>OZ034971.1:33187303-33732303 GCA_964030785.1 Siderastrea siderea
CATCAACAATTTTTATCGGCGCGAAATTCGGTTTGTCGGAACATTTTATGCATCGTTTTCAGACCAACTTCAGTAAACGCATGAACTGGTTCAAAGCTCAAGGCTTTGAAAAACCGAAGGTGACGTGGGTTTACTCCAGACAGGTTACTGAGACCACTGGGTTCAAAATGTTTACTAAATAGCGTCTCTCTTAACTCTCTTCTGCAGAAATGGCGTCCTGGGAGCAAAATATCTACCCTTGAAAATTGCTTTTGATCACGAAACCAAGCGACTTTACCCTGAACCTCTAAAGAACGCCAAATGGATTAGAGTTTGTGGAAAGCAAGACAAGCAATGTCAAAAAAGTTGCAAGGAATAAAACTAAAGCCAGGATGAACCAAGTAGATTTCTCGTGGTGTTTAACGACTTCTGACGCTAAATGTCACATTTCAATAAATTTGCTAACCTATACTTCCTATTTGATGATAAGTTTGACTTCTTCTTGTTTCTAACTGTTTGTTTCTCCACCTTGAAACTGCTAATATGCAGTACCAGCAATCGTTTCTGGATGATACTTTTTCGAAGCCCAATCGATCCTCTTTAATTTCGGTCCGCCGTTTTTAAAGTTCAATGTAAATGAAATCTTCGGCAGTCACTCGAATTTCGTGCTGTTCTTGTTCTTCTTTCTATTCTCTCCCAAAAGGCTAAAGTTTGATGCAGTTTCAACAAAAGATAGTTTGGAAGTTTCTGAACTTTGAAACAGAATATCGGAATAACAGACATGCTGTTGATATAAATTCACACAGCTTTACACAGCTGATTTCCGTTGAATAACTAATCGGTTAAGAGGCTTGAATGCTTGGCGATGATTGTGGTGAGTGCTCAGAACGTCTCGCACCACCCAACATATACTTGCCTTGAACATGGTCCAAAGAAAAAGTTAAATTACAAACTGTAAAGCAAGATTATAGCACACTGCATTGACCAAGTGGTTGAGACCAGAATCGTCACTTTTTCTTTGAATGTGTAACCTTAGCAAATATCTTTGATGTGTGGAGCTCGTGCTAATTTTGATTCTGAGCAATTTAGAGTCATACCCCTAAACTCTTCTCTCCCTCCGTCATGCGCAAAAGAGAAGACCTCTGGAGTCGAGAATGGCTCTTTTAAAGTGCAAAATTTCATAAAGTTTTCATTTAATTTTAAAAATTCTTCAGGGATATGAGATTCTTAGAGCTTTCTAGGATTTAGTAGTTCTGTACGGCACAGGAATATTTCCACAGAAACGTGCTTTCCAAAATAAATTTTTTTCACCGCAGCAAACATATGAAAAATATCAGTGTTTGTATGGAAGCTGAAGTTGAAAATTCTCCTCAGAATTTCGATTAGAAACCATTTATGAATTGCAAGTTTGAGATACTAGGTGATAACTTTCACTGGGTTCGAGGAGTATTTCATGTAGCCAAGGTTAAAAGCGCCCAGTAGCTTTTGTAATAATTCCACACATTAGTTTAAATTTTACTCGTTTGACGACGTGGCACCACATATTAGAGAAGCTGACATCTCGGTGGCGAATTTGGAATCTCCCTTTGTAAACAAAGATGTCTATCGCTACAAATAGAAAGGTCGAAAGGAAGTCATACTGGATG
Source organism: Siderastrea siderea (assembly GCA_964030785.1). NCBI lineage: Eukaryota > Metazoa > Cnidaria > Anthozoa > Scleractinia > Rhizangiidae > Siderastrea > Siderastrea siderea. The sequence goes on from OZ034971.1 coordinate 33,188,929, forward strand.
CAAGTCCAAATGCCGCCCCAGCATTAAGGTAAAATTGACGCCTCCATAAAATAGGACTTTATAGCAACCTGCTTGGTAACAGGCGTTGGACTCTCGGAGGGACACTTTCTCGGAGGGGGCCAGGGATGGTGCAGCTGTAATAGCACTCGCCTCCCACTAATGTGTCCTGGACTCGAATCCCGGACCCAGTGTCATATGAGGGTTGAGTTGTCTTTACTCTGAGAGGTTTAATTCGGGTACGCCGGCTTTCCCCTCTTCTCAAAAACCAACATTTCCAAGCTCCAAATCGATATTAGTGATGTCCCCAATGAACATTCTGTGCTAAATACCGTCGACACCTAAACAAAGTGATTTAGTTTTATTACTTATTTATTTTCTTACTTAGCCGTAACGGGTACTTGCCGCTTAGTATAGAGTGCTGTATTTTGGATCCCCTGTCTCGAAAATGGTAACCGATGTAACAGGGATTTTTAATTGGGACACGTTAATCATAACTGAATATCTAGAAATGTTACCTACAGACCGATTTTCATTAACTTGGTAAAGCAATCTGTAAGCATGGGCCCTGGCATTGGCAATGGGTCACACAATGGCATGGAATTCTGTAATAAATAGGGTACAAAATTAAAGCTTTTTTTTTTTTACATATCTTTCATTTATTTATTCTTAATGATACGTAGGGGGTAATTTTCTTAACATTTAATTCACACTTCCTGTTTCAAATCATCTTAAGGAAGCCTTTCGTATTCTTTAATTCAATACTTAAAGGCTCTTAAAATAGTCCTAATTGAGACTTTAATAGCAAAAGCAAAAGGCCCGTAATGTTCCATTAATTGGTTTAAGATCAAGGACATAAACATTTAATGTAATTAAGATGAATTTAAAGACAAGAAAAACGATTCTTTACCGTATCTTTAAGAAACATTAAAGTTTCATTTCGTCCTTTGAAAGGTTTCAGGGAATAATTGTAGTGGTACCGAAACCGGAGGTCTGCGATGTAGACAGTAGCCTTTGTCCTTGTTCTCAGTGGCCAAATACTGAATTAATCCCCCCTCATGACTCGGCCATCCATCTTGGTTTCGTAATCTGAAAAGATTGCAGCTTTTACAGACGAATGTTAGAGTCTGTGAATATTGATATTACGGCAACAACTTGTAGTCAAATTATAGCAAGTTGTTTCCTCGATCGCAGTAGCAACTTATAGCATTTTAATTTTTGGGGGGCAAATTTTAACTGGAATGCTATTCCTCTAAAAATAATCGGTCATGTATATCTTAGGGACTAGTAAACAATTTCCACTTTCTAGATTTGCAGGATTTGATGCTGTCACACTTGCCAACAATCATTTTAACGACTTTGGCTAAAAAGGCGCCAACTTTACTGTTGAAGTGCTAAAGAAGACCGGCATAAAATATTTTGGGGTCAGTTATGGGAAGTACGACACACAACAGGTATTTTTACTGTCCCTACGTTCGATTCGTTTTATTCTCTTCTATAAAGGAACCCCGGAGAAGGAACGAGGAAAGGGATTCGCCGGGTAGGAAGGTGCTTTGTTACAGAGCGCAGATTTGTAACGTGGCGCCTGGCATGTACGTTATAAGATTTGTTATAAAGGCGACAGCTGCGTATGCTATTTTAGATGGCTCTGTTATGCACAGACAACCAGTATGTTAAATCTAAGGGCTGCTGCTCGGTGAATAGCGCTCAATTATGCAACGGCTTGAAATAACAAATTTAAATTCTGTCTCGTGAAAATCTGCAATTTTTGTTCCAGTTAGCTGAAAAAACACAGGGATTTCCTCTTTTTAGATAAAGCAACCGTCCTGTTTAAATTTAACCTAGAAATTCCACTTTGATTAAGAATCTTAAGCTTGAATGCCCAAAACAAATAAGAGTCATCCCTTTACTACCGGACAAAAAGAAGCATTTAATGTCAAAGTATTGACCGATTATACCTACAGCTAGCGGGCACAGTCAAGAATGGCCTGTGATCGAACGGATTTTATGCCCGGGGCGGGGGGGGGGGGAACTTGAACCATGTTTGCGTGTAGGGGTGCTGCTGAGGGTCTGATGCCCTGACCCTGTTTAGGACAAAAAAAAACCCCTAAAATACCAACCCTGTTTAGGACAACACCTTCCTGTTTAGGAAATGAAAACAAAATACACACTCCTTTGTTCTACATAATTTTCAAGAATTTTCGTGACCCACGTTTCCGATCTAGGATTGCTGAATTCTGTATAAGCCAAAACGACGACAATCGTGAAACCATACCCTATTTTGGACAAGTTCAGACTCTGTTTAGGACCGTCAAACTCGCATACGATTACATACGCTGTTCAGGACGGAGAGGCCAAAACCATACCCTGTCAAGGGCCACGTGCCGTATAGGCTATATAAGGGAGTACCTCCGGGATTTTATGATGCCTGCATTGTGTACGAAGCATTGAGTAGCTTGGCCTCACTTCATTATTTAGTTCATACTGTTTTCATTCCGTTGTTACAGGATCCTCTTATCCTGGAAGCAAAAGGAATAAAAATCGGATTTCTTGGCTACTGTGACATCCCATCTGTAAACAAAAACTGCACCGAAATGAGAATGCTCTTGAACTCTGGTCCTGCCATCTATCGGGAAGATATTGCCACTAGGGAAGTTAACAAGCTGAAGAAGGTTTTTATTATATCTATTACCAAATGAACACATTGAAGTTAAGTCACTTTGTAAATTAGTCTCCATGTCAGAGAAAGAAATAAAGAGAACTGAAGACCAAAGAACAGTAGGGCTGGGGACTGAATGGCGTGTGTGTTCGTTTTAACTTGGCGTCCACCTTAAAGAGTGGTTTCGTCAATTGTGATAGAGCGCCTACTTATCTTGGAAAGAGAACTTTCCAAAGACGACCCAAGGATTGTACATAGAAGTTAAATTTTCTTTTGTAATGAAAAATACAAAAGCCCTAGCAAAATTCAGAAGTCAACTACTGCCTAGTCAAATGGTCATACTAAATGCAACAATGCTAACCCCTGTTTAGTTCAGTCAAGAGAGGATAAACTAAGAAAGTAAATCCCCGTGCCTCATGACAATTACTTGAAATTTATTGTTAGTTCGCACCCGTGCTGCGAAGGTTATTTTTATCTGCTGTTTCCAGGTCTGTTTCCAATGAGGTGTCGTCCTAAAAACTAACCACGCAGTATGATACAGAACCAAAAATAGATTTCAAATAATTTTCATCGAAAGAGGCCCATGTATGGGGGATTCGCTCTCTTCCTTCATCCTCTCTTGGTTCAGTTAATTCGTAGATGCTTACCATAAACATTGCCACAACTGCCAATGACAATACCACAACCAGCGCCATAGTAATTGCCACTATTGTCATTCCATGAGCACTATAATTACCATCACCAATTCCATTGCTACTAACACTGTCACTGCCATGCCAGTAGCATTATACATTGTCAGTAACATTGGAATTACCCTCACCTTAGCTTGATTAACAATACCGTTAGCATTATTATCAATACACTGGGAGGTGTGAAAAGCCAAGATGGCCGACGGACGCGTTGTACGAGCTGCGTAAATTTTCGCTCCGGGGAAGCCCAGATAGGCTGCGACATTCGAAAAAAAAGCGTCGTCGAAAACTGAAATAACAAGAGCTTAATATGGAAAATACCGTGTGCGATATTCTAACTTTTTGATGTCGAAACGGTAGGTTCGCTCGCCGAGTTGTCTAGAAAACCCGTCTCCGAAGAGAAATAGACTAAAGAGCCAAGAAAAATCAGAAATGAGTTCGGGCAAGGATTCCGAAGACCAAGTATCCTTGAGGATCATCATGGACAAACTAACCTCCATAGAATCAAGAATGGAAGACAATTTCTCACAAATGCACTCTCAAATGTCCGAAGTAAGGGGCGAGTTCAAAGTACAAATTGATGGTGTCAAAGTCAATATCAAGGAGATCGAAAAATCCCTCGAGCACGCGTGGGCAGAGATCGAAGACGTCCAGCAGGAGGCGAAAACGAATAAAGATTCAAAAAGATCTCACCAGGACATGCTAGACAAGCATACATCGACCATCCAAGAACTCCAAGCGGAGATAGAGCAAATTCGTGCTGACAATAATTAAATGCGACCATCACTCAAAGAGACCCAAGAAAAACTTATCGCTTTAGAGAACTACACCAGAAGAGAAAATCTGAGAATTATTACATTCCAGAAGCAAGAGAGGAAAATTGTTGGGACATAGTTTATGATATAATAGAGAATGAGCTAAAGTTAAGCACCGAAAATATCGTTTCATGCAGTACACCGTGTCGGTAAAACAGCGTCCCAAACTGATCAAGACAACTCTACGCCACCGCGCCCACGACCGATAATCGCTAGATTTGTTAGCCGAGAACACACAGAACAAGTTCTATCAGTCAAAAATCGGCTAAAAAGATCCGAAAGGTATGAAAACGCCTACATCACCAAAGATTATGCTCGGGCAATACAAGAGGAAAGAAGATCTTTAATTAAAGCTATGTTTGTCGCAAAGGAAAAGGGACGAGAAGCTAAAGTCATCAACCGAAGCCTGTTTATTGACAACCAAATGTATGACATTAACTCTATTCCGGCCGAATTTAAACCAGTAGTTGATTGAAATCCGTGCCAACCAAGGTATGTTTTGTTTTTCCCTTTTCCATCGCCGAACGGCGAAAGATTCCATACAGCCAAACGAAGTCGCTGGGTATTCCCTGGACTTCCAACCTCCTCGAAGATAATGTACGTAAATGTATTTGTGTTTATGTGTAGGTGTTTTAGGTTTGCATATTTTATGTTATTTAGCGATGTTTTTTGTACCAACTTATTTTCTGAATGTTTCTGTCTACCCACAATGTATTCCTCGGATCACTCAGCTCAGAGTAACAACAATGTATTTACGCCTTCCAAGTTGCACAGGATAATTGCTCTGTACTGACGTTAAACGTTAGAGGGCTTAGGAATCAGATAAAAAGAAGGAGTATCTTTAGTTATCTTAAAGACCAAAACTGTCAGTTTTATTTTCTGCAGGAAATTTATTCCGAGCCAAACGATGAAAAAATTTGGAAAAGCGAGTGGGGTGGTGACATTTTTTTTTCACACGGTTCTACTCATAGCAAAGGGGTCTGTATTCTCATAAACCCTTCACTCAGCTTAGCGTCACCAATCGAAAAGTCCAGCAAAGATCAAGAGGGAAGGATTGTTTCAATCAATCTAACCCTTGAAAAAGTTAATTTTTCGCTGTGCAATGTCTATGCTCCAAACGATTAACATCAACAACAAGTGTTTTTGCATAACCTGAATGAATATTTAATGTATAACACGGATGTAGAGAATCTCATTATAGGTGGGGACTGGAATGTCACACTACAATCACTAGACAAAAGAGGCGGCATCCCATGGAAAGCATCTACCTATAGGGACAGCCTAATTTCAATGATGGAAGAATTAGAACTAATCGATGTCTTTAGGAAACAATACCCGCGCAAACCGTGTTTTTCCTATGAATCAAAAGCGTTGAAAGTAAGTTCAAGAATAGACTTTTTCCTAGTCGCACGACCCTTGACCAATTGGGGTTTGAACATTGAAACCAAGGCTTCTAATGCGCCGGATCACAAAGCAATAAAACTCACTTTAAAACCTCTAGGAGTGAAGCGAGGACCCGGACTATGGAAGTTCAATAATTCGCTTATTGAAGATGAAGAATACGTAAAACTGATAAAAGAAAATTATCCTATTATAGGTGAAAAATACCGAGAACTGGAAGATAAAAGATTATGCTGGGAGCTCATTAAAATGGAAATAAGAGGCCTTACCATTGCTTACTCGAAGAACAAGGCTAAAAAGCAACGCAAAAGCGAATCAGACCTTCAAATCCGTCTAGAAGAGCTAGACAAACAGATTGCTGATAGCACCGATTCAGCGCTTACGAACAATGCACTAACCGAAAAGGAAATCTTAAAACAAAAACTTCAACTCTTCTATGAGAGAAAAGCGAACGGTTTAATACTGCGCTCAAAAGCAAGATGGACCGAAAAAGGTGAAAAACCAACCAAGTATTTCTTCAATTTGGAAAAGAGAAATTACATCAGAAAAAAGATATCAGAATTAGAACTTTCGGAAGGGAAACCTTCATGTAAGGAGGATCAAATATTGAAGGAAATTGAACATTTTTATGAAAAACTGTACACATCCAAAGGGAATATTGATGACAATCGGTTCGAAAATTTCGTTCGAAACTTAGAATTACCTAAGCTACGAGATTTAGACAAAGAGAAGCTAGAGGGTGAAATTACCATGGATGAATGCAAAGAAGTTCTGAAGTCGTTTTCTAGCGGAAAATCGCCAGGAGAGGATGGTTTTACCTGGGAATTTTACAATTGTTTCTTTGATTTATTGGGCGAAGACTTAATCAATTGCTACAATGCAGCATATAAAACGGGTGAAATGTCAATCTCCCAGCGTAGAGGTACCATCACTCTTATACCAAAAGAAGACTCGAATTTACTTAATCTCGCAAATTGGAGGCCGATTACTCTATTAAATTTGGACTATAAAATCGCGTCAAAAGCCATAGCTAAAAGAATAGAAAAAGTACTGACACTTCTCATCAATCCAGATCAAACTGGATTTATAAAAGGAAGATACATCGGTCAAAATGTTAGACTGCTTAACGACATCTTAGAGCAAACAGAAACCCAGAACATCCCTGGGATACTCCTCCAATTAGATTTCCGCAAGGCATTCGACACCATTGAATGGGAATTCATCCAGAAGACGCTCGCTCTTTTTAACTTCGGTGAGAGTATCCAACGATGGATCTCTACTTTTTACACTAATGCGGAGGGCTCTGTTTTAAACAACGGATTTTGCACCAATTCCTTTAAACTGTCAAGAGGAGTGAGGCAAGGTTGTCCCCTGTCTCCTTATTTATTTATTTTGTCGGTGGAAATATTAGCATGCAAAATAAGACAAGACAAAGAAATAGAGGGGATTCGAATCTTCAAAAAAGAAATCAAAATAAGCCAGTTCGCCGACGACACCTCACTATTATGCAGTTCCTGTAAATCGGTTCAAAGAGCGATTGAAGTACTAAATGACTTCGGTGACGTTTCCGGTCTGAGACTGAACCCAACTAAAACTAAAGCTTTGTGGCTGGGGCCATGGAGAGACATCCAAGATGAGCCTTTTGAATTCCAGTGGCCAAAAGATCCAATTAGAGCGTTAGGAATATTTATATCTTACCATCAAAAACAAAACGAGAGAAAGAATTTTAAAGCGAAAATCGACAAGTTAAGCACTATTCTCGATCTTTGGCAGTCCAGGAGTCTCACTTTATTCGGCAGAAGTCTTATATCTAAGAGTCTTGGAATTTCACAACTGGTGTATTCCATTTCGATTCTTGACACACCCCCTGAATGTATCAAAGATATTAACTCTCTTATCTTTAGGTTTATTTGGAAAAAAAAGCAAGATAAAATAAAACGTAAAGTAATGGCCCTTGACTATAAGAATGGAGGTCTGCGTGCACCCAGTATTGAGGTTATGGTCAAATCACTTAAACTAGCATGGATCTCAAGACTGTTAAAAAATGAGCAATCATGCGACGAATCCTGGAAGGTGATCCCTAACCACTTCTTGCACAAATATGGCGGTCTTAACTTTTTGTTAAGATGCAATTACAATGAAAAATTTCTGAAAGGTACCACGTTACCTCTATTTTATAGGTCTATTTTGCAGTATTTTTTGGAACTTAAAACTGCCCACAAATGTGTAAACGGGCAAGAACTAGTATTATTCAACAACAAAGACATTTTAATTGAAAACCAAACCATATTTCACAAAGACTGGTTCCAAAAAGAAATTTTTCTCATACAAGATCTTTTAAAAGATGATGGCAAATTTTTTACTTATCCGGAATTTGTCCGAAGATACGAGCTTAAATGCAATTTTTTAACTTATATGCAAGTTGTCTCGGCAATCCCAAAACATTTAGTCAAAAAGGCAAGGGAAAAAATTTAGACAAGAGCACCTTTCTAGCCGTAGATGCTTTCCAACTCTCGCCCAATACTGTAATAGACCTACTCAAAATGAAAAACAAGGATTACTACTGGCTCCTAATTAACAAAGACAATCAAGAGATAAAAGCTGAAGTGAAATGGTCTCGAGACTTGCATTCGGAAGAATTTAGACTAGATGATCTTTTCAGCCGTGTTAAAAATGTTTGCAAAGAAAATAAAATGAGAGAATTTTATTTCAAACTTATTCATAGAATAGTGGTGACCAAAAAAGAGCTTTTTTTCTTCGGTATAGAAGACGACATGTTTTGTTTATTTTGTCAAGAACCTGACTCAATAAGTCACACTTTCTTAAATTGCCGCTGGTCAATTCAGTTCTATTCGGAGGTTATCAAGTGGTTTAACAAAGAAAATGACACCAACTTCTCGCCAAGCCCCGCGGAAATACTGTTCGGGAAAAAATCAAGCAATTGCTCTCAAGGCTCGTTTAAATTGTTAAGGAAATTTAATTATACACTCCTGTTTGCCAAATACTATCTATATACACAAAAACTACTCAAAAAAGAAATAAACACGAAAGAGTATATTAGGAAACTCACTTTTAAATATCAAATTGAAAAGCTATTTTGAGCAGTTGTCAACGCTGTTCTCCAGCCCTCCCCACTACTCTTACTGTTAGTCATAAGAAGAATACTGTGTGGTAAACACTCCCTTTTTGTCTTTCTTTAATTTTTATGTATGTATTCTTATTTTAGCGACGTATGTAATGTATTAAGTAATTCTACTGTAAATAATGTCACTGTATTGTATATTATTATTTAAAAATCAAAAAAAAAATCAAAAAAAAAATCAATACACTGGGTTTTTTCAAGGCGACCAGATTGTGTCTTTCCCGACTTTCCTTGTTAATCTAAACAGATTATTTAATCGCAGCTGAAACTTTTTTTCATCAGATCCGAACGGTGACTTAAACAATTTTAGCTTTTAACATGGAGAAACAGTTTGACGAACTTTTGACTGGAATTCCTGAGTACTCATCACTTGTAAAATACAATGAAGCGTCGTGATCACCATCAAAGGCTTAACTAAAATAGATGATGAATATATTTTAAATTAGTTTTAATTAGTTTTCTTAGTTTTAAACTAAGGTTTTTAAGTATTTCTCGGAATTAGATAAAAAGCGACATGTTTGTTCTGTTAAGTAGCATTTTTCTTTTCTTTGCATCTCTATATTCATATACGATTTTCTATGTATAATCAACTTTTACATGTTTTATACTTGTTATTCTTATTTGTATTTATATTGCTGATCACCGGTTTATACCAGCTGTCCCTCTGTGTTCAGCTTATCAGTTTTTTTCATCGGGATAAATAAAGACATAATTATTATTATTATTATTATTATTATTATTATTATTATTATTATTAAACAATAACAACAACACCAACAACCCCAACAACTCCCCAAAAACTAACGTCGTGATTTTAATTCCTGAAGGCTAATGTTGATATCATTGTTGTCTTCATCCACTTTGGACAAGAACTTCATAGAAAGCCAATGCCTTACCAGCATCACATAAGCAAATATCTGATGTCACTTGGTGTGCAACTGATCATTGGGGCACATCCACACGTGTTAGAGCCACACTGTCTCCATGCCAACAACCTGGTGGCATACAGTCTAGGGAATTTTGAGTTCTACTCGAAACAACCTTTGAACGGAAATGCACTGGTAATGTAATGTACTATAATGCATAATATTCAAACAATTAATTCAAAAGAACAGAATGATAAAGTAGCCTTGCAAACTTTGAGTTTCCAAAACTTTCATGCTATTAAACAAGTCAATCGATCCATCAATTAGTCAATCAGTCAGTCATTGCAAATGGAAAAGAGTCACGTTATAAAGGTCAGCGGTTTACGCTGGCGGACGAACAAGGGTTAATTTCAAAGGTCTTGGTGAAGGGGATGAAAAGGGTCGCCACCTCTTCCAAATTTGCTAACGTCTTTGTTTCTTTCAGAATGTGTATGGAAGACTGGCAGATAAACCCGACAAAACCCGAATAGACTCTTACGAGTACTTCTTTCTTGAAAACTGTGAAAACTTGAAAATGACCCAGATTCTTAAAGTAACTCTATCAAGGTACTAGTCGCCATTCGTGATTTTTTTCTCTTGGGTTGTAAAGAGTTCAGGAGAATTGGTGAGATATTGGAAGAGATGGAGAGAGTTATCAGATTTGACGAGGGCTGGCAAGAGATGGAGGGACTTGGGGAGAGCTCAGTAATCTTCTAACGAGACCCCAAAAGAAGGGGATAGCTAGTCCGTCAGTAAGTTTGCAAATTATTGATGAGAAACTTAGCCGAGAAATTTTCAGATGAGAAGTTTCCTAATAAGGATCACGTGAATTTTTAAGGTACCCAATTTTCAATTCGGTATTTTCCTAAACACAATGTGTAAAAAAGTGTAAGAAATCTTCCACAGACGTAGGTAACAAAAGAACATTTTTCAATACAGTTATATGATTAACCTCCGCTAACTCGAACCTTATTTCCCTTGATTGATGTTTCTTGGTTATACAATCAGCTACCATGAAATCCCGAGCAAGTTTTAGTTTCCTTTACGTGTTAGACTACATTTTAATGGAAGGGTGTTGAAGTCACGTGGTTATTGAAATGTTACGATTTTGTCGTCAAGCAATGTCCAGGAAACACTCGTGTAAAATATAGAGTACCCTGGACAAAACAAGTCAGGATTAGTTTACACGATTTCAACTTTTAAATGCTTTACTTATATTTCAAAAAAGTGTAGCATCGCAGAAAAGAAAACTGCACACATGAAAAAATTCTTGAAATACACGAGTGTTTATCCTAAGACCAGAAAAAGGACGGGAAAACACGCGCAGCCGTATCGGTTCTCGCTCCAACAATACGCAATATTCTAGTGAACGTGTACAAAGTCCTTTAGTTTGCTTTACTGTAGAATTTGATTGGAACATGTAATGAATATCTTTGCTCGTCTTTTTGAGAGATCTGGCAATGGAAAGTCCTTTAAACTAATTTCTGCAATTACAAAATTCGTCTCCAGCGGGCGTCTTTGTCCTCGAGTCGCTCGCTCTGAGATGAGTTTAGCTGTGGCTACTCTTTATCTCCTGCTATATGTTTTTCAAAGGGAGAGTTGACGAGACGTTCACGAGAGTTGGGGATAGGTGATGAGAGTGGACAACGGTTGGCGGTGGTTGGCAAGAATTGACAAGAGTTGACGAGAGTTTGGGAGAGGTGACGAGAGTTGACAAGGGTTGGCGATAGCTGAAGAGAAATCTTAAGAATGGACGACAATTTACCAGAGTTGGCGATGGTTGACGAGAATTGACAAGAGTTGACGAGAGTTATCGTTGGCGAGAGGTCAACAAAGTTGACAAGTGTTAGCGATAGTTGTGAGAGTTGACAAAAGCTGAAGGTGGTTGACTTGTATACTTTTTAATGAATTTTGGAGTTCCAGTGGTGGCTAATTTGATTGATCAATTTTGTTTTCAGAAATGGTGTGTTAGGTGCTAAATATCTGCCTTTGAAAATCGCTTTTAACAAAACAACCAAGCGACTTCACCCAGAGCCTGTAAAGAACGCCAGATGGATAAGCGTTTGTGGAAAGGAAGACAAACAGTGCGAAAAAAAATGCAAGAATTCAGTTAAACTAAAACGAGTGCTTAAAATTCATTAGAAAAGTTACAAGAGGAGCGTTTCTAGCAGAAAATTCTCCAGAATTTGTACCTTTTCCAGCCAAAGCAGCCAATTTGATTATTAATTTTCCCCTTACTGTGTCCATTGAAAGCCAATGATCTTGCCAGCTCATCCAAAATGCCTAGTTGCCTCTATGTAACACGCAAGCTGATATATTTGACACACCAGCAGGTAACAGAAAGTAAAAGAAAATAAAAGAAAACAATGCTGGGCCAGTATGTGAGGCTCCTATATTTGAAGTAATTCAAATTTTAGAAAATGAAATGAACTCAAAGCAAAATAATAATGTTGATGTTGTAGGGATAGAGTTTACTTGATATAAAATTATATATGATTCCGTCTCTGGCCAGGGGCCCGTTTCTCGAAAGTTCCGATAACTTTTCGGGCTCACAGCTATATTTTAAAATTAAAATCTATAAAACGTTGACGTAGTTTTTAGCCCAAATATCAGCCCGATTTGTTTAATCAACTTAGAGTTTAATAATTCAGCTTTCAAAACCAACAAAATTTGAGTCTTTAATGTAAACATTGCGCGCACAAAATAGCTTTCTGGGCCCGAAAAGTTATCGGGACTTTCGAGAAACGGGCCCCACCTTTCCAAGCTTTCGTACTAGAAACTGTTAGTTCATATTTACAATCACTGACGAACATCTCACTAACTACTTGACGTCTGCTCAGGTTGTTCAAACGTCAGTCCATGTCAACAACAACAGTCCTTGTCAGAACTACTGTCTTACGAACCATCACACCAGACAGACAACTGAAACTCCTGGTCGGTTAACCCTTTAAGTTCCAAAAATGACCAACATCAAATTTCTCCTCACAATATCAATACAAAATCAAAAGAACAGGTTATGAGAATGAATAAAATGATCACCAAGGGGAAATTGGTTTAATCCTTAAACAAAATCTCCCAAATATTTCTGTAAAAATGTATGGAGATCAGTAAGGAGAATTTGTCTGTTAATATTGGGACTTAAAGGGTTCAAGCCATTAACTGTATTGAATTAACGTATTACCTTATTCTCGAAAAGGGAAAGCTCTACAGTGGCTATGCTGTTTGGGTGACGGATAAGTCGATTGACGTCATAGTCCGCCTTTAAAGAAAAGTATAGGAGCATACTCGATAGTATTCAATACACAGTCTTGAAGCGAGGGCGCACTCTTCTTATCTCATTACTGACTACATCCTTGGACTGGAAAAGTCACGCCAGAAAACAGTGGAAAACATGCCTTTTTTAAACAAAAAGTTGGCCTGTATTCGGGGGCTTGTCTAATAAGATAATGAACAAATTATTACACTCAATCTCTGGTAGGTAATCGGCATTGCCCGCCTCGGTTGCCTTGGCTCAATTTCGTGTAATAATTGCTGACTTTTTTTACAGCTGATAAGTGACCAGTATAACGGTTTAACTCGCCCTTCTCTATTTTTGTGTCGAGTTGTAGAATACTAAGTTTTTGTCTCATTTTTCTGGTATTCGAAACGCACTTCGATGTATTTAAACGCAGGCAGGTTGAGCTAACAGCTAACGCTAAACGGAATGACAATTTGGGAAGATCCAAGGGGTAATTAAAGGTAATGACTTTTAAGACACAGTCGATCCTATTTTTACAAAACGGGTACCATTTGGGCAGGGCGGAGTCCCCCAGCGTATAACAGTGTAGTGTTTATGTGAATTTTGGTCTCTGGCTACCAACTGATCTGTCCGTAAGGAGATGTTGGACAGTATGTGCAGTTAGTTTCACTGAAATATGTGTATAACTGATGGACAAAGTTACGAGAAATAGATCGTTCATTTGTTGGTGTTATGACAGCGAGAAAATTGTCCGAAATTAAACTTACGTAGAAAGTCCGAAATGTGTCGAAAATTTGTCCGAAAAATTAAAGTACACCTCTTCAATATGTACACTTCTCTATTACGGATCGTTTGCTTGGTCCGATAGAGACCAAAAAATTGAATAATGAATGAGCTCTGCCCCTGTAATAAGGTCACCTCCGTTATATGGACCGGTAGTGTAGCACCTCTCAAAAGCTTGTATATCATTGGACCGCTATATGTAGCAGCTCTATTGTTTTTACGCCTCATTCTTTGTTTCTTTTGTTTGTTCTATTGTTTAGCGGACTAATCGTGGAAGACCTTACAGCTGCTACATCGCCCATATGGACACTAAACTCTGTTCTTTCGGCATTCGAGGTAAACCTTCGACTATACGTGCAGTTTGCACTTGCCTTGGAGCATTCAATTGCTTACATGAAAATGCGTTTATTCAAGATTTTTTTAATGTTTGCAGTACATTAAAGCGTAGTTCTAACCTCGAACTTTTCAATTACGCCGAACCTAACGCAAACGAGCAAAAAAACAGCTTTTGCTCATTTGCATTAGGTTAGGTGAAAAGTTCAACGTTTAAGCTAGGCCTAAGGCAATATAAACCTAACGGTGCACAGTTATGAGTAGCTACTATTTAAGAATTGTAATTTAAAATTACTCTAATGTTTGCATGCAAGAAACTAAGGTAACATACACCTTAAAGAGGCATAGTCACGCTTTCTTAGTTCACTTTAAAAATAAAAAATATGTCCTAACATCAATGAACGCCCACAAATAATGGTCTAGTTTTGTTACCAAAGACTATATTACTTCACTGAAACTATTTTCTGTCGTCTGTTGCTACAGATGGCACGGATGGAAATGGATTGCAATTTGAAAAATTAGGCTAAACTTTTCAAATTCTTTCAGCGTGTTGACGTTAAATCGGTATTAAATGGTCATGGTTTGTTTTCTCGTAATGAAATTAAGTTAATATGTTCCTTTAAATGGTCACAATGTTGGGCATGGATAAAGTTAGCTACCGATAATTTTAGCACAGTTTTGACCAAAAATCTGCGAAATCCTCGTGACTATGCCCCTTTAATGTGCGTGCTCACGAGTGAAAAGTAGTGGTGTAGTCGATCTCCCGACAGGGGGACACCTGTTGAAGTGGTCTGTTAGGGGAATTAGCTATCGCAGACCAACAACAAACTTAAATGACTTGTTTTCTTTTTCTAAGGCTTGACTGTTTAATTCAAACTGTTGAACTTTACAGTGCAGAGGCTAGCTTCGAATGACAAGAATTTTCGCTCTCAATCTTAGCTAATCTTTTATCTTGACCCAGCGAGAACTGTCAATCTCATGTCAGTTACCTGTCAAACTCAAATTTAGGATAACGCAATGCCTTGCGCCGTAGAACTATTGCGAAAGTACGCTTGCGCACGAAGGTGATTAGCATAAAAAGCTTCGACCAGTTACGCAGGTACAATATCTAGTTCTTCCTAAATTTTCAGCTTCGTTCTCAAGGTATCTGGTCAAAATAAAGCAAAAAGAGCAATATAAAATAACAAAGAACAATTCTATCGATTAAAATTAAATTCAAGACACTCTACTTAAATACAAGTGAAATCGCAAGTTGAATATTATTACATAACAGCGAACTACAACAGTAATTTAAATTTAGCACAAGCTTCTTCTTCAAATCTAGGGTCCGCCTTTTTCAATAAATAAAAAGTGGACATGTGCAACAGTCCTGGGGCCCATTTCTCGAAACTCCCAATAACTTTCCGGGCCCGGTAAGTATTTTTTCGAGCTCATTTATTTGTCAGCTAAGGGTTATTGTTGGCGCAAACTCAGTAGTATGCTTCACGAAATTATAAATATTAAAATTTAGCTTTCAAAATCGATAACAGTTGTATAGCTATTCGAGAATATTGTGCACCTAAACTAGTTTTCTGGCCCGGAAAGTTGTCGGGAGTTTCGAGAAATGGGCCCTTGGAGAGCAAAATTAACATTCGAAACGGAACTTGACATAGCACCGCTAACAATAGACGATTTGTCTTGTACAATACTTGTGAATTAAAGTTTGATAAGTTTCCCTTTAAAAACAAACCGACTAAAAAAGCAATTACAACAAGTAGTCCATGAGCCATTTTGTGAAAAGTGCCTAAAAATACATTTTCGTAGCACCCCCCACGGGACATAGTTTCTTTGGTATCAATGTAAAGCTTAGGGTGCGCTGAATTGTAACTAATCTGTTTCCGGGCACAAAACCTGAGCATAAGCGAGAAAGTTGGGTGTTTTTCCGGAGGGGTGGGTGGGGAGAAATTTTGCCCCTTAAATCATAAAACACACAAATGAAGCACATCTTTCAATTTATTTGTCCATTTCAATTCAAATTTTAAGAAGATATCCATCTCACAACGAGAATTAAAATTATGAAGCTGTTACTCTTGTAACGGTTACCATGGCAACGGTTGCTAAGGAATGTAATTAGAGAGCCTTTTGTCAGTTTTTCTAACCTTAGAAGCAAAATAAATGCATTTTTTCGACATAAACACTTGGGACAGCGAAATTTTTCTCCTAGTATAAGTTTTTCTTTTCTTTTTTTGCTCATGTCTGCCAACAAAGAAAAAAGAGATAATTTAGTACCTAGCAACAACTGTATACAGGTGCTAGTACATGTATGCATACCACGGTTCAATTCGATAAGTTCACTGAATTCTGAATCTTAACTATATACACAATGGTTTTAATTTTCTTTAGTAGTAACCAAATCATGCTTTTACTGTTGTTTTTTATGGAACATGTGGCGAACAACATATCAACACCAAAAATATTGGAAGTGCTGTCTCGCTAACTTTGCCGTGAAGCACCAAATCAGTTGCTGTCAGAAAAGACGTCACTATGATCATCCTTGTCACTGTCATCAACTTCATTGTCTTCAGTGGATGTCTCATGTAGCCTGTTTAGATAGTGATCTCCACAGATGCATGTATCACTACAGGGGAGTCTGGTCTTCCCACAGGAACATCGCTGTGTTTGGCATTGGCCTTTGCATCCACAGGACACCAACTCCATCACTGCATCAGGAGCGGGAGGCTGATCAGTCCAGTCCATCGTAAGTGTACCATCTCTTATGATCCAACCAGCTAAGCACCACTAAGATCGTGCACTGTAGGGTTAGCTTCTAATGCATTTTTCCATACAAACGTCTGATAATTTGCTTAAGCGAGGGAACCGCTTGTTGTTGGTAGCTGATGTGACTATATTTCTTGATTGCAAAAGAGGGTATAGCGTAGGTCGTTCACACATTTTCCAGGCTTGTTGTAAAGGACACTCACTTTACATCATCTTGAGTTGCTGGCACCGTTTCCCCAAGAGACTGTCAGAGCATGAAGACCTAGTAAACTTCTGAAAATGTCAGAACATCAGTAGTTTTGGAAGCCAATCCCCTCTTAGAGCAGCGCAGATTCGCGATGATGAAAGGATACTTACAAACATACAAGGACAAGATACCATTGCTATTGAAGTCAGGTATCGCCTCACGTGCTACAAAGATTATGTACGCAGTGAAACACTGACTAGACTTGGAACCGAAAATTGCGAACTTGAAGATGATTCAAATGCCGGTTATGAAATTGCTTTACAACCGTAAGTGAATTTGTGCGTGCTGAAATTATTATCGGAGCCAAGGCCCTGGGAATGTCACAACTCGTAGAAAGATACATTGACCTTTTATTAAAAGTGGAAGTCGCCCCCCAAACTACAGGTCATTGAAACTCAAAAACAGGCTCAGAAAAGCATTTGGTGACAACTTGTCATTTCAAGAGCCTGCAAATAAGAGTCAATCTGAACTAGTGTTGAAAGAGGGGTTCATCGTGGATAGTGTCAGTCCAACCGAGCCAAACTGCGGGGATTTCGGTTATGGCTAGCAAAACATCCTGGCTTACAAATTGACCAGCTTGCCTTCGCCAATTGCATAGCAGATATCAGAAAGGAATTTTGCGCCGAGAAGTATGAAAAATTACTTCAAAGTGAAGCGTTCAAATAGGTGTTCACAATGTATGAAGAGTTCTGCCACGAAAACAATGGCCCCATGAAGATTTTCTGGAACAGTTACCTTGACATGGTTGAGTTGATGCTGTGCTTCATTCGAGCAACAAGGGAATGAAACTGGAAACTGTATCTCAACTGTGTCAAGGACATGTTGCCATGGTTGTTTGCGTACAACCGTACCAATTATGACCGGTATTCGCCTGTGTACTTGTTGCATATGCTGAAGAAGACACCCACCCATGAAGGAAAGTGAAAGGAGAATCCACAAAGAAGGCAGCATGTTTCGCGTTCAGAAAGACGCAGAATGTGTAAAGCAGGTCATGGAAGTCATTAATATTGAAGACTGTAGAAATCCATTTGAAGAGTCCAAAGAATTAGTCTGAGTTCTGGCTTTGTTGCAATTAACACCATGAAGGAAGTTCTCCTCACAGCCAAAGAGAAAGCAAAGTCTGCTCTTTCCTCACTTGAGCACTGGACTAACTCAAAACCAACGCTACTCGGTTTTTTGACACACTTCCAAAATTGAAACTTGGAACTTTAAATGAGGCTGCAAAGAGAAAGTCTGTGATAATAAAAGGCAAAAATGTGGTACTTCATACCGATAGAAATCTGTGTGCTAGGCTGTTAGTCATCAGTCAAAGCCGCAAGACAATAGAATTGCTCGCTGGCAACAGGAGAAAACATATTAAAGTCCTAGATACGAAACTTACATTTTTAAGAAGGATTGCTCTTACATGTTTGACTGAAGCAGAGTTCAGCCATCTACTACACGTTGCATGGCTCTAAAGAAGCTACAACTTCAATTTCTTAACGAAAGGGTTCTACAGATCACACTCTGTGATGCGAAACAAAACATTCTGCGACAAAGTTTTTAACACAATAAGCCTTGCCCAGCGTTACAAACGAAGAAACTCGTCGCACTGCAGATCAATATTTCCGATCCTCAGGGTGGGTGTCTTCTTCAGCATATGCAACAAAGTACACAGGCAAATACCGGTCATAATTGATTTGATCGTACGCAAACCAACCATGGCAACATGTCCTTGACACAGTTGAGATGCAGTTTCCAGTTTCCTTCTCTTGTTGCTCGAATAAAATTGTTCTAGAAAATTTTCATGGGGCCATTGTTTTCGTGGCAGAACTCTTCATACATTGTGAACACCTGTTTGAATGCTTCACTTTGAAGTAGTTTTTCATACCTCTCGATGCAAAATTCCTTTCTGATACCTGCTATGCAATTGGCAAAGGCGAGCTAGTCAATTTCTGAGCCAGGATATTTTGCTAGCCATGACCGGAATCCCTGCAGTTTGGCTCGGTTGGACTGATACTTCCCATGATGAACCCCTCTTTCTACGCTAGTTCAGATTGACTCTTATTTGCAGGCTGTCGAAATGATGAGTTGTCACCAAACACTTTTCGGAGCCTGTTTTTTGAGTTTCGAAGACCTGCAGTTTGGGACGTGAATTCCAACTTCTAATAAAAGATCAAGTATCTTTCTAGAAGTTGTGACATTTCCAGGGCCGTGGCTCCTATAAGAATTTCAGCATGCACAACCAGTGCAGTGTTTCACTGCACACATAATCTTTGTAGCACGTGAGGCGATACCTGAATTCAAGAATTTCAGAATGCACAAACAGTGCAGTGTTTCACTGCGCACATAATCTTTGTAGCACGCGAGGCGATACCTGAATTCAATAGCAATGGTATCTTGACCTTGTATTGTATGTTGGTGAGTATCCTTTCATCATTGAAAATCTGGGCTGCTCTAAGAGAGGATTGGCTTCCAAAATCACTCAATTTCTGACATTTTCAGAAGTTTACTAGGTCTTCATGTTCTGACAGTCTCTTGGAGAAATGGTGCCAGCAACTCAAGATGATGTAAAGTGAGTAGAAAAATTGGAAAATGTGTGAATGACCTACGCTATACCCTCTTTTGCAATCAAAAAATATAGTCACATCAGCTACCACCAATAAGAGGTG
Source organism: Siderastrea siderea (assembly GCA_964030785.1). Classification (NCBI taxonomy): domain Eukaryota; kingdom Metazoa; phylum Cnidaria; class Anthozoa; order Scleractinia; family Rhizangiidae; genus Siderastrea; species Siderastrea siderea. The sequence goes on from OZ034971.1 coordinate 33,208,546, forward strand.
CCCTCGCTAAAAGCGTCCAGCAAGCAAATTATCAGACGTTTGTATGGAAGAATGCATTAGAAGCTAACCCTACAGTGCATGATCTTAGTGGTGCTCTGCTGGTTGGATCGTAAGAGATTGTACACTTACGATTGACTGGACCGATCAGCCTCCCGCTCCTTGTGATGGAGTTGGTGTCCTGTGGATTCGAAGGCCAATGCCAAACACAGCGATGTTCCTGTGGGAAGACCAGACTCCCTTGTAGTGATGCATGCATCTGTGGAGATCACTGTCTAAACAGGCTGCATGACACATACTGAAGACAATGAAGTTGATGATAGTGACAATGATGATGATGGTGATGTCTTTTTTGACGGCAACTGATTTGGTGCTTCACGGCAAAGTAAGAGTGACAGCACTTCCAGTATTTTTGATGTTGTTCGCCACATGTTCCAGAAGAACAACAGCAAAAGCATTATTTAGTTTTTACTAGTGAAAATTAAATACAGTGTGTATATAGTTAAGATTCGGAATTGAATGAACTTATCAAATTGAACCGTGGTATGCATACATGTACTAGCACCTGTATACAGTTGTTGCTAGGGTACTAAATTATCTCTTTTATCTTTGTTGGCACAATTATGAGCAAAAAAAGAAAAGAAAAAATATTCTAGAAGAAAATTTCGCTGTCCCAAGTGCTTATGTCGAAAAAGTGTATTTATTATTCTTTTTAGATAAAAAGAAACTGACAAAAGTCTTTCTAATTACACTCCATAGCAACCGTTGCCATGGTAACCGTTGCAAGAGTAAAAAGTGTAATAATTTTAATTCTCACTATGAGATGTATATCTTCTGAAAGTTTGAATTGAAATGGATAAAAAAATTGAGAGATATACTTCATTTTGTATGTTTTATGATTTAAGGGCAAAATTTCTCCCCACCCACCCCTCCGCAAAAACATGCAATTTTCTCGCTTATGCTCAGGTTTTGTGTCCGGAAACAGATTAGTTACAATTCAGCACACCCTAAGCTTTACATTGATACCAAAGAAACTATGTCCCGTGGGGGTGCTACGAAAATGTATTTTTGAGGTCTTGGCTCATGGACTACTAGTTCTACAGTGGGTTTCTATGAAATAGCAGCGAACATTTAACGATGGTGAAAATAAAATGTTATACTAAATACTAGGACCTATAAATAACTTAAGTGATACAAACTCAGAGATGTCAAACTCAGCGAGGCCGTAGGCGTAAAAATAGTGGCGTTTGACAAGTTCTCGCTTTCTTTCCATAGTGTCAAATACATAATCGTTTGCTAAAGTATTCATATGGAGTTAGAATCCGGACTTACCGATTTAACATCATCTAATATCGTCAAATTCGACTTTGCTATGCGATGTTAAACGAAGAGGCCAAGCGAATTCAACATCATGCTTCATCCTAAAGCCATTTTGAGGTGTAATGTGCAGCACTTGAAACCATCACAATATTTTGATAGAGCAATGGGCCTTGAAGGTTTTGTTTACAGGATAATATGGCTATTTATCGGGTCTTTTTTTATGGAATGCGCTAGTGAAAATAGTTATTTCTTTACGTATTGTACTGCGCTTTTGACCATTTTATGTAAAAAGCGCATTAGAAGTAAATAAATTATTATTATTATTGACTGAAAATGATTCCTCGATTTGCGGTCAGATTAAAGAAGTTCCACGCCAGCTGGTAACACGTGCTGTTATAATGGTGATATTTCCTCAGTGACTTTTTTACGACTTCATGTGGTTTTATTTTGTCTAATGACAACCTGTTCTGCCCTCCAAATGCTGCTTTTTTGCGACAATTGATTTCAGCGAAGTGAGCGACGTTCTAGCGAATCGCTAAACTTAGTTTTCGTATTGATTTCTGCTTTCTTAAGATCAGACTATTTAAAAGCAGAATGCTCATTCATTAACAGCTTGACAAGTGGAGGCGAGGGTACAAATTCTACACACTTTTTTTGCATTTTTTAGCGAGGTAGAAATTCAACCGCAAAGTCAGAAAAATTGACGTCTTTGTCTCAAAACGATTTTCCATTTTAAAAGGTGAATACGTTTTCTCTCTTCCTGGCAAATTTTTTAGTTTGTAAGTTGCAATCGTGATCAGTTAGCCCATATTTCCGAATTTCAGCCGCACCGCACGTTCTGCGGTGTCGGTATTCTACCGTTCAAAATTTAATAAATTCTTCAATTAATCTGGAAAATCCTCAAGGAAAGTGTGATTCTCACAACTGTCTTTCAGTAGTTTGATATGGCCCGAGGAATTTTTCCACAGAAATATGCTTTCCAAACACTTTTTCTCTGCAGGGCAAACACGCCAGAAATTGTAGTGTTGATATGGATTCTAATGTCAAAGTTGCATAACTTTTCCATAGGGTCGTCTTAAAATTTTTCCTGCTAAAGATCACCTTGTCTATTTTATGGGCAAAATTCACATGGCCAGTCGACCGGAGGACATTTTCCGTGGATCGATAGAGCAGCATTACTCACCTTTCACCACACAGGAATATTTTTTGTTGGTCCAATGATCGCGTGTACTCAGCCTCGCCTCAGTCGTCATTTACCATGACTTGGCCACCGGAACTGGAAATGAGAAGCGAAGGACTTTTGAGAAAGTCCATCGTTCACCGTGAAGAAGGTCTTCTTCAAACCAGAGAGCCCCCTGCAATGTTCGCGTGTTATTTGAAGACACGGTATTTTTTGTGGTTCTATTTTTTTGTCTAAAAAACCTGTTCTGCCAATTTGAATATTACTGAGCTTAATTAGCCAACGGCTACTTAATTAACAATTAAGTCAACTTTTTGTTTATGAAAAGAGGTCAATTTGCCGTTCCCTCTGGTAGCAACTGGAACGATTTGCTAACGAAACTCAAAAAAGGAGACTAACAGCCAAGTGTCGTAAAGTCCTTTTGCGTATATAATAAAACGTTGATACATCAGGAGAATGGGAATTTATTTCACACTGAGTTGCTTGATTTTATATCTTCTGATTTTAAGATATTGTCTGGCGGTAGCCTGTTCCAGGCGTTCAGATAGTGGAGCGCGAGCGAAAAAGAAAGCGAGCGAAAGAGCGGGAAAAAAAAACCAGGGGAGACTGGGGAAGAGGACGAGGGAACGCCTGTGAAATTAATTTTAAAAAACTCATGACGGTATACCAAAATCTGGTATACCCTCTGATTGGCCAAATTTGACACCTCCTGTCAACACCAGAGGGTTGTTGACACAGACAAGAAATGCGATATGGCGTGCCCGTGCGAAGGTCATCCTCCATCGAGTCACGCACGGTTGAATAACTGCACGGCAAGAGCTTGACGATTTCCCAAATGTGGATACTTTACAAATGGAATAAAAAGATTGTCTTCAAAACGTGTTTCTGGGAAGAGGCTCATCGCCATTCTTCTAACAGGATTTGGAAATAGCTTGATCTTTCAACTTTTTCCAAGGTTAATCAACGCATTGCAAAGAAACGCTGTTTCTAAGATAATTGTTGTCACTCCGCTTGTCGCAATCATGAAAGACCAAGTAGAACAGCTTCAAAGCATCGGAATTAGAGCGCTGGCTATCGGAGTAGACGAAGAAGAAGACGAAGAAGGAGCAGGAAAAATGGATCGGTTAGATTGTTTATGAAAGTCCTGAAAGCCTGCTGTCTAAGGAATGGAGAAAAGAACAACAACAAACATATCGTAGCCATCGCAATCGATGAAGACGACGAAGTTCATTCCGTCACTGAGTGAAAAGCTTTCTATTCATCAATTTGATAAGCCGATGTGTATATAAAGTCGTCTGTGATTCTCGTTACCTTTATTGGTCCAGTAGTGGAGATGACATTGGCGTTTCCGTATCGCAGAAAATTTTGCAATGTTCATTCGGCTTGTCAGATTTCTTAAAGCATCATCTACTTTTCCCAACGCTTCAAACTCGGGTGAAACCTATTTCGGTGAGCATAATTACATAACTTTCTTGTTTACTTTGACCTGACGCTGGGTTCATGTTTCTCTGCCGCTGTCGGCGGTCTTAAGTGGGCGGTATGGGCTTTTTAAAATTAATTTCACAGGCGTTCCCTCGTCCTCTTCCCCAGTCTCCCCTCGTTTTTTCCCGCTCTTTCGCTCGCTTTATTTTTCGTTCGCGCTCCACTATCTGAACGCCTGGAACAGGCTAGTCTGGCGGTTACTACAGAAAACGGTAAGAGACACAATTTCTCGTATTCTGTTTATTTGACTTTTATAGTTGCAAAATGATTTCGTAAATTCTTGTATAGGCTCCCTTAATTGATGTTCATTTTGAGCCTGTTCATTTTTCCAAACGTTTTCTTCAACTGACGCAAGTTCCTTCCTATGCTAAGATGAATTTACAATGGCTGTTTTTCTGATCAGCGAAGTATGTCTAAATTTCCTTTCTCTTCTGATAGGTTCATGTGTTATTTTTTTGTGCGTAGCACAAGCCATTTTAAGGACAGTACAAACGGATTCACATGTAGTCTCAGCCGTTTTTAGTGTCGTCACGCAACGGCTCTCCCCACAAACGTGTGGGGAGGAGCGGTGCGTGACGACACTAAAGGCGGCTGCGAGAGAGACCAATTCACATGCAACTCAACAAGACTCGGGATGAAGGGAGGTGGCTCTAAGGAAAATATTGTTACGCACTTGAAGAAAACACGAAATGTAGCACGCATTTTCTTCTTGGTATTAGGAACAAATGATAGCGGCTGTACCATGGGGATTTTGCTTCCATCCTGGCCATCCTTGCCAAAGACATTTATTAACCCTATTTAGCCTGGGCGAGGGGAAGTGGGGGGGGAAGGGGGGGTATCCATATAGGTATCCATATAGGTATCCATATAGGTATCCATATAAACAAACAAAAGAAAATGAAATGTAATCAGCGACATTATTTCTTTTAGAACATGCCACTCTGCTCTTTGTGGGCGATATTTCCTTTGCCGGCCCGGTAAAATATTACTTGGAAAAAAATTGTTACACATACAACGACTCGTTCAATTACGTGGCATCTTACGTTAGAGAAGCTGACATTTCAGTGGCGAATTTAGAGTCTCCATTTGTCGGTGGAAATATTTACCGCTACAAGTACAAAGGAAAGAGGACAACTATCTTGGATTCTAGTCCGCAGTCTGCCCCAGCATTAAGGTAAAGTTATCTCTAGTTTTAACATATTATAAAACAACAACAGCCCATTTTACAGTTGCTTCTTTAGCCTTATAGTCTTGTATGATATGGTATGGTATGCTATGGTATAACATGGTATGGTATCGTATGGTACGGTATGGTACGGTATGGTATGGTATGATATGATATGATATGGTATGGTATGGTATGGTGTGATATGGTATGGTATGGTATGATATGATATGATATGGTATGGTATGGTATGGTTTAATATGGTATGGTATGGTATGGTATGATATGGTATGGTATGGTATGGTACAGTATGGTATTGTAATGTTGTGACCTGTGAGGAAAAGGCAACGTTTAAATTCATTACGGCTCAAAAACAATTTCCTCGATTCGAATTTGTTTTGGAAAGCAGGACGGTTAGTAACAAAAAAGAGTACTCTAGCTCTGGTTCCATTCCTGCATAGGCCAGAGCAAAACAGCAAACTGTACAATGAGCTTATTTCAAACAACTACCGAAAAAACTCGCAATGATGGAAAGAACTCACAGTGCTGCGCTTATTTAGGCGTCAGATAAATGTACGGTAAATGTAAGGATTTTTAAGTCAACGAAAGGCTAAGTACGTATACATTTTCGCATTGACTCCAAAAAAGACAAAAAAAGTACTTCAAAACGGTCTAAAAGGTGCCATGTTTTGTCTGTCATTAGAGGACACTCAATTGTTGGTTTAAAGTCATCCTTCGGATTAAAGTACAACCACATTTCAGTTGGTTAGACTTGCCAACATACATACATACACACATACATACACACGTACATACATACATACATACATACATACATACATACATACATACATACATACATACATACATAACAACATACATACATACATACATACATACATACATACATACATACATACATACATACATACATACATACATACATACATAACAACATACATACATACATACATACATACATACATACATACATACATACATACATACATACATACATACATACATACGTAAAATGAACCATGAAACGAAGCCGTTTGTGACACCAGAGCAGCAAAATACGCTTTTTTACTCTGTTAAAACTCAGAAATCACAGGAAGCAATATAACTAAAAGAAACCCCTTTATTTTCCCAAATTTCGATACATGTAGCTAACTCCTGCTCGATTTACTCAAATGTTTGTCGAAAGGGAAGAGGCAATTTACATTGTACAACCTTCGGTATTTTAACAAGAAAGTTTTTAACGACAATGTACAAAAAATTTCAGAATTCTAAGTTTCGGAGAACGTTTTAAAGATTTTAAAGGTTTTAAAAACCCATTACAAATTTTTTGTTATTGCCGTTCCGTTGACCGCGGTCAAGATCGGAAAATTCCGCCCGCTCCCGGAACCAATCAGATTGCAGGATTTGGTTCATCTTGCCCGCTCACGAGCTGAGAAAAAAATAAATACATTTATTCAAAGCAACAAAAAAAAACAAAGGTGAATATACAAAGAATGCTTTAAAAAGGGAGTTTAAGAAGTTGGCCCTGTGTAAAAAAACTCCCGAAAGACAAGTCTTAAAAATGCTCAATAAATATTAAAAATCTAATGTTAAAAATTTACATACAAAGGATAGTTAAAAATAAAACCAGTAAGGAATAAAAAGACAATACTACGAGATATTCAAAAATGATTCTAAAGATCGCTTAAAACATGCAAGATTTCCCGCCCCGACAACCCAATCTGGTGAATCGTTCCATTCTTTTACAATTCTAATAAAAAAATGAATATTTGTAACAATTACAACTAGATGCTTTTTCCTCTTTAACCTTTAAGCCCCAACATCAACATGCATATTCTCCTCACTGTTCTTCATATATTTGTTATGTTACTTGTTAGGAGAATTTGATTAAACATCAAGACATTTCATCTTTGGTCATTTCTTTTATCTCATGATTTGTATGTTTTATCAAGTGATCACATTGCAAGGAGAAATTAGATGCTTGTCACTTTTGGGGCTTAACCAGTTGAATGAACCAACCGTACCTAATGCTCTAGGGGCACATAGTTCTTGACCTTCTCACCTTTTCCTAGTTTCGCAGGCTTTGATGCAGTTACAGTCGCCAACAATCACTTCAACGACTTTGGTTCTGAAGGCGCCAACTTTACAATTAAACTGCTCAAAAAAACCGAAATGAAGTATTTTGGTACCAGTTATGGAAGTTACCACACATCTCAGGTGCTGTAACCTCAGTGAAATGTTTTTCCTTTAGCTTAATTTTGTTTTCAACGTCTTGCTCAATGTGTGCAAAGCATTGCTCAACAACAACAACAACAACAACAACCAACATAATCGAAAACATCACCATCAAAAACAACAACAACAATATTTGTATTCCATACAAATGCGTCCTGTGCAAACTATGCGTTGTTTCAAAACGCAAACGTTTTTAAGCGTGTTTGCCGGCCGTCCACTTTATAAAACGATCGAAGACGGAGACGTTTATCGATAAAGCCGAAGGTTTTCAAAAACGTTGTCTAACATGGAGACTTTTGAAAACGGAGGTTTATCGTTTTGGTATGCAAGCAGAGCGGAGCTTTCCGAAAACGTTGACGTCGCAAGTAATTATCCAGTCACCGGTAGATTTGCGGGTGCCAAAGAAACATGCGCACAATACAGCAGAAAGGTCCGAATTTTTTTCGGTATCCGTTTTTAATTCCCTCGTGTCGACGTAGATCTAGATCTTTTTATTCGTTTTCGAGAAACTAAAAACGGAGGTTTTCGAAAACTCGTTAATGATGCTTATACTTTTCTGAAGGAAGGGGCCAATTTCATAAGGAAAAACAAAAGATAAAAATGCAGAACAGGACAGCATTAACTATTTGTCCAGCGATTTGGTAAATTTATGCTAGTATCTGAGCTTATATGGGGCACCGGCTACATAACCCATAAGGGAAGAGGGTGATATAATATCTGTTTTGCTATATGTTACAGGAACCTCTTATCATAGAAACCAATGGAATAAGAATTGTATTTCGTGGATACTGTGACCATGTTCCTGATCGGCCAAACTGTACTGTAATGAGAAAGATGTACAATACTGGCCCTGCCATTTATCGAGATGATATTGCAACGACAGACGTCAAAAAACTGAAAAAGGTAAATATTTTAATTCAAAAGGGATCAGTTTAACAATTTATAAAGCAACTTAGAATTTAACAAATGTTCCACCAGGAATACTCAAAAAGAAGAGTTAAAAAGTAACAAGATGATGAGAGCGAAAAAGCTATCTAACCGGAAATAAAATGGATCACAAGATGAATTCTTTGATGAACATATCTATAACAAAATATGTAATTCCGAAATTGTTTTTACAGGCGCCCCGAAAACATGAAGTGCTACAAAACTCTTGAGCATTTTCATGGTTTTTAACCCTAAAATATCAAAAAACCCTAACTGCCGACATCCTTGGGGATCCAGGTACAATTAACCTAATGTAAATTATTAACAATGCTTGATCTTTCAGCTAGGGCTTCCTGCTGCAATTGAACACAAACAAACAGACTTTTCTGGTCAAGTCATAAGAAGAGAGCTCTGCTGATGGACAGTATGTTTACTGGAAAAACACTAACACTTAGTTTTTATTCTCAAAGGCCAAAGTCGACATCATAGTCGTATTCATCCATTGGGGTCAAGAACTTCTCCCCAGACCACTTCCATACCAGCTTCGTATAAGGAAACATCTTATGTCACTTGGTGTGCAAGTTATCATTGGTTCGCATCCACACGTATTGGAGCCGCATTGTTTGAAGAATAAAACACTTGTAGCCTATAGTTTGGGGAATTTCGTACTTCCTCCCATGCGTGTGGTGGGAGGCAATAGTCCGGTAAAGTAACGTTCCTTATATTTTGCTTTAATATATCAGAATAGCCGTTGTTGGAGTCCTCGGCAAACCTTGTTAAACGAAAAGGATTCAAACAAATCCAACTCCGTGCTGAGTGATTATTCCAACTGTATAACAACTCAGGTATCTTAAGACTATAATTAAACTTCGCTAATAATAAGGTATAATTTTATTTTAGAGGAAGGAATTTAGATGCGTGTGTAAATGGATTTGAGGTTAACCGTTTTTATACGAAAATTCCTCAAACCAAACCACCGTTGGATTTCCTTCATGATGCGGTAAGGGGAGTGAATTCTCCGTTGGGATGGATGTGGCTCATTAGATATCAACCATTTTACTCTTCGCAGTGAATTTCTAAGGGCGATTTCTAAATAACATAAAAATGGTTGGAAGATTTAAAAATCCTCTTGTCGTTGACGACTTTCACTTTAAATTTGATTCTTTGTCGCTAAACGTTTTGATATCGAACCGATAATGCTGCCCCCCGTCCCCCTCTCCAAAAAAGAAATGTACACAAAAAATAGGGTGTGATCATCTAAAGTTTTCCCCACCTTTTGATTCTACAGAATGTGTATGGGAGACTGTGCAGGAAACCTGATTAACCGCTGATAGAAGCTTACGAGCACTTTACTTATGGACACATGGAGGAGTTGTATTCAACTCAGATGCTTAAAGTCACCATTTCGAGGTGAATATTTATACCCAAGGATAATCTTATTCAGGAGGGAATAGAAAATATCACGCCCTTCCTCGTGTAAGTTACAATAGGGACAGTACATGATCCACCCAACAAACATTTTGCAACCGACGCGAGAAACTCGCCCGCCTGCAGGCATAAATACCGGGGATACTCCCTTTTATAGCCTATACGGGACGTGTCGCTGGACAGGGTATGGTTTTGGCCTCTCCGTCCTGAACAGCGTATGTAATTGTATGCGAGTTTGACGGTCCTAAACAGAGTCTGAACTTGTCCAAAATAGGGTATGGTTTCACGATTGTCGTCGTTAGGGCTTATACAGAATTCAGCAATCCTAGTTCGGAAACGTGGGTCTCTAAAATTCTTGAAAATTATGTAGTACAAAGGAGTGTGTATTTTGTTTTCATTTGCCCAAACAGGGACCTAAAATGGAAAGTGTTGTCCTAAACAGGGTTGGTATTTTTAGAGCTTTTTGTGTCCTAAACAGGGTCAGGGTATCAGACCCTCAGTGGTACCCCTACACCCAAACATGGTTCAAGTTCCCCCCCCCCCCCCCGAGCATAAAATCCGTTCGATCACAGACCATTCTTGCCTGTACGTACCCACTAGGTGTTGGTGTAATCGGTGAATACTTTGACATTAAATGCTTCTTTTTGTCCGGTAGTAAAGGGATGACTCTTATTTGTTTTGGACATTCAAGCTTAATATTCTTAATCAAAGTTGAACTTCTAGGTTAAATTTAAACAGGACGGTTGCTTTATCTAAAAAGAGGAAATCCATGTGTTTGTCCAACTAACTGCAACAAAAATCCCAGATTTTCACGAGACAAAATTTAAATTTGTTTTTTCAATCCGTTGCATAATCGTGCGCTATTCACCGAGCAGCAGCCCTTAGATTTAACGTACTGGTTGTCTGTGCATAACAGAGTCATCTAAAATAGCTGTCCCCTTTATAATAAATCTTATAACGTACATGCCAGGCGCCATGTTAGAAATCTGCGCTCTATAACAAAGCACCTCCCTACCAGGCGAATTCCTTTCCTTGTTCCTTCCCCGGGTTCCTTTATAGAAGAGAATGCAACGAATCGAACTTAGGGACAGTAAAAATACCTGTTGTGTGTCGGCGTACTTCCCATAACTTACCCCAAAATATTTTATGCCTGTCTTCTTTAGCACTTCAACAGTAAAGTTGGCGCCTCTAGAGCCAAAGTCGTTAAAGTGATTGTTGGCAAGTGTGACAGCATCAAATCCTGCAAATCTAGAAGTGGAAATTGTTTACTAGTTCCTAAGATATACATGACCTATTATTTTTAGAGGAATAGCATTCCAGTTAAAATTTGCCAAAAAAAAAAAACAATTAAAATGCTATAAGTTGCTACTGCGATCGAGGAAACAACTTGCTGCAATTTGACTGCAAGTTGTTGCCGTAATATCAATATTCACAGACTCTAACATTCGTCTGTAAAAGCTGTAAACTTTCAGATTACGAAACCAAGATGGATGGCCGAGTCATGAGGGGGGATTAATTCAGTATTTGGCCACTGAGAAAAAGGACAAAGGCTACTGTCTACATCGCAGACCTCCGGTTTCGGCACCACTACAATTATTCCCACTACATTAAATTTTTATGTCCTTGAGCTTTAAGAAAATCACTTAAACCAATTAATGGGACATTTACGGGCCTTTTAAATATCGCCATTAAACCCGGCCTGATCAATCGATGAAATCGATAATCGATAACAATCGATGACGATCGATAACAATTAATCGATTGATACCGGAAATCGATGACCAATCGATGGCCGAAAATTTGTGTTTTTTAATTGCCATCGATTATTATCGATTGTCATGGATTGTCATGGATTGGCATCGATTTCCATATTTTTTTGGGAGGTCAAAAGGGAAATATTTTACAGAAGAAATACGGTGAAATGAAATTACATAACTATCACACATTTGTCCACGGAGAACACGGCGGAGAAACCGAGTAGAGCATCAGACAAGATCCATGCTACATTTTAATATTCCCGTGATTTATTCTTCATATCTTCCTTGACATCCGGCTTGACAATGCCAAGCAATCGGTTATCCTGGTTGTCAAAAGTTCCAAAATTTTCGTTGGCTCGTCGCTTCGGTAAAATAATTTCTACCCTCACGGGCTTGTTTACCCCTCCGAGTCCAGGACGCCATCTTGCTTTAGCATCATTAACTGGACTTCCTGTTACAGTGCTACCGAAATGAACAAATCTCCCGTCTTCTTCTGAGCAACGAATTGCTCGCCAACTTCAACAGAAAAAGAGCACTCGTGATAACCCTTAAATTCAACCCGCTGGATATTCAAAATAACCTGACACATGCTAACCGAGTTATTTGTGCAAAAGACGGAGCAAAAGTACGCGGTCACGAGCGGAACTAAATAATTGATCGAAAATCGATCGAAAGCAAACAGCTTGACAGCAAAGACAGTCAATAGTAGTCGACGATCGATGGTAATCGATTGTAATCGATGACAATCGATAGCAATTAGAGGACTCGAGCTTGTGATTATCGATTAGTCATCGATTGGCCGATAGCAATCGATAGCAATTAAGTAATTGTCATGGATTGTTATCGTTTGATCGATTGGATTTCCGATGATCGATTGCCATCGATTGATCAGGCCGGGTATTAAAGGCTCAGAAAGGACTATTTTAAGAGCCGTTAAAGTGCCTATGAACTAAAAATTTTTTTTGCACATGGTGGTAGTTCATTATGTGTTAATTCCGAAGTGGCAAGAGAAATTGGATGGCAAGAAACAAAAATCCGTTTTTTGGCGGGTGAAAGTACCCAAAATGACCAAAATCGTGTCTCCGAAGACTGGGAACGAGTTGGCCGAGGAAGCGGGCCGTATGACGTCACAAATCACGCAGAATGTTTGTCTCTTTGGTCTTTGTCAAGTGTTTGAGCGGTGAAACTTATAATTTCCTTGCTAATATTGATATACAATGAAAGCTACCGACGACTGAGGAAAACGCTAAAATTCAGCTTGAAGTGATTTCGAAGATGTGCAGTTTTTGGGTTTGTCGTCCGTGGATAAAGCCTAAACAACGACAACAACAATCTTGCGCGAAGCAAGATGGCGAATTGAATTGTTGGGATTGACTAACTTTCAGCTCTACTGGCTTGACTGGCTTGAAGGAGAAGCTTCCAGAATTGAATGGTCAGTACCTTAATGTGCTAATAACGAGAGATTGACGCAGCCTTGACTTTACTTCTTTTGTTAAGAGCGTCATTGTATATACTTCAATTATTTTACTCAAACCGATACCAGACAAGCTCAAGTTTACGGTGTACTTGTTTGTAACTTAATTTGTTCATCTTTCATAGGTTTTTTGCGCCAAGAGAAAGATAGACTCAGTTGTTCGGCTCTTTCGAATGAGGTCTTTTGCAAAGAAAACACTGATATAAACTTATTAGTTAGCAGGAAGTATTTTATACATTGAAGATAAGCATACTCAAAATTTGCTTGAAATATTACATACTTAATGGCTGAGACATCAGTAGTAATTTCTAAAGAGCGTGTTTTATTTATTATAATCAACAGCCTCAAAAGATTTTCAAATGGAAGTGCAGTGCTTTTATTGTAAATTTCAAGCCATTTGAGGGAACATCTCAAAGCAAATAAATAAGAAATTTTGCGTATGGTGCTCATTTGTGGTCTTTTACTCCACCTGGAGGTGCTATGAGGATGATGACTGTGATAAATAAAGGTGGACATTGTATGATACGCGTGCAAACTCAGACTAGTGTGACTTCAGCTTTGTCCTTGTAATAATCCATCGCTTCTGACTACATGAACTGGTTTAAGTAATTGCTTACACAATATTAGACCAGCTGAGATTTTTGTCCTTCTGTTCAGCAATTTGCTTGAGGATTTTGGTTCATACCAATTTCGTGGAAACATGCTATGGCAGGTGAGAGCTAGTGTGCTGAGTTCTTACAGGCTTTATGTGATCACTTATACTTTCATGATGCTGGTCTCATGTAAATAAACTTAACCATACCTGTCCAGTTATACTGGCCCCAGTTGTTCAAAAGTTGGATAGCGCTATCGACCGGATAAATCTCTATCCAGTGGATAACGTAATTGGTTTCCCTAACACTTATCCACCTTTTGAACAACTGGGCCCTGGTCTGAGCTCCCTTTGTATACTGGTCTCAGATGACAATAACTCCCTTGGGTCAATCTCAACACTGAGATGAATATGTAATTTGCTCCAGAAGTACATTTTGAAGTGCCATTTTCATTGAAACATACACCCATTCCAGTTCCATGAAGTATGGCAGAAATCAGTGTTAAGTAGAAATTGCCCTCTTTGTGTGTGTAGTTTCATTTTTTGGTTATTTTTGTTTAAGGAGGGGGGGGGATGGGGAGAGGTTAAGGCAGCTCCCTTGGATCCATAAACCCTTTAAATTACAGTACCTCCCAGTACACTGTACACATTATGCATGTAGTAGCCTTTTTTGTTGTTAAGAGATATGCTCTTCAGTTACAAATGTCTGAGAGTCTGTGTTCGATCAAGCTCGCATAAACCTTTGAATTCTCCCAACACTTGTGTCCGCATCAAACTTCCGCTACGTAACCATGCATGCCACTATTAATGTTTGAAGATATGTATTTTAGTATAACAGAACCTCCCTTTGTTACTAGTGTTTTTAAACTGATGGGGTTATTATTAAAGCAGTACAAGACGTTTATATGCTATGTCCCTAAATAGCTTGCTTAGGGCGGGAACGTAGCCTACGCAGCTAATTTTTGGAAAAATTATTATCATTATTATTATTATTATTATTATTATTATTATTATTGTTATTATTACAAATTAAAGGTGGAGAATGAGATCGAAAAGTCCCATTTTGAAACCTCATTATTGATTTTCTGTTGGCTAATTAGGTGGCTTGTGTGGTAGCTTTCTTGGGTACAGGGAATGAGTCAAGAAGAGACTGAGGCAATTCAGTGTGTGTGAGGAATTTCCAATACAAAGCCTGCCACAAAATTAAATAATGGGAAATGAAGGTCACATATTTTCATTGCCCTTCAGTAATAAAAATGATTAAATAACTTATGCCATAAATTGGAATTAAACTTACATCACCAAGACTGTACTGCAGAAGGGTCAATTAGACGGTGTTACGTGTGGTATGTGAAATTTCATATTATATGGTCCTCTTGAGATAACGGCAGGAGGGTCAACAAGAAGAGAGGCACAAATCCGTTTGAAATGTGTGGTGTTTAAAGAGGACCACATAAATCAAATACAGTGGAAGCAGAGTGACTTGCCATAAAAATTATCAATGCTGACCTGAACTGCTTCCTTTTATTTGACGAAACATGTACATGAGGGATTTATAAATATTCCTGTAGCTATCTCTGATTAACTAAAACGTCTTGTCTCGTCGTCGGTCAAGACAGTTCCGTTCATTGTTATCCCTTCAAACTCTATGGTGAACATCCAGTTTGAGAAACGTATTGCATGTGGTTTCCAAAAAAAACGGAAATGTAAACAAAACTTTGTAGCTCAGTTATGCGTTGTAGATCTTGGATGCTTTTAGGTAATAGTGGACAGATGCATATAGCAATAGTTTTGTGGCCAAATTTTGAAAACCTTCTTTATCTCGATCTTTAATCTTGAATTGCAATAATTGCTATTAGTAGAACTAATCCAACAGTGGCAGAAGTTGCATATATTAACGCGACATTCAAATGCTGCGGCTTTTCCTAGAAGCAGCTCTGTAATGCGGGTCGAATCGAATTCTTACCGAGTCGAACAAGGTTCAAATGAGTCCGCTTCTCTCCTTAATTCGTTTCCTTTTGAGAAACTACACACACATGCTCTCATTGTGCGAATCCTGCCCTTGTAGCTTACAATCCTGGGCCCACGAGTCACTCCAAAGTAATTTCTCTTCTGGAAACCCTCTTGTGAGCCATAACACTCTTGTCTTCTGCGCGATTTGTGACGTCACAGCCTTGTAATGCGATCGTTTTGGCCGCGCGCAAAATGGAGACACATTTCGGGTGCCAAATTCGAACTTTGCGGCTGGAAAAATATCCCATGCAAAGGGTTCTACTCAACAAAACTTACATATTTAGACTGAGGGAGTCATAAACTATCATATTTAGGAGAAAAATTTTTAGTTCATAGGCACTTTAAGTATTGAATTAAAGAATGCGAAAGGCTTCTTTAAGATGATTTGAAACAGGAAATGTGAATTAAATGTTAAGAAAATTATCCCACGTATCATTAAGAAAAAATAAATAAAAGATAATGTAAAAAAAGCTTTAATTTTGTACCCTATATTTAAATTAATACAGAATTCCATGCATTTTGTGAGCCATTGCCAATGCCAGGGCACATACTTACAGATCGCTTTACCAAGTTAATGAAAATCGGTCTCTAGGTAACATTTTTAGATATTCAGTTATGATTAACGTCTCCCAATTAAAAATCCCTGTTACACCGGTTACCATTTTCGAGACAGGGGATCCAAAATGCAGCACTCTATACCAAGTACCCGTTACGGCTAAGTAACAAAATAAATAAGTGTTAAAACTAAATCACCTGTTTAGGTGTCGACGGTATTTAGCCCAGAATGATAATTGGGGACATCACTAATATCGATTCGGAGTTTGGAAATGTTGGTTTTTGAGAAGAGGGGAAAGCCGGCCTACCTGGAGAAAACCTCTCAGAGTAAAGACAACTCAACCCTCATATGACACTGGGTCCGGGAATCGAACTCAGGCCACATTAGTGGGAGGCGAGTGCTCTTACCGCTGCATCATCCCTGGCCCCCTCCGAGAGTCCAACGCCTGTTACCAAGCAGGTTGCTTTTTAGTCCTATTTTATAGAGGCGTCAATTTTACCTTAATGCTGCGGCGGCATTCGGACTTGCATCCAGTATGACTTCCTTTCGACCTTTGTATTTGTAGCAATAGACATCTTTGTCTATAAAGGGAATTCCAAACTCGCCACCGAGATGTCAGCTTCTCTAATATATGGTGCCACGTCATCAAATGTGTCATTGTATGTGTGATAGCCATGTTCCACGTAATATTTCACTGGACCGGAAAATGCAACATCACCAACAAACAGCAAAGTCACATGTTCTGTAAAAAGGGGTGGTGTGGTTGGTCATAAATCCAAAGAACAAAAGAGTTCGGGGGAGAATATAGAACGTGTATACGTGAAATGAATTTTTCAGTGCAATTGTTTACAAACAGGTATACGTAAATAAAAGGAGTTTCTAAAGAAACTGTGATGTTGCGTCGGTGGAAAAGTGAAACACAAAAACTTGGATGTATAAGCTGAGTTAATAAGGTACACTGGCCTCCATGAAGAAACTCAAAAGCTGGTGTTTACAGCGTTAGCCCTTCGTCAGAGCGAATCAAGGGACTTTGGGTTGTGTTTGGTTTAAATGTAGAATGGTGCAGTTACGCTATCCGTGGGAATTAAAGGTGCCGATTTGAAAGATGAATGTTTGCTCTCAATTTTTACGGCTTTCTGTGTTGCCCTGTTGTAGGGAAAGACCATAGTCTGTCAAGTGTCAGGGAGATTGAAGTGTCAAGCGACTGCTTTGCATGCGTCCTTGTCATTTCTTTCGACGTCTCGCAGGTGTTCGCGGGAGCGGTCGCCTAGTCTTCTCCCCTTTCGCCAATGTATATCCTTTTCCATAAGGTGCACGTCATGCAATAGATAACATTTGCGGAGATGCGTGTAAAGAAATCAGTTATCTTAATAGATCACCCAAGTCCTCAAGTCCTTTTGTTCGCGCTGTGAATGGAAGGGCAAGTGCTGCACCGTTTGCGCGCGTACTTAAAGGTTTACGTTAAGTCTTCAAAGTGCGGCCCATTCTTCTGTAGAAAGGTTAGAACGCTTAATGTTGCAGTTTATTACAAGATTACAAGAATAATGAAGCAATGCATTGTGGACTGGATAAGTTAAATAACTTCAAAGCAAAAGTTTTAAAACAAATCAATCTGGTTGCTGAAAGGGAAAGTTATACTGAAATCCGGCATTTCAACAAAAAGCAAAAACATTCTGGACAAAATGGCTCAAATGTTAATTAAGTAACCATAAAGTAGACTATGTAATATTTGAAGAGCATTGCAGGGTTTTAGACCAAACAATAGAACCACATGAAGTCCCAACACCTTTCGACAAATAGCGACTTTGTTTATTTGAAACCTAAATCACATTAATGATAAAGGTGATAAAGATTGTAGTCGAATGTAAGTGTCTGAGTGTATTTTACAACGAAGAAACCGTTAAATAGCCAAAAGAGAGCAAGAAATTTTTCAAATTCCTGTGATCGAAAATATTTATGCATTTTGACTTTGGTACAGGCCCAGGAAGGAAATTATAGTCCTTCATTATATGTGTGATGGCCAAGTTCCACTTACTGTTTCGCAGAACCGGAAAAAATCAATATCGTGCGCCACAAACCGGCGAAGTTACTCGTTCTATAATGGGAAAATTCTTAGATTCTAAATTCTGACGCCGACTCTCGGATGGTTATTCAATTATCACTGAACAAACAGATTTTTTTTCGTCAATTAGCAAATGTCTAGTGCATATAGCTAGTATATCTAGTGCAATGGTTATAATCGTTTGTCGCCTTTGCAGGAGAAAGAGGGTACAACGATGCGTCCAAGCGCCGAAACGGCACCCGCAAAACTTATTCATAGTACCTTATATTAATTCTTTTTAGTTACGAATTCAATTAGTCCGTGAACCTAGGTGTCAACAACTGTATAACTCCAACCTGTTAGGACACATCTTTGATAAGCCACAGTTTTTCTTGTTATTATTATTCAACAATGTTGAGCCGGATGTGAATCTGTTTGGCTGGACCACATGACCATCTACTGCGCCCAAAATAACAAAAAAGTAAATGACCAAAAGAGAGATGCAATTAAGACATTTTGATGATTGAAAATATCTTTTACGTTTTCATTTTAGCATTGAAAAGAACTTGTACGTGTAGCAGCTAACTGGTTCGCGTCAGCTGAAGAAAGCGTTTGCAATCGAGGATCAACATTAATTTAACTTTGAACATTGAGGGAGCCTACAGGAAATGCACGAAAACAACTAAAAACACAGATAAAGTACTTAGAAAACTCAAACAGATAATCAGAAAACGGGAACCGGCCAGGCTTTCTTACCGTTATCTGTAGTAATCACCGGATAAGATGTTAAAATCAGGAGATAAATCATGCATTTCAAAGTGAAACAAATTCTCATTTTCCTTCCTGCTGTATAAATGCTATTTCATATGTGACCCTCACGGGATTTTGGGTAAAAAGGTAACGCATGAGCACGCTAAAATGACACGCTAAACAATAGGCAGTTAGTGAAATGACACGCAGGCGTGCGAGCAGTTTGTCAATTAGCACGCCTAATTAAAATTCTGCTTTTGTTTTTAACTCGTTCAGTCGAACAAAGGAATGTCCCGACCTTGGGCCGAACAGGTTTTAGACTACACAATTGAACCACATGATGCTTCAGCGCTATTCAAGGTTATTCAACTATAAGCCGGTTTGCATTGTTAAAACCGTGTCTTTCAATAACAATTAAACTTTAAAGGGGGCTCTATGTTTTGTCCATGGTGCTGGCAAGAAATTTGAGGCGAGGCTACCAATTCTCATACTTCAGTTTTCCCTACAATATTTTCCCCGAGATCGGAGTTCATCCGTTAGATATGAGGAGTCGCGGCCTTTGGACCAAAAGGGATTCCCGTGAGTAATTTTGCTCTCTCCTTTGCAAATTTTCAGTTTGTAGGTTGAAACTCTGTTGGGTTAGCCGATCAAATATACAAATCAATCGTCCGCAGAAAAAATTTGAAAACAAATACATGGAACTGTTTCAAAAGCAACTGGGCGCTTTCAACCTTGGCTACATTCCTCAAACAGTGAAATCTTTGACCTAGTCATATCTTAAGTTCAGAATTCATAAACAGATTTCTAACTGAAGTTTTACGAGAACTCTTGACATCGGATCACCACACAAATACTGTAATTTCTGACGTGCTTGTCTGCCGTGACATAGGTTAGTCTCCTGGAAAGCACGTTTCTGTGGAAAAATCCCTCGTGCCATATGGAACTATTTAGAGACAGCTGCGAGAATCACATTTCCCTCTAGCATTTTCAACATAAGATTTAAAAATTCCTGAAATTTTGCTCGTTTTAACAACTGAAATGGCTTAAAATTCGAAATTGCATATTTTATGGCATAATTCTGAACACGATTGCAACCTAAACATTTGAAATTTGCCATGAAGAGAGAAACTGTAGTCACCTTTCAACTGGCGGAAATCTTTCGGGGCCAAAGTTAACGGTTCCTCCCTCAGACTTTGTAGTAAAACTCATACCTCGCCAAAAAAAAAGAAAAAAATTACAAAAAAATTGTAAAAATTTGTGGAGTTGGTAGCCTTGCCTGGACTCGATAAACTGGTTTTGAATGAACACCTATTGCTTTTTAAAAATAGGCTAGCTTAAGCGAGTATTAATTAATACGACAACTAATTTTAGTGATTCACCAGGAAGTCGCTGAGTTCGCTAAAACAAATTGTCATAAGAATTTCGTAGTATTTGAGTGCAGAACAGGTTCTTTTGGCAAAACAATAAAACCACACGAAGCTCTGTCGCTTGTCAACAATGGGTGAGTTTGTATAACGATGCGCCATTCATAAAACACTTGACTAACGGTTGGGATTTTTACTGCGGTAAATTACCAACCAGATGAAAACAATAACAACTTTAATTTAACGACTTCAAAAAACTAAAGCTCATTAACCCATTGACTTCTGAGTATGTATCTATGATTAACATTGTAAAAAAGGCAGAATATTAAACAAAAAGCTTTTCTAGCCAAAAATGCTTTTAGAAAATTAAAAGTTAAAAAATAAAATTAAGGATGAAATGATTTAAAGGCTAGCATATTTATTGGAATCTGACATTTAGCGTCATAAAGTCGTTAAACGCCGCAAGAAATCCATTTGTATCACCCTGGGCTCGTTTTATTCCTTGCAACTTTTTTGACATTGTTTATCTTCCTTTCCGCAGACACTAATCCATTTGGCGTTTTTTAGAGGTTCAGGGTGAAGTCCTTGTGCTCCCAGGACGCCATTTCTGAAGAAGAGAATTAAGAGAGAGGCTCCTTAATAAACATTTTGAACCCAGAAGTCTCAGTAATCCGTCTGGTCTGAACGTTCGATTTAGATGAGTTAACTCGTAGCTCGAGTCAGGAGTCAAGCTAGAGTCAACTTCAGAAAAATTTAATTTAAAAATAATCAATCGTTTGCTAACGATTCTTGTTCTAAAAAAACTGCGACGGGGTAGAAATAGGCATTAACAGTCGTTCGTTGGCGTGTCATTTTGTTGTCGTACAGTGTTGGTAATGTTGGTGTGATCACCTAAAGTTTTCCCCACTTTTTGGTTCTACAGAATGTGTATGGGAGACTGGGCAGGAAACCTGATAAACCACTGATAGAAGCTTACGAGCACTATACTTTTAGACACATGGAGGAGTTGTATTCAACCCAGATATCCAACCCAAGGATAATCTTATTCAGGAGGGAATAGAAAATATCCCGCCCTTCCTCGTGTAAGTTACAATAGGGACAGTAAATGATTCACCCAACAAACATTTTGCAACCGACGCGAGAAACTTCCCCGGTTTGAAATTGGCCCTCGCTCTTAATTCTCTTCTTTAGAAATGGCGTCCTGGGAGCAAAATATCTACCTTTGAAAATTGCTTTTGATCACAAAACCAAGCGACTTCACCCTGAACCTCTAAAGAACGCCAAATGGATTAGTGTCTGCGGAAAGGAAGATAAACAATGTTTAAAAAGTTGCAAGGAATAAAACGAGCCCAGGGTGATACAAATGGATTTTTCGCGGCGTTTAACGACTTTATGACGCTAAATGTCAGATTTCAATAAATATGCTAGCCTTTATATTATTTCGTCTTTAATTTTAATTTTTGACTTTTAATTTTCTAAAAGCATTTTTGGCTGGAAAAGTTTTTTGTTGAATATTCTGTCTTTTTACAATGTTAATCATAGATACATATTCGGAAGTCAATGGCCACGGATTAATGTGCTTTAGCCTTTTGAAGTCGTTGAAATAAAGTGCTTATTGTTTTCATCTGGTTGGTAATTTACCGCAGTAAAAATCCCAACCATAGTCAAGGGGTTTTTGAAAGGCGCATCGTTACACAAACTCACCCCTTTTTAAAGGCGACAGAGCATCGCGTGGTGTTATTGTTTTGTCAAAAAAAAACCTGTTCTGCACTCAAATTCTATAAAAGTTTTGCGGTAATTTGTTTTAGCGAACTCAGCGACTTCCTGGTGAATCACTAAAATTAGTTGTCGTATTAATTAATACTCGCTTAAGCTAGCCTATTTTTAAAAAGCAATAGGTGTTCATTCAAAACCAGTTTAACGAGTCGAGGGAAGGCTACCAACTTCACACATTTTTACAATTTTTTTGTAATTTTTGTTTGGCGAGGTAAGAGTTTAACTACAAAGTCTGAGGAACCGTTAACTTTGGCCCCGAAAGATTTCCGCCAGTTGAAAGGTGACTACGTTTTCTCTCTTCATGGCAAATTTCCAATTTGTAGGTTGCAATCGTGTTCAGAATTATTCCATAAAATTTACAATTTCGAATTTAAGCCTCCGCACATGCAATGATTTCAGTTGTTAAAACGAGGAAAATTTCAGGAGTTTTTATAATCTTGCATTGAAAATCCTAGAGTGAAATGTGATTCTCCCAGCTGTCTCTAAATAGTTTCATATAGCATGAGAAATTTTTCCACAGAAACATGCTTTCCAGAAGACTTAGCTTTGTCGCGGCAGGCAAGCACGTCAGAAATTACAGTATTTGTGTGGTGATCCGATGTCAAGAGTTCTTGTAAAATCTCAATTAGAAAACTATTTATCAATCCTGAAATTTAAGATACTAGGTAAAAGATTTCACGGGCAAAGTTTGAGGACTGTAGCCAAGGTTGAAAGCGCCCAGTTGCTTTTGAAATAATTCGATACATTTGTTTTTAATTTTTTTCTGCGGACGTTTGATTTGTATATTTTATCGGCTAACCCAATACAGTTTTAACCTACAAACTGAAAATTTGCCAAGGTGAGAGCAAAATTACCCACTGGTCCAAAGGCCGCGACTCCTCAGAACTAACGGGTGAACTCCTATCTCGCGGAAAAATTTGTAGGGAAAACTGAAATATGGGAATTCGTGGCCTCGCCTCAAATTTCTTACCTACCACCATCGACAAGGTCTATTTCAAATCGGAGAGCTCCATTTAGAGTTTAAGTGTTATTGAAAGACACGGTTTTAACAACGAAAACCGGCTTATAGTTGAAAGACCTTGAAAAGCGCTGGAACATCACGTGGCTCATTTGTTTTGTCTGAAACCTGTTCGGCCCAAGGTGTTCTACCATTCAACTATTTAATTACTGAGCTTTTGTGTTTTAAAAAGAGGTCAATTTGTCGTTACGAACTTGGGGCACTCCTTTGTTCGACTGAACACGGGGCTCGTTAAAAAATGCAGAATTTTAATTAGGCGTGACAATTGACAAACTGCTCGCACGCCTGCGTGTCATTTCACTCACTACCTATTGTTCAGCGTGTCATTTCAGCGTGCCGTGCGTTACCTTTTTGCCCAAAATCCCGTGGAGGGTCACATATGAAATAGCATTTATACAGCAGGAAAATGGGAATTTGTTTCACTTTGAAATGCATGATCTATCTCCTGATTTTAACATCTTATCCGGTGATTACTACAGATAACGGTAAGAAAGCCTGGTTCCCGTTTTCTGATTATCTGTTTGAGTTTTCTAAGTACTTTATCTGTGTTTTTAGTTGTTTTCGTGCATTTCCTGTAGGCTTCCTCAATGTTCAAAGTTAAATTAATGTTGATCCTCGATTGCAAACGCTTTCTTCGGCTGAAGCGCACCAGTTAGCTGCTACAGGTACAAGTTCTTTCCTGTGCTAAAATGAAAACGCAATAGATATTTTCAATCATCAAAATGTCTTAATTGCATCTCTCTTTTGGTCATTTACTTTTTTGTTATTTTGTGCGCAGTAGATGGTCATATGGTCCAGCTAAATGGATTCACATCCAGCTCAACATTGTTGAATAATAATAACAAGAAAAACTGTGGCTTATCAAAGATGTGTCCTAACAGGTTGGAGTTATACAGTTGTTGACACCTGGGTTCATGGACTCATTGAAATCGTAACAAAAAGAAATCAATATTAGGTACTATGAATAAATTTTGCGGGGGCCGTTTCGGCGCTTTGAGGCATCGTTGTACCCTCTTTCCTCCTGCAAAGGCGACAAGCGATTTTAGCCATTGCACTAGATATACTAGCTATATGCACTAGACATTTGCTAATTGACGAAAAAAAACCTCTTTGTTCAGTGATAATGAAATAAATATCAGAGAGTCGGCGTCAGAATTTAGAATCTAAGAATTTTCCCATTATAGAACGGGTAACTTTGCCGGTTTGTGGCGCGCGATATTGACTTTTTCCGGTTCTGCGAAACAGTAAGTGGAACTTGGCCATCACACTTATAATGAAGGACTGTAATTTCGTTCCTGGGCCTGTACCAAAGTCAAAATGCATAAATATTTTCGATCACAGGAATGTGAAAAATTTCTTGCTCTCTTTTGGCTAGTTAACGGTTTCTTCGTTGTAAAATACACTCAGACAATTACATTCGACTACAATCTTTATCACCTTTATCACAAATGTGATTTAGGTTTCAAATAAGCAAAGTCGCTATTTGTCGAAAGGTGTTTGGTACTTCATGTGGTTCTATTGTTTGGTCTAAAACCTGGCAATGCTCATCAAATATTACATAGTCTACTTTAAGGTTACTTAATTAACATTTGAGCCATTTCGCCCAGAATTTTTTTTGCTTTTTGTTGAAATGCCAGATTTCAGTATAAGTTTCCCGTTAAGCAACCAGATCGATTTGTTTTAAAACTTTTGCTTTGAAGTTATTAAAGTTATCCAGTTCACAATGCATTGCTTCATTTTTCTGCTGATTTCAATGTCAAATCTAATGGTTACTGCAGATAACGGTAAGGTCACCTTATCTGATTATCTGATTAAGAAATCTACAGATTTTAAGTTCCGTGCTACTTTTGTCTCAAAAATCAATCTAGTTTGTCTGATTTTAGTAACTGAACTGAAGCTATAATGTCGTAAAAAAGGTGGTTATTGTTCATCGTGGTAAATACAGTTAAATAATGAAGTGTGTATCGTTTGTCTCACGATGTAGTCACTTGAGCTGTAGATCGCGACGTTTCGACTGCTTGCTGCTAGTCCTCATCAGGCGATGAGGTCGACTGGTTGCGCGTCACCATATGAATCACGATGGTCGGCTGTGATTGGTGCGTTTCGATCCTTATTGTTCCGCTGTGAAGTTGTTTCCTGAGAGGTCCGATTTGAAGTTGTTCTCTCGGCGGTTCGCTGATGTACCGGTCTCCTGTTGTGTTTCTTGATCGTTGGTATCCACGCTTCAGGAATTTCAATTCCGTTGTCCCTATTGATGTTATGAGGGTGAAGTCTTATGTGGATAGCTTCCTTGACCCTACGGGTGTACCATGCCAGTGTGAGTCTCGATCAATAAACTTTACCTCGTTCCAAAGCGGGTGGTGGCCGGTCTTATTGACGTGCTCAGAAACGGCGGAGGTCTGGGTACGGGTGAGTCGTATATCTCTGTCATGCTCTTTGATCCTCTCCTGCATAGATCTTCCTGTTTTGCCAATGTAGACTTTTCCGCATTCACAGGGAATCCTGTAGACTACGCCGTCTTGTTTAGCCGGATCGACGGTGTCCTTTGGTCGCACTAAATGTGACCTAAGTGTCGTGTCGGACTTAAAGACGGCGCGAATACCTTGTTGTTGTAGGCAGCAGCGAAGAGGTTCTGATACTACTTTGATATACGGCAAAACCGCGGTGGACTTAAACTCTGTCTCAGGCTCTACCCTGGGGGGCTGCTTTTCTTGTCCCGGTGAGCTTCTGCACGAAGGAGGAGGGGTAACCATTAGAAACAGGGACAGATGATAGATGTTTCTTCTCCTCAGAGGTGACTGATGGTTTGGTCACGAGGAGCTTCGCCCTGTCGTACAGACACTTAACAATAACGCGTTTAACTGATTGAGGGTGTTAGGAATCATACGCCAAGTACTGATCAGTGTGAGTTGGTTTTCTGTAGCCGCTGGTGGTAAGGCGGCCGTCCGGTTCTCTAGAAACTGACGTGTCGAGGAAGGCGATCTTACTCTCTTTCTCGGTTTCCATGGCAAAGCGGATGGCGGGTTGCTGACTGTTGAGATGGTGTAAGAAGCTGTCAACATTACCGCGATGAAGGATGGTGAAGGTGTCATCAACGTAGCGCTTCCAGATCTTGGGCTTGTAGGGTGCGGACTCTATTGCTTGTTCTTCAAACGCCTCCATGTAGAGGTTAGTAATAACCGCGGAAACTGGGCTCCCCATGGCTGTGCCTTCTTGTTGTTCGTAAATCTATCGGTTCTACTGGAAGTATGTAGATCTTTATACGAAATCCAAGAAGTCCGCAATCTCAGCAGGCGTTAGCGTCGTGCGGTCTGCAAGGCCGGGGTCGCTGTTCAACTTTTGTCGCGCAGCTTGTACGGTACCTTCAATTGGAACGTTGGTGAATAGTGACTCTACGTCGAAGGACACCATGGTCTCGTTGTCTTCAATCTTCTCACTGCTGATGATGGATGCGAAGTGAGCTGAGTTGGTCACGGTGAAATCTGAATTGCCTGTTAAGGGAGATAAGATGTTAGGCAAGAAAGCAGATAAGTCATATGCAAAGGTGTTTACGCAGGACACAGTAGGCCTTAACTGTATGTTGGCCTTGTGGATCTTAGGTAAACCATAGATCCTAGGTAGTTGCTTGTGTCGCGGTCTGATCTTGTTATAAACAGCCTCTTATATGCGCCCGTTTCTCTTAAGGGAGAGCAGTTTCTCAGACAGGTTTCGGGTCAGACGGTCTGTCGGGTCTTTGTTGAGGGACTGGTACGGTCCGGTCTCAATCAGCGCTGACATCTTGGCGTGGTATGTGTCAGTATCCAGGACTACGCTAGCACGACCTTTAGCCGCCGGCAGGATCATGATGGTGTTGTCCTCTTTAAGGCTTTTAAGGGCGGCTCGCTCTTCCTTCGTGATGTTGGGCTTCGGTGGTTCTGCCTGTTGAAGGATAGTGTTAACAGCTCTCCTTCTGCTCGTTCCGCGTCGAGTGATCTTACAGCTGACTCAACCTTGGCGATAATCTCAGTGGCTGGGATGTTTGTAGGAGTCACGGCAAAATTCAGACCTTTCTTTAACAGGGACTCCTCAGCGTCGCTAAGGGACCTAGATGACAGATTAATAACCCACTTAGCTTTGTCAACATAAGGTGTTCTTGTATGAGAAACAGAAGCTCGTTTCTCGCGCAAAAGTTTTTCAAACTTTTTTTGAGCGTTGCTCACGCAAGCTCGCACGCTACGCCAATCACCTTTCTCACAAGGTGCATAAAGAACCACATTGTTTCTAAAGATCTCCAGATTCGGTCGCCAGTTCCCACCAAAGGCGCACGAAGAGTCGTTGAGGTAGCATCCATGAGATAATAGCTCCATACGCGTTGACTACAAAGTCAGATCTAATGTTGTTTTCTCCAGTAACATCTAGCGATGAAGATATTTCTATTCTAAGAGGCTACTACTGTACATATCAGCTCGCTGAAAGGCCAGTGCTACACGGTATAATTTGCGAAAATTCTGGCAAACGCGCCAGCCAAATGCTAAAAGCCGTTTCAAAACAAAAACACAAGCGCGCAAAGCACTTTGGGTGACACTGGCTCTTTAAAGGCGCCGTGCAAGCCGCGCGACGAAAGCCGGACAGCGACCCCGGCCTAGCAGAACGCACGACGCTAACATCTGCTGAGATTGCGGACCTCTTGGATTTCGTATTAAGATCTACATACTTCCAGTATAACGGATCGATTTACGAACAACAAGATGGCGCAGCCATGGGGAGCCCAGTTTCCGCGGTTATTGCTAACCTCCATACGGAGGCGTTTGAAGAACAAGCAATAGAGTCCTCACCCTACAAGCCCAAGATCTGGAAGCGCTACGTTGATGACAACTTCACCATCCTTCATCGCGGTAATGTTGACAGCTTTTTACACCATCTCAACAGTCAGCAAACCACCATCCGCTTTACCATGGAAACCGAGAAAGAGAGTAAGATCGCCTTCCTCGACACGTCAGTTTCTAGAGAACCGGACGGCCGCCTTACCACCAGCGTCTACAGAAAACCAATAAGACCGGCCACCACCCGCTTTGGAACGAGGTAAAGTTTATTGATCGAGACTCTCACTGGTACACCCGTAGGGTCAAGGAAGCTATCCACATAAGACTTCACCCTGATAACATCAATAGAGACAACGGAATTGAAATTCCTGAAGCGTGGATACCAACGATCAAGAAACACAACAGGAGACCGGTACATCAGCGAACCGCCGAGAGAACAACTTCAAATTAGACCTCTTCGGAAACAACTTTACAGAGGAACAACGAGGATCGGAAACGCACCAATCACAGCCGACCATCGTGATTCATATGGTGACGCGCAACCAGTCGACCTCATCGCCTGATGAAGACTAGCAGTAAGCAGTCGAAACGTCGCGATCTACAACTCAAGTGACTGCATCGTGAGACAAACGATATACACTTCATTATTTAACTGAAGCTATAATATAACACTCAGTAAATGTTGAAATAGACCTTCATATGTCAATGTGAACTTATTTTTCCAAACGCTTTCTTCAACTGACGCATATCATTTAGCTGCAAGTTCCTTCTTATGCTAAAATAAAATACAATGGATGCTTTCTACTAAGCGAAGTATGTCTAAATGTCCTTTCTTTTTTGATAGGTCTATGTGTAATTTATTAACAAATGAAAGGGGCTGTACCACGGGGATTTTGCTTCCATCGTGGCCATCCTTGCCAAAGACACCTATTAACAGTATTTAGCCTGGGCGGGGGGCGGCACATTGTGCCCGCGCTGACTTTAACGAAATACAACTTTTTAACGGCTAGACGAATAATCACCAAATCTCGTGATTTTTCCTAAAACTTATCACAGAACATTTCCTTTGTCAATGACATGTCTATGATGATTGACGTTTCCATAGCAACTGTGTACTCAGGAGTGTATTTGGACTATTTTCTGTCTTTTTTCAGTCTTTTTTTTTTAGTTTTTTCCCCTTCGTTTCTAAGAAGAAGGTAATCCTTTACTTTCCGTGCCTGTTTCGATTAAGTATTCTTCATAGAACAAATTCATATATTTTTCGATGTCGTCATCGTGAACTGTATGACTGCAGGCTCGGGATTCAAGATGGCGGCCTCAAACTTCAAAATGGCTGGTTTGTGACGTCATTGTGACGTCATATCATGTCAAAACTGGCACATCACAAACCCAAACTGTTAAGCTAATGACGTGCTAAAAACCTGCCAAGTTTCGTCACAAAAGCATTAATACTTTTGGAGATCTATTGGGGGGGGGGGGGGCACTTTGTGCCCCCCCTCAGGCTCAGGAGCTCAAAAAAAATCCCAGGCAAAATAGGGTTAATAGTTTTACTGAATTAGTATGATGACTGAACAAGAAATGGACCATTATGTTTAGGTTTTCATGTCTCCATTAGCTTTTTAAAGTATTACAAACGCGAGCAAAATACCCGTGATACTGTTCCTTTAAGAAGGGGTCTGCGTCCGCGGGCTGCGACGCTCAATTTAATTTTCAGTACTTTTCGTCATCATGGAAACAAGGCTAGCGTGTTAAAATGCACTTTTATATGCTTCATATTAACAAATATTTATTTCGAATACCTCAAAACGTATCACATAGGTGCTCTGGTTAGACTGCAAAGCACTCAGGGTGTTTACAATATGCACACTTGAAAATCCCATGAACACTTTCTGATTTCAATGAGACTACTGTCACAAGCTACTGTCACAAGCGATGAAATGAAACATGAACATGTATAACTTTAAGTTTGTGTCGCAAAATTGAAACTAAAAACGTGGTAAAAGAAAGAATCCTTGCATTGTGATCTAATAACGTCATTACACTTCTTCCCTATCGTCTTCATTTCCATTACTTTCCTCTTCACGAAATATGATCCAGTAGAAACGATTCCCGTTTATGCCTTGTTCTCAGTTTCGGGAATATTATTTATTTTTTCTCAAGCGTCGAAGTCTGTTGTTTCTAGCATAACAAAACCTTTCTAAAATCGCGAAATGAAAACACTCTCGAAATACACCATTTCCAAAATCGCAAAATTAAGTATCTAAATAAACAACAACAAAAAACTGAAATGTAATCAACGACATTATTTCTTTTAGAACATGCCACTCTGCTCTTTGTGGGTGATATTTCCTTTGCCGGCCCGGTGAAATATTACGTGGAAAAGAATTATTACACATACAACGACTCGTTCAACGATGTGGCATCTCACGTCAGAGAAGCTGACATTTCAGTGGCGAATTTGGAGTCTCCATTTGTCAGCGGAAATATTTACCGCTACAAGTACAAAGGAAAGAGGACAACTATCTTGGATTCTAGTCCGCAGTCTGCCCCAGCATTAAGGTAAAGTTATCTCTAGTTTTAACATATTATAAACAGCCCATTTTACAGTTGCGTCTTTAGCCTTATAGTCTTGTATGGTATGGTATTGTAATGTTGTGACCTGTGAGCAAAAGGCACCGTTTAAATTCATTACGGCTCAAAAACAATTTGCTCGATTCGAATTTTTTTTGAAAAGCAGGACGGTTAATAACAAGAAAGACTACTCTAGCTCTGGCTCCATTCCTGCATAGGCAAGACCAGTACAATGAACTTATTTCAAACAGCTACCGAAAAACTCGAAATAAAGAAAGAACTCAGAGTGCTGCGCTTATTTAGGCGTCAGATGACTGGCATCGGTAAATGCAAGGATTTTTAAGACAACAAAAGACTAAGTACGTATGAATTTTCGCATTGGCTCTAAAAAAGACAAGAAAGGTATTTCACAACGGTCTAAAACGTGGCATATTTTCTGTCATTAGAGGACACTCAATTGTTGGTTGAAAGTCATCCTTCGGATTAAAGTGCAACCACATATCAGTTGGTTAGACGTACCAACATTTCCTCTTTAACCTTTAAGCCCCAATATCAACATATATATTCTCCTCACTGTTCTCCATATATTTGTCATGTTACTTGTTAAACATCAAGACATTTCATCTTTGGTCATTTCGTTTAATCTCATGACTTGTATGTTACATCAAGTGATCACATTGTAAGGAGAAATTAGATGCTTGTCACTATTGGAGCTTAACGGGTTGAATGAACCAACCGTACCTAATGCTTTAGGGGCACATAGTTCTTGACCTTCTCACCTTTTCCTAGTTTCGCAGGTTTTGATGCAGTTACAGTCGCCAACAATCACTTCAACGACTTTGGTTCTGAAGGCGCCAACTTTACAATTAAACTGCTCAAAAAAACCGGAATGAAGTATTTTGGTATCAGTTATGGAAGATACGACACATCTCAGGTGCTGTAACCTCAGTGAAATGTTTTTCCTTTAGCTTAATTTTGTTTTCAACGTCTTGCTCAATGTGTGTGAAGCATGGCTCAACAACAACAACAACAACAACAACAACAACAACAACAGCAACAAAAACCAACAAAATCGAGAGCATCACCATCAAAAACAACAACAACAATAATATTTGCATTCGATACAAATGCGTCCTATGCAAACTAATGCGTTGTTTGAAAACGCAAACGTTTTTAAGCGTGTTTGCCGGCCGTCCACTTTATAAAACGATCGAAAACGGAGACGTTTATTGATAAAGACGAAGGTTTTCAAAAACGTTGTCTAACATGGAAACTTTTGAAAACGGAGGTTTATCGTTTTGGTATGTAAGCAGAGCGGAGCTTTCCGAAAACGTTGACGTCGCACGTAATTATTCAGTCACCGGTCGTTTTGCGGGTGCCAATGAAACATGCACACAATACAGCAGGAAGGTCCGAATTTTTTTCGGTATCCGTTTTTAATTCCCTCGTGTCGACGTAGATCTTTTTATCCGTTTTCGAGAAACTAAAAACGGAGGCTTTCGAAAACTCGTTAATGATGCTTATACTTTTCTGAAGGTAGAGGCCAATTTCATAAGAAAAAAAAAAGATAAAAACGCAGAACAGGACAGCATTAACTATTGTCCAGCGATTTGGTAAATTTATGCTGGTATCTGAACTTATATGGGGCACTAGATAACCCATGCGGGAAGAGGGTGCTATAATATGTGTTTTGCTATATGTTACAGGAACCACTTATCATGGAAAGTAATGGCATAAGAATTGGATTTCTTGGATACTGTGACCATGTTCCTGATCAGCCAAACTGTACTGTAATGAGAATGCTATACGATAGTGGCCCTGCTATTTATCGAGATGATATTGCAACAAGAGACGTTAAAAACCTGAAAAAGGTAAATATCTTTATTCAAAAGGGATCATTTTAAGAATTTATAAAGCAACTTAGAATTTAACAAATTTCCCAACAGGAATACTCAAAAAGAAGAGTTAAATGAATTTTTCGCTATAAGTAACAAGATGATGAGAAGGAAAAAGCTATCTTTCAGCTAGGGCTTCGTGCTGCAACTGAATACATTTAACAAGGAGAGAGCTCTGCTGATGGACGATTTGCTTACTGGATAAAACACTAACGTTTAGTTTCTATTCTCAAAGGCCAACGTCGACATCATGGTCGTATTCATCCACTGGGGTCGAGAACTTCTCCCCAGACCACTTCCATACCAGCTTCGTATAAGGAAACATCTCGTGTCCCTTGGTGTGCAAGTAATCATTGGTTCGCATCCACACGTACTGGAACCGCATTGTTTGAAGAATAAGACACTTGTAGCCTATAGTTTGGGGAATTTCTTGTTTCCTCCCATGCGTGTGGTGGGAGGCAATAGTCCGGTAAAGTAACTTTTTTCACTTAAATAATTCAGTGCAGATTTGAAATTTCCAAGTTGGATTTCTCTGCAATGTTGTTCTTAAAGAAAAGGAGCTCAAATAAGGCTAACTATGCCTTGTTTTATTCTTTCAGCTCTCGAACAACCCATGTATCTTAAGACTTAAATTAAACGCGGATATTATTTTATTTTAGAGGGAAGCATTTCAACGATTTTCCAAATGAATGTCAAGTTAACCATATTCGTGAGAAAATTTCCCTAAGCCAACCACAGCTTTGGCAATGAGGCAGGGGAAATGAATTCTCGCTTGCTTGGATGTTTCTAGTGAGATCTTTCACTCTTCACAGAAAATTTCTTGCTGGAGCAATTTTTAAATGATATTGAATGATAAGAGACTTTAAAATTTTCTTATCATTTACGACTTCCACTTTAGTTCAATTTGTTAATATTACGTCACCCAGCGTTTTGATATCTAAAGCACAAATCAATATACAATATCTTAAGTTCTGCCAATAAGAAATTCACGCTGAATTCAAGAAATTCACGCTGTGAATTCTCAATGAATTGACACTTTTAAAACATTGGGCTGTGATCATCCTAATTCTTCCTTTCTTTTTGTTGAACAGAATGTGTATGGGAGACTGGGCATGAAACCTGACAAACCTCTGATAGAAGCTTACGAACACTTCACTTATGGGCACATGGAAGAATTGTATTCAACCCGGATGCTTAAAGTCACTATTTCAAGGTGAATACTATCAAGGCATAATCATATTCAGTAAGGAATAAAGACAAATCATGCCATTCCCCGTCTCAGTTACCATCGCAACGGTAAGTGAGCCACTTGAAAGCAAATGTTTCTTGCAGGCGTCTTTTTGCACACAATACAGTAAGTACCCAACGCTAGGATGGGGAGGGGGGGGGGGGGGGGGGGGGACGGAAATAAGGCGTAAGATGGCCCGCGGCTATTTTTGAGCAGGAGACTTCATTTTGAAAATCCTATTTTCGGCAAGTAAGCGTTAACCGAATACCGAATTCAGTAAATTTTGGTACTCTAAATAAGGAATGTCTAGTTCAAAGTCAACAAAGCTTTAACTCTGAGGGCAAGCAAGACAAACAATTAAGATATACAAGCGCTATTTGAAGACCTATTCCTTTCAGGAAAACGCAAATATTTCCATCAAACGACGATAGACTAAGCTCAATAGGTTCCAAGACTTCAAGGTCTACTGCGAGCAGGTTTCTACAAAAGCGGCTGGGTAGAAATTTCAGCACAATTAATTGAATCTGAAGACATTCAAGTTTGTTCGACTTGTAAAAAAACTAATGATTTGCTTTCCGTCAACTGAAAAAGCAAGCAATGTTATTCGCACTAAGACGGCCGAACGATTTTTTGCGTTCAAGCAAACCAGTGTGCAGTACCAAAAGTTTCTATTACTATTTTTTGAATTATTTTCACCATTTTGCGAAATAAGACATAAGCTTGATAAACAAAACCTACAAAGACAAAATCTTGAAAGTTTATACGCACAACATTTTCTCGCCAAGATTAACTGTAATATAAAATGCAACTGTAATATCAGATCGCTTATTTTAATTTTACTACGAAATTCCATGAAAAGACAAACAGGTAAAAAGGGAAAACAAGCCTTCAGGTATGAAAAAGAATATTCAGAATAGCACTTGCTGTCCTGGGAAAGCAAGATGCCTCGAGTACAACTTGACACTGTTTTGT
Organism: Siderastrea siderea; assembly: GCA_964030785.1. Taxonomy (NCBI): domain Eukaryota; kingdom Metazoa; phylum Cnidaria; class Anthozoa; order Scleractinia; family Rhizangiidae; genus Siderastrea; species Siderastrea siderea. Next base: position 33,243,110 of record OZ034971.1, read on the forward strand.
CCAAATTTCTGCAAGTTTTTTAAACATTTCAAGAAAGCTATTGTAAATGTGGATTCGCTCAGTTAAAAAGTTCTTACGAAGTCAATCCACAGTTAAATAAGTAATTTACCAATGGTTGAAGTGGAAGAAATACCTAAAAAATCGATCGTTGTCCTTGGAAATAAAAGCGACACTGACAATAGGGTCTGTTCTCGAACAAGGATTTTTTGGCTTTAACCTTTCCAATTTCTTTTATAACCGCCGTCGAGTATTCTTCAGGTCTTTTCCTTGTAGCAACAAGCTTTTAAAAGAAATGTCTCCAAAAGACTTCATCCTAAGGATGCATGTAAAAGTACCGGTCTGAAAATCGACCGTACAAGAAGCCATCCGCTAAAAAGGTTTGTGACGCACCGAGTGCGAAACGATAAAAAAAAAATTGAAATATTGCAAAATAAAGCTTCCTTACTTTTACATTGTTGTCTCTTGGTGTGTCCTGGTGGGTTAAAGGCAGGTTTGTCGCTTATGTCACTCGAGGTCCTCTCAATTATGCACATTATAGACGTGATGTGATCGTAGGCAGAGTAAAATCGTTGAGCAAAAAGCGCTTAAATGATAGTTATTAATACCAGCACCTGTGTAGAGAGAGAAATTGTAGAAAGAAGTCTCCTTTCTAAGGAGACAACATGAGAACTGATACATGACTTAAACCAACGAGCTACTGATCTGACGCCCGCTGATCGTCAACTGTGAACCTCAAACCGTACGTTCTTCACAGCGATCAAAAACACGTCACGCGTGCACAGTGCCCGGAATGATTTGGGAAAGAAAAGTATAGAAAACTGTGGAAGATCCACTTTAACCCAAAAAGTTAAGGCCGTTTCTGAAAATTTTTAATTTTTTTTTACGTTGAGTATATGTGCAGGAATAAAGTAACAAGTAACATTTTGTGGATCGTTTTCATACCATCTTCAATGAACGTTTGAACTGGTTGAAAGCTCAAGGCTCTGAAAAATTGGAGGTGACGTGGGTTTTTTGGCGTTTGACCGCCGTCAAGGTACGTTTACTCCTGACGGACTACTGAGAAATGTTTACTAAAGAGCGTTTCCTAATTTTCTTTTTTTAGAAATGGCGTCCTGGGAGCAAAATATCTACTCTTGAAAATTGCTTTTGATCACAAAACCAAGCGACTTCACCCTAAACCTACAAAGAACGCGAAATGGATTAGTGTTTGTGGAAAGGAAGACAAGCATTGTCAAAAACGTTGCAAGGAATAAAACTAAAGCTAAGACGAACCAAATGGATTTCGCGTGGTGTTTAACGACTTCTGTCATCAGATTTCAATAAATTTGCCTACCTATATAATTCCTTTTTAATGTTAACTTTGGCTTCTTCTTGTTTTCTGTTCGTTTGTTTCTCTGGCTCGAAAGTGCTAACAAGCAGTATCAGGAATCGTTTTTAGATGCCAGTTTTTCCACGAAAAGGAAAAATGTCGGTTCCATGGAAACATTTTGGTAGCGACTGTTTTTGGTTAAATCATTTTGTATCTCGACTTGTCCTAACATATTTTGTGCAAACACCACCCAGCATACCACATTATTAAGCTGAAAACAGTTACCATTCCCCTAAGATCGGTGAAAATGGTTACCGTCTTCTTCTTCTTTTTCTTCTTCTTTTTCTTCTTCTTCTTCCATGATACGAGCCCCACCCTTTCTCACAAAAAGTTTATACGTTTTGAGGCAGTTAAAACAGAAAGTTAGATTGAAAGTTTCTACACTTTGAAACAAAATGTTAGAATACTTAACAGCCAGCCACATACATGCTGTTGATATAAATTCAGAGAACTCTACATATCAGATATTCGTTGAATGCCTACTGTAATGTAATAGTTGTTTTTTCTCCGTCCATTTTATCCGTAATCGGTGAAGAGGCTCCACTGCTTCAGCCATGATTGTTGTAAGAATTCGCTCCAGGAGCGCTCAATTCCGTTACCGAACTCTTGCATCGGCTTAACGCACCCAACATATTGCCTAGTAAGTTAGATTGTGAACTGGAATGCAAGGCCAAAAAGTTACAGCATGTAGCATATACCAAAAGGTTAAGACCCGAATTGTCACTTTTTTGTTGAATTTATATACCTTTTTTTTTTTATTTTTTTTTAATTTTTTTTTTTATTTTTATTTGCAGAAACTTACGTTACAAACAGTAAAAAAAAAAACAAAAAAAAAAACAAAAAAAAAAAACAAACAAATAGCACTAACAATACCTACACTACATACAAAATATATACTGTGTGTATATATAAATACACTACAGATAAACTACAACACAGTTAAATAAATTAAGGGTTGACATTAACAAGCAATAAAAAATGCAAGTAAAACAGAAGAAGGGAAAAAAAAAATAAAAAAAATAACCTACAGTATAGGTGCCCAAGTAGCATTGTATTTATGAAGCGTTTTGTTTGCTATGGCTACTTTACGTAAAACTTCTAATTTCGATTTCAGTCTTAAAAGAAAGCGATCAAAGCTCAGCTTGTCCTCGCAGATACAAGTTGCAAAAATATGGTATTTTGCAATAAGAAGAATGTAATTGAGCTCTCGCTCGTTGCTGGTGTTTTGGTGCCACCCAAATAAAATCGTACCTTCTGATAAAGTTATTTTTTCGAGAAATTTTTCGCTCCACCATTGAGTAAACTGTTCCCAAAAGATTGACGATTCCCTGCAACTATAGAACATATGAACAAGTGATTGCCTCTCGGAATTGCAAATAGGGCAAATGTCGTCGTCTACTAGGCCAGCACGGAGTAGGCTGACACGAGTAGGCAGAATATTATGTATTATTTTGAACTGGAAAGCAATTAGCTTTGCCTCTGTGGTAACCCGGAAAGGGAGTAAATAAATGTTGTGAATATTTTCTGTAAAAACCCGTATTTCAAAATTTTAGTTTCATTTGTTGGTGTCGCGGAACGTCTAGCAAGAATAGCATTATACGCCCCTCGAGTGGAGATGAGTGTTGTTGATAGTGTGGTTTCAGAAGGGGAGCTCTGGGTACTGCGAGATGAATTTCGAATTGACATTTTCCAACTGATCGGGATAGCTCTGATGAGACCGTAATACATAGTGAATGGGTTGTTGACCTTGAATTTTTGTTTAAAGTCAGCTAGAGAGAGGAAATCTCGATTTTCATTTAACAGGTCCTTGACATGTATAATTTCCTTTTTAAACCAGGCGCTGTAAAAAATCGGCTTTTGGTCAACCAGGATACTAGAGTTGTTCCAAATGATCTCATTTTCCGGGTTCTTTTCCTCAAAGGGGGTTAAATGTTTATATTCTTGCCAATACTTTAGTACGGAATGATAGAAAGCAGGGAGTTTTCGTAGGTCGAGTAGCTTAGTGTCGTAACGGCACTTTGTTAAAAACGAAAGACCACCATAATGACTTGTTGCTTGTTCGGGAATTGTTTTCCAGGAAGCATCGCTTTGTTCATGTATTCTTTTAATCCAAGCGATTTTCAGAGCTTTCTCCATTATTTCGAAGTCTAACATCTTTAATCCACCATGATTCTTTTCGGCAATGATCGTCTTCTTTTTAATTTTTGCGGTTTTACCTTCCCATATGAAGTTAAAGATAAGCTTGTTGACTCTCTCTGCAAAATGCTCTGGAATGGATAAAACGGATGTACCATATATGAGTTTAGCTACTCCCAGGGTTTTCACGATTTTTATTCTACCGATCAAAGTAAGGTTTCTTCTTCTCCAGGCATTAAGTATTGTTTCTAAATTGCGAGCCTTTTCCTCGAAATTTAACTTATTCGCCTGTTGTTCGTCGTAAGAGAAGTGCACACCAAGGGCGTGCACAGGCTCCCTCGGCCATTTGAAATTATAAGGAGTTTCCTTGTTGTTTCGCCAGGAACCTAGCCACAACGCCTCTGTTTTGGTGGTATTAATTTCCAGTCCACAATTCATTTTGAATTCTTCTAAGAGTTTTAGAAGCTGCGTTACCGACTCACGGTCACGCACGAAGACTGTGGTATCATCAGCGTATTGCGTAACTTTAATTTCCTTTTGTTCTACTTCGATGCCGTTGATTGTGTGGTCATTTTTTAACGCTCTGGCAAATAATTCAATTCCGATTACGAATAAAAGACCAGATAACGGACAACCTTGTCTTACTCCTCGTTGCAGGAGGAAGAATTCAGATGCATGACCATTGTTTAGGACACAACTGGACACTTGATTATATAATACGGTGAACCAATTTAATAGGTCCGGTCCAAAATTGAAAAGTTTTAGAGCAGCGCTGATGTAATTCCATTCAATTGTATCGAAAGCTTTTCGGAAGTCCAAAAATATTGCGACGCCTGGTTTATCCAACATTTTTGTGTAAAACATGAGGTCTTGAATTAGCCTTATATTTTCACCGATGTAACGACCCTTGACGTATCCGGTTTGGTCAGGGTTGATAATGCTAGGTAGTACTTTTTCTAGTCTCTTCGCAATTGCTTTAGTCAAAATTTTATAATCCACGTTGAGGAGTGAAATTGGTCTAAGATTTTCTAGGAGCGTTTTATCTTTATTTTTTTAGGAATGAGAGAGATAATTCCGCGTCGCTGACTTATTGACAGTGATCCATTCTGGAAAGCGTAATTGAAACTAGAAGTCATTTCGGTTTTTAGTTCTGGCCAAAAGAACTTATAAAACTCCGCTGTAAATCCATCAGTGCCAGGAGATTTATTATTCTTAAACTTATTATTCTTAAACTTAAACCTTGCTTATTTCTTTGAAATGTGGAGCTCGCGCTAATTTTGAATCTGGTTAGTTGAGACTCCCTTCAACTCTTCGTCCGTGGTAGTAATATGACTACGCTCATAGGGATGGCAACTGACGCTGCCTTTGGTTGTTTAGCAGTGCGTCAAGGAATCTCACGGCACTCGAAGAGTCTCGAAGGAGAACTTCTCAGGTACACAAATAAAGTATTAAAGTGCTTTAAGAAAAAGCAGAATGCATAAAATCATAAGGGAAACACCAACAGAAAGTCGCGCACCGAAGAAAACCCCGAGGGTGAAAACAGCGTTACTCGCGTGCTACGAAACGTGTTGAGAACTGAGTGAAAGGTGATTGCACTTTTAACTCTGCAAGTTATAATTACAGACAAAACAAATCAAAACACACCAATCGCAGCGCACGAACGTGACCTTTTGAAGTCATTAAAATAAAACGTTAGTTCTTCTCGTTTTGATTCACTTAGCGATTTACGCCAGAGTTCCGAGTTCTATTGTTCAGTTACATTGAAAGAGGCACTGATGTAAAAAATGGCTCATTGTTTAAGAGCGGTAGAACTTCATTGGTTTTATTGTTGCCCCTCAAAAACTGCTTTTTTTGCAACAATTTATTTTAGCTAATTCATCGCCTTTCTGGCGAATAGCTATTAGGTAATGGCCAGCCTCGTACCCAGGCCTTTATGCGCTATCGAGTGACAGTGGGAGGCTTGAGACCGAGCGCAACAGGCAAATTTCTCCGATGAACTCGTCGGGTGATGTTACACTTTGATTACGCCCCGAGGACGACTGTATTGGCAACAAGGCCTAGGAATGTCTTCATTTAAAAACAGTTTAACGAATGGGGGCGAGGTTACCAATTCTAGACATGAAATTCATTTTTTTTTACGATGTAAGAGTTCAAAAACGAATAAGCTTGTCCCCAGTAAGCTTGCTATTTTGAAAGGTGACTACGTTTTCTCTTTTTCCGGCAAATCCCCAGTTTGTAGCTTCCAATCTTACTAAGTTACGCGATAAAATATACAATTTCAAATTCTGTGGCACAAAATGTTACCGCATAGCACTAAATTTGTCCAGGAGTTTAATTTTGCGAATGGGCGACTTTTTGTGTTTTGCGGGAACTAATTTTTGCGATTGGAAAAACTGGTTTTCTCGGCTGGGAATTAATTTTTGCGATTTTTAGGAAGTCGTCTTCTTTTTAGAATTAGAACATTGTCGTTGTTTGAGTACAAACAATCAAACGCAGGTGAACAACATGCAGATGTATAACACGTTAATCAGTTAATAAATGGGGTACCTTCAGACGATCCTTTTCTTTAGAGTTTTTAACAGTAAAAAGCCTACCGACTGCAATTTCATCGTTATATTTCCGCATATTTTTGACAGTGGAGTAAATTTTTGCGGAGAAAAATTTTGCGGGAATTTGTTTTCACGGGAACTTTTGTTTTTTTGCGGATCGTGGAAAAAATCGCCAAAATTATAACCCGCAAAAATTTAGGGCCACACGGTATGCTGTGTCAGTGTTACAACGTGCAAAATTTCATGAATTTATTACTCAATTCTGAAAATCATTAGGCGAAAAGTGATTATTGCAGTTTGTTCTAAATAGCTCTATGTGACACGAGGAATTTTTCCACAGAGACATGCTTTCCAAGAGACATCTTCAGGGCAGGCAAACACGTCAGAAATAACAGTGTTTGTATGAAATCCCACGTTAAGAATTCTCGTAAAATTAAATGATTGTTTTTTTTTATGTCTTATACAACACCGATCATGGCAAACAACTGTGCTTTATACTAGAACTGGCCTTTAGTTATTAAAGAACAAATCACGACTGGAACGAACATTAATATTAGTTAAGCATCACGTTTAAGGCAAACGCGAACGGCAAAAATACCACGTGATCATGAGTTTCCCGCCATTTTTTCACGTGTACCGTTTGCTGTTTGTCGTTTTCAACGCGAAGAGGCCTGTTCTCGCGATTTTCAACAACGCAAATACTTTTTTGAAGTTTTTGATTCGTTCTGCTACACTTCTCACTCTGTGTTTAAGACCAGTGTTATTTTATTTATATTTCTTCTCAAACTGACCGGTTATCTGTCAGTGTTAACACAAAAGGGAAGAAAAAAATGCGAGAAAGCGAGCTTATGTCAAGCTATCACCTACACAAAGGTTGAAAAAGGCGCTCAAATTATGCAGTTACGCCAAAACATCCCAAGGAAACCACGTTCAACCGGTAACTGATAGTTACGTTAAAAGTAAGAAGGCTGCTTTTTGTATATCCGAAGCTTAAAGGACCCCTCTCAGTCACACCTTTGTTTTCGTTTATTATCTGAAATTTGCGATTAAATTACTCGTCGAACGTGACAAAACGTCGACAGTTCAACTGGTAAAAATAGCCTGAAGCCGAATTTTTTCCGATTCTTGTGCCAGTAAAGGGGGTTTCAATTATTTTCAGCGTATTTTGGGGGCTTTCTATTAAATGACCAAGAAATCAAAGAATGTTTGTGTTCATAGGCGAGCCTCCTCCGCGCTACCCAAAAGCAAACTATATTCAGCGAGCGCTCGCAGAATATGATTTAAAAGCGAATCTAGAATAATAAAGGTTTCAAATCTTGTTTACTTGGGTATTCGTGACCTTCCCATCGCCACAAAACACGGGAAGCAAATGCATCGAAGCCATAAGTATTTCCAAAACACACTCGTCAATCACGCCGCTGGGATCATCTCTGCGAACCGTATTTAGTTTTTATTAGCGCTAGATAAAGCGAAAAAGTTCACATTCCTATCAGATAAAAGAAACTCCAACGCGCTTCACGCATGAACGCTCAACTTCAAATATTGGCCGTTTTTATGCTAGGGACGTTAAAGTCGTCTAGACATAATTAACGTCTCAGACGTTAATGTCGTCTGGTATAAAAACGGGACGTATTAAAGTAGATGAACAAGTAAAAAAAACCAAGATTTTCTACGAAAAGGACTGGGTTCTATTCTCGGAAGACACTAGACGCGACTAAACTCGGCGGCAAATGAAATAAAGTGTGCAAAACAACATATCCATCTGCATGTAAACATGGCGGAGACTTTGCTTAACTGCTTCGCAGCTTCTGAAGGGTTGTTTCTCGACGTCCTCGAAAAATAAAAGACATGGAAACGCAAATGTTTTTAAAAAGGCTAAATCAGTCAAGGAAGCGGTTTCTGGAAGAAGTACTTGGCTTGAGCGTCGTGGCCAACAAGAAAGAAAGGAACGAAAGAAGTGGAGATGAACAGAGAGATTCTTCGTGGTGGAGAAACGGCTAACTAAATTGGAACGATAAAGCGCTTTAGGGGTAAATTCGTCCCAGTTAAGGTCGTCTCGTTTTTATACTAGACGACTTTAACGTCTCATACGTTAAAGTCGTCTGTTAAGTGCGACGTTCAGTCGCACTTAACAGAAGACGTTTACGGCCGTTTTTATGCTGGAGACGTTAATATCTTCTAAGACGTTATTATCGTCTTGAGATGACATTAACGTCTAGTATAAAAACGGAATATAAGTCAGACGACTTTAACGTCTGACGATATTAACGTCTTCTGTTAACGCCTTGTGCCACGAAGCACAAGCCAAGTGCTTCTTCCAAAAACCGCTTCCTTGACTGATTTAGCCTTTTTAAAAGACATTTGCGTTTCCATGTCTTTTATTTTTCGAAGACGTCGAGAAACAAGCCTTCAGAAACTGCGAAGCAGTTAAGCAAGGTCTCCGCCATGTTTACGTCTAGTGTCTTCCGAGAATAGAACCCAGTCCTTTTCTTAGAAATCTTGTTTTTTTTCTACTTGTTCGTCTACTTTAATACGTCCCGTTTTTATACCAGACGACATTAACGTCTGAGATGTTAAATACGTGTAGACGACTTTAACGTCTCTAGCGTAAAAACGGCCAATATCGTCAGACGTTAAAGTCGTCTGACTTATGTTCCGTTTTTATACTAGACGTTAATGTCGTCTCGAGACGATAATAACGTCTTAGACGATATTAACGTCTCTAGCATAAAAACAGCCATTGTTTATGTATGTTAGCTCACGAGGAAAAAGTAATCGCTCTCATCGCGAAAGTGAGTTCGAGATGTTTTCATTGATTTCGGGCCGCCATGTGGTGTCCCTCGGAAGGACACCAATATGACGTCTGCACATTGAGCTCCATAAATTTCCATCATGGAACGTTTCGGCAAATAAATCAAGAACGGTGTACTGCACAGTTCTGAGAATTGGAGAGGCTGTTTATTTATTAATCTTTTGTAACATTTCTTTCTTAACAATTCTTAGCTTCTGTTATTGAATGGTTTCGAATTTACTTTTTGATGGCGTGACAGTGAAAACCGGCAATACTAGGAGTCTCCCTCTCTGTCCTTTATGGCTCCTGATATTGTAACACTTAAAGTATTCAACTTTCCCCTTTTCTGTCTTTAAGATGATTTGTTAGTGTAGTCTGGTGTGGTTAGTTTTTAACACCCGCTTGATCAACATACACCCGGCCCCTTGTATCATTTTTCACACAAATTTACAAAAACAATGAAATGCGATTGCTCGCTTTCTCGGATCTGCTTTCTCAGATCTCAAAGGAGATATATTTGGCCTTGCCTTGCTTTATTTTTGCATTTTAAATGATAAATGATTGTTCCTCCATAAAGTGCCCTGCGATAACGGAAACTGCTTCGAGGCAACTATTTATTTTGGTAACAAATTTTTGCGATTGTCAGGCAGAGAGTAGAGTTCGGACCACCATTGCATTTACGTAGTTTTCTTAAAGGAGAAGGTCACTCCACAAACGGTGTATTTTTTGAAATCGCCAATAAAAAGATAACACGAAGTTGAGTTACTGACCATGGTTTTAGCTTCTAAAGTGCATCCGATCCCACTGAAATTCCTCTCCAAAGAGGGCCAAAATGAATCGTACTTAGCAGCCTGGCCGCTTGTCAGTGACGTCAAAATGTACAACGAGACCAGCGGTCGGGTAACGTGGGCTCGTTCTTAGAGCGTCATCCTACGAATCGAGAACCTCCTTTCCTCCAAGATCGATGCTACATAGATTGACAGAATTGGTTAAACTAAAAACTCATTCGTTTATCAGATTAACAAATTGACGTCAGTTTTTTATGCACTGTCCTCTTATTGATGATAAATTTCGTCATAACATTGTCAAAGTGTTGTAGATCCACGAGCCGCAGACGTTAATTTGTTTTTTTACAATAACAAAAGCCAAAACTGATTTTCAAACGAAGGAAAGAAATGCAAGAGTCAATAGAAGATGCAAATGCCGCAGAATCTGAATTTCATCGCTGTAATTCGGAGAATCACAGGCTCGTAAATTAAAACTTAAGTAAGAATAGGCAAAAAATACAAGGAAAAATTCGAATTGCTCAACTAACCTTTAATTCAGTGAAGACTGTTCACAAAATAAACTGCTAAAACACGGTTCAGTTTAATTTCATCGGCAGCACAAATTCCCGTTCACCGCCGATTTTTCAGGTCTGAATCCTCAATAAACATCCTCACCCTTTCGCTCTAAGGTTGCAATGGTTTTTTTCAGTTTTAACCAAGAAATTTTAGATGATTTCCTCATTGAAGACTACAAGATTTGTGGTACAATTCTCGCGTCATAAGAATGCAGCGCTGAAAAATTTGACAAAACTTTTGCTGATTGCGTCAGCTTTACGTGTTTCATCCGTCTAAACTCTTACTGACAATAAAAATTAGCCAATCAGCGAGCGAGAATTCGCTCAGTCATTGTAAAATTTGCCATTTCAGTTGTTTCACTGTGCAGACAGATATCCGAGGAAAGGAAATTAAACTGCAAAACTAATGGTTCTTTTTTATCGTAGAATGTGGAATAATCGTGCATCTCACTGGAAGGATAAACACGTGTTAGGCGAATTCACTGAACGGCTTTTTTGTTACTTTTGAAATGATATTTGTGTTTTTGTTTTTGTTTTCGCTTTTTTTTATTTTTGAAAGGAAAGTTAACGTTACTATTGCATATTTTTGGTACCCGCGCAATTTTTCGTGACCCACGCAATTTACCCGCGACCCGCGACCCACGTAGATTAGAAACTCCCCACCGAGACTAACGTTTTTACACAGCACATTCGTATGATTGGAGACTTCGGGAATTAATATAACTACACGTCTTAAAAGTTTTCAATGGCCACAGGAATACAGGCCACAGGAACAAATAATTAGTGCTTGATTATGTTTTATTTGTAAAAATACAAATCGAAAATATCGGAGCAAGTAAATTACCGTTAAATATTTCACAGTCCGCTATGTCGCATTTGCCCGGCGATTGCCATTTCAAAACGAACCCTAAAGTGTTTCGCACATTGGTGGCTAGTCAGCGTAAACGTAGAATACCGCTCGAAGGAAAGTTTTAACCAGTATAATCGACACAGTCGAACCCCTATTAAGTGGCCATCACCTATTGGGCGGCCAATTGTGTTGTTAAAGTCCCAGTGAGGGTCGAATGAGCGTTCTCCTATTGTTTTTTATCTCTATTAAGCGGCCGAACCTATTAAACGGCTACTATCCACTTCCCCGGGGGTGGCCGCTTAATCGGGGTTCAACTGTATTTTATCTTACTTCAAAACTGCTTCGTAATGAACGACTGCAGTTTTGTAAATCGTTAAACAAAAAACTGTTCGCCTCTCACGTCTCAGAGACCTTAAATTTAGCTTTGTTTGGGTTCCACGAAGAACCCACCACGATCCGACATCTTTGCTTTGGACATTGAACAAGACATTGAAATTTGCCACAAATTAAATACCAAAGGTATAAACAAGCCAATTATTGTTAGTTTATAAGCCACAAGGTAGAGTCAAATTTATACCGTTCAAAGGCCAGGCTCAAAGATATCAAAGTGTCAAACATATTTCCAGGACTGGGTTATTCTGCCAGTGTAGAATCGAAGAGGATCTTCTTGAATATAAACTTTACGTATTTTCAACGTGTTTTTCACTTTCAGAGTAATTGACTTTGCTGTTTGTTGGTGACCTTTCCTTTTCCGGTCCGGTGAAATATTACGTGGAACGTGGCTTTCACACATATAATGACTCTTTTAATGATGTGGCACCACATATTAGAGAAGCTGACATTTCTGTGGCGAATTTGTAGACTCCCTTTATAAGCAAAGATGTTTATCGCTTCAAGCGCAAAGGGAGGAAGTTAGTCATATTGGATGGAAGTCCAAACGCCGCCCCGGCACTAAGGTAAAATTGACTAAAACAGTATCTTATGGCAAACCTGCATAGTGGTGGGCGAAGGACTTCAGGGTGGACGCTTTCTTATATGTAGCTATTATGGGAACTTGCTGCTGGGTATAGTGTGCTGTATTTATTGCCTCCTGTCTTGAGAATGGTAACCGATTTTTATATGGAAATAGAGGGGGTCATTGGGGTTTGCGGTATTGCGGTAATGGCCAATTTTTCATGCGGTATTTCGGTAATTCTGATCGAAAAATGCGATATTGCGATATTCTCAAAACCTGCGGGATTCGGTTTTTAGCGTTTTGTTGGGTATTTAAAATTATCTTCCCGTAATTTTCGACCCTCTCGGATCTTTTTCCAGTTTCTTGTCGTTTCGGAAACAGCTGCGGAAACGTTTCGAAACAGCTCTAAGGTCCTCTGATCCGTCACGCGTGTTTATATTAGTCATATTGACTTGAAACGTAATTACAATTTGATCGCTAGGACAACCAATTAAAAGTCACGGCACTGACGTATGTCACGCACCGACTTTTGATATTTAATCTCGATCGACCTTTGTTGACCCCACCAAGGGGTCCAAGATCATGTCCAAACCACGAGCTTTGCCAGACAGACCAGGCATTATTCAACATGGCTGTGGTAGCAACATCCGAGATCGCGACGAGGGAAGTCGAAGTGGCTGTCATCGATTGTGTGGCTCTGTTTTACGAAGAGGGAAAAGGCGGCGAGAATTACCGAAAAAAAAACAAGTTCAGGTGTCGGGTGAACAAAGACGAAAAACGGCTCGCCAAGTTTAGGGAGAGCATTAGGTAAGTTTAATTTGGATTGTTTTATTCAGTGGACATCACCAGGCACATCAAAACGGAACCTGACCTGATTTGACATTATTCTGGCAATAAACGGTCTTAAACGTATCTAATAGCTCATAAGGACAAGGTCAACAAGCAAACAATTACAGTGGCTGCGAGGTTTGTCTGTGGTAATGCGTGGCTTTATTTGCTTTTATGTCTTTCAAAGTCTTTTCCCGGGAATGACTCAATGCTCTCGCGAGCGCGCGATGTGTTATGTATTAAGTAATTAAGTATTAAGTCGTCGCGTTAACCCTGGCTCCCAGCCCTGGACACGTTATTATGTCAACGAACGCTCCAATTGCCAATCTGTACACTTGGTTGGAGAAAGCCAGTGCATATACCGATGGGTCGTTTGGCTGGAGTAAAGCGGCTTGTTCAAAAACACTGCACAATATTCGACTAGTACTCGAACAGGGCCATTCACTCCGGAGTCTAGAGCACTAATCGACTCCTAATCGTTAGGCCATCGCGTCTAATACACCGCATCTCTCTAGAATGTAAATTCCTGATGAACGTTAAGCACTGACTTTGGAAGCAAAGAATTTCATTCCCTTCTATTGCAATCAGAAAAGTGGATCAATAAAGGTAAGTTTATCTTTGTTCGGCATACTTGTTACTGGACGGAAATAACACGTTACTCATTTTCCTAAAACGAACCTAGCATGCCTTAATATTCGAAAAAACAATTAAGTTAATATTTGCCCGTAATTTTAAGATTTATGCAAGGCAACAATTTCGTTATTTCATTGATTTTTGACAAGGTTTTGGACGTCTTGCGGTATTGCGGTATTTGGCGAATTTATGTGCGATAATGCGGTATTTGTCAATTTTTTTTTGCGGTTTTGCGGTATTCAGAACCCCCCAATGTCCCCCTCGAAATAGTTAAACTATTTATTTCGTCTTACAGAGTTTTTTTCAAAGGCTTTTATGGACCGACGAGAACACGAATAAACCACATAAAGACGAACAGGCTTGGTAGATTCAGCATTTAATAATGACGGCGTGTAATCTGAAGCTGTAATAATTTAGCAATTACAATTCTGTAGATTTCAAGCAAAAATCAAGGACAAAAGAAACAAAAATGAAATCGAATTATTCATTTACATCTGTCCAAGCTTTGTCTGCTTTAGTCGTAAACATAAAAATCAACAGAATTCGTAAAGAACCATAGCACTTCAAAACCTTATAAGAACATTGCCCTTTTTCTGAAAACTGAAACCCTAAACCTAGATCATTTAGTTTTACACGCGGTCTTGCGTAATTGTGTATTTTGTCTCTCATCATTCTCTCATCAGTCATCAGAACATTTTATTCATTTATTTTGTAGAACAATCTGTAATGCCGTAAAAAAGGTGGTTATTGTTCATCGTGGTATATACAGTTAAATAATAAAGTGTATATCGTTTGTCTCACGATGTAGTCACTTGAGTTGAAGATCGCGACCATCAGTCATCTCTGAGGAGAAGAAACATCTGTCAGCTGTCCTTGTTTCTAGCGGTTATCCCTCCTCCTTCGTGCAGAAGCTCACCAGGACAAGAAAAGCAGCCCCCAGGGTAGAGCCTGAGACAGAGTTTAAGTCCACGGCGGTTTTGCCTTATATTAAAGGAGTATCAGAACCTCTTCGCCGCTGCCTACAACAAAAAGGTATTCGCGCCGTCTTTAAGCCCGACACGACACTTAGGTCACATTTAGTGCGACCAAAGGACACCGACGATCCGGCTAAACAAGACGGCGTAGTCTACAGGATTCCCTGTGAATGCGGAAAAGTCTACATTGGCGAAACAGGAAGATCTATGCAGGAGAGGATCAAAGAGCATGACAGGGATATACGACTCGCCCGTACCCAGACCTCCGCCATTTCTGAGCACGCCAACAAGACCGGCCAACACCCGCTTTGGAACCAGGTAAAGTTTATTGATCGAGACTCACACTGGTGCACCCGTAGGGTCAAGGAAGCTATCCACATAAGACTTCACCCTGATAACATCAATAGGGACAACGGAATTGAAATTCCTGAAGCGTGGATGCCAACGATCAAGAAACACAACAGGAGACCGGTACATCGGCGAACCGCCGAGGGAACAACTTCAAATCGTGATTCTTATGGTGACGCGCAACCAGTCGACCTCATCGCCTGATGAAGACTAGCAGTAAGCAGTCGAAACGTCGCAATCTACAACTCAAGTGACTACATCGTGAGACAAACGATATACACTTTATTATTTAATCTTTAATGAGCAATGAATCGCACTATAACGACGAAATCTATCTTAAAAAGGAAGCAAAAAAAATTGTCGTGCTGAAACCTTCGTCTAGAGTGGTAACTATTTTTTCTTTCCAGTTTTGCAGGATTTGATGCGGTCACACTTGCCAACAATCATATGAACGATTTTGGCTCTAGAGGTGTGCAATCTACTATCGAAGTTCTTAACAAGGCAGCAATAAAATACTTCGGTGCTAGTTATGGAAAGTGGGACTCTTCCCAGGTAATTTGTTTGCCTAGTTCAAGATATCTTAGGAAACTCTAGCAAAATCCCCAAAACCTAACGTAACATGGCACGAAAAGTATGTCTGAACTTGACTCTGATGATGAATCCCTTCATGTTGTCGAAATGCGTCAATGTCATCACAAACAGTCCTTCTCAGGACTACACTTACCCGGATACTACACCGACGTATGGTATGCGTGGTATGGAAGATACTATTAGCATGTAACATTTCTGTTCCAGCATCATCAGACTCATTGATGTGAACAGTTAGCAGCTTTGAGACTCTTGTTTTCAATTACCAGTTTAAAAGTATTCTCTTTTTTTGTTCCTTATATAGAAACCTCTAATCCTGGAAGCAAAAGGAATGAAGATCGGATTTCTCGGTTATTGCGACTTCCTATCTGTGAAACAGAAAAACTGTACCGAAATGAGAATGCTGTACAACTCAGGTCCTGCTATTTATACGGATGACATTGCCACTAGAGACGTCAACAACTTAAGAAAGGTTTACTTTAAATGATATAACAAAAATACTTAAGTTTAGGTACGCTTACACTCCGGAAAACATTGATAGGGTACGCTGCGTTTTGCATGACTGGTTTGTACTTTAATTGAAGAGGAACTCCACATTGTTAACTTCGAGTTGGATGGCATCCACATACAAAGTCACTAGTATAATGAATCACAGAGGTCAAAAAAATGAATGACCACTTTATATTAATCTATGATGTTTAATGAAATTCTGTCGATTTCTCAAGCAGTTTAAGACCTGGGATCAAACTGGGTAGTTGGATTCACAAGATCGCATAGAAAAGCGTGAAACTTTCCTGAAATATGAATGTTAAGGTCCTTTTTTGCGTTAACATATAATTTTAACATGTAATTTTATAAGATTTGTGTTCGAAAAATCACAAATTGCCTTACTGGTAGGTTTACCTGGGGAAACCAAACGGCCCTTCAATCCACAAAGAGCTTTGCGTGGGCCATTTTCTACCCAGAGAAACTTCATATTTACCGAGGTAAAGGTGACTCGTGTAACCACGGCTTATATAGGATTAAAATGTTAAATTT
Source organism: Siderastrea siderea (assembly GCA_964030785.1). Classification (NCBI taxonomy): domain Eukaryota; kingdom Metazoa; phylum Cnidaria; class Anthozoa; order Scleractinia; family Rhizangiidae; genus Siderastrea; species Siderastrea siderea. The sequence continues at coordinate 33,259,511 of OZ034971.1, forward strand.
ATTACCTCAAAAAATTGCACTAGAATTTACAAATCACTGTAACGTCGGGATTTTTATTACTTTTCAAAGGCTAAGGTTGACATCATTGTTGTTCTCATGCATTTTGGTCAAGAACTTCACAGACGACCACTTCCCTACCAGCTTCATATAAGCAAACATCTGATGTCTCTTGGTGTACAAGTGATCATTGGAGCTCATCCACACGTGCCGCAGCCACATTGTTTCCATGACAACAAGCTCGTAGCGTAAAGTTTGGGGAATTTTTTGTTCTACCCAAAACAACCCCTGGGTGCATCGGTAACGTATTGCTGGTTTTCATGTGACGGCATCAAAATTCAAAAACGTTAACAAAGACCACCACAAAGTTGCTCTTAATATATTCAACACACTTTTCAAGAAAAGTTTCCATGCGATATATTAATTCGTGATAATTAATATATGAAATTTATATATTTGAACTGCGGATAAAGATACAATTATGTGTAGATCATGGCACTTATCTGCGCTTAGGTTGAAACACTTCACTGCAATGATCTACACATAATTGTATCTTTATCCGCAGTTCAAATATATGAATTTCATATATTAATCTTCATTCATTCTCCATCTACGGGATAAATACGAACTCGGGGCCTAGCTCCATGTGAATACTTAGGAAAACTTTTGTATAGGTAGCAATATGGAGTTTAATCAAACATTTCACCCATCCATTAGTACACTTACAGCCACTGTTAGAAGTGTTTTATGGCCCAGTGTCTCTTTTTTTTTTTACCACTATCTGTATTTGTAAACAAACAAATTGTTAATTACAAAAGGTTGAGTAAAAAAGTTACTGTTGCTACTGAGTATATTATGCACCGCCTTGTACTGAAACATGGAGAATTTAACTTCCTCTGTTTAATATGCCGAAAGGGAGGCAAGTGCACTTTACGACTTACAGTATTACGGACTGTAAGCAGCAACACCTGGGTTTGAAAAGAGTGTCTAAAACTGGAAATCGAGAAACCCTTCACTGATCATCCTCCACTCACTGTTGAAAACCTAACGTTTAAAACATTCATAACGCATTGATTGGCCGGCTAAAAAATCTTCCGCCACCGACAGCGGCAAAAAAAGACTCATTGAGCAAGGTTTTGGTTCACCTAAACGTAGTTGTAATTCTCTGGTTGAAATTTCTGTTGAAAAGAGTGAAAGCAAGGAAAAAATTCCTTGCTGGTCTATAAGACTGGATAACTCTGAAATTCCATTTTGATTCCAATTGCGAAAATACACCATAGAAACAGGTAAACGGGTAAAACAATAGCGTTCCTTTTGGAGAGAATGGCATGGCTTACCCATGTTTTTTTTTTAACTAATTTCAGAACCTTGGCCAAAGTCTGTATATGAAATTATGAATATATGAAATTCATATATTTGAACTGCGGAATGAAGAATTAAATGTAAAGAAGATCCTCGCAGTTATTAACGCAACTTATGCAGTTGCGAAAAGAAAGCCTGAAAAAATCAGGCTTGCCGGGATTCGAACCCTGACCTCTGCGATACCGGTGCAGCGCTCTAACCAATTGAGCTAACAAGCCAACTGGGAGCTGGTCATTAAATTGGAACCAATTTAATGACCAGCTCCCAGTTGGCTTGTTAGCTCAATTGGTTAGAGCGCTGCACCGGTATCGCAGAGGTCAGGGTTCGAATCCCGGCAAGCCTGATTTTTTCAGGCTTTCTTTTCGCAACTGCATAAGTTGCGTTAATAACTGCGAGGATCTTCTTTACATTTAAAGTCTGTATAGTTCACAATATTGAAAATAGACAAATTTCGCCCAGTCTACCATCTTACGCTTTCGGTCTCGTCAAGTTCGACAGTCCTCGGATTAAAATAATTGGTGGCCAGATTAAAGGAGTTCCACGCTATTTGGTAAGATATACTGTTATATACTTTTTATTTCTTTGAATGCAATCAATGCTCTCACCCTGAAACGCTTGAATCGCTAAGCCCAGTGGTCTTGGGCGCTTTAGGGGGTCTCAATAGGCAGCGTAGAACTGGGACTGAGTGGTTTTCAAAGTGGCGGGTATATCAAACTCACTCAAGAAACGGAGGGAAACAGAGCTATATGGAGAAGACGATGTGGAAATCAGACACAAGACAACAGAACTAACGTCAAGGCAATAAATTTATTGAAGTGTCAACAACCTTCAGCGCTGCTTGCTTACAACAACTTTCGTTAAGAAATCGAACTGAACTCCGAGTTTCCCATGGCTGACGATAAATTCAGTTTGTTAACGCTGGGCGGCGATTCGCCGGCTAGACTCCTCTTCTCCTTCGTTCACTAAAAGACGTTGTGGTCAATGGTGTAGTTCGCTATAACTGACTGTCTCTATTCGTTGTTTCAGAAGTCGAAATGTGTCACCCACACATTACGTAGAGATTACTCCATGGAAAATGCGCGCCTACGATTTTTATTCACGAGTTGAGTCGTATCAGAAAACTCAACTCATGAATAAAAATCGTACAAAGCATTTTCCATGGTGTAATTTGTTTATTTTCTAGATACTGAGGTTTCAATCTCGTACCTAGAGTCCTCTGGCTTTTTGGTCAGTGGGCGGTCGCCAGTGGAGACTCTGGGATAATGGAATTTTTTATTTCACAAATCGTGGGATTCCGGTTTTCGTGCGCATGCTTAAGTTCAAAACAGAAGTCAAATGTCGAAACTGGCAGCCAAGCGATCCGTGCACAGTTGATCCTTACTCACGATTAAAGATACTTGAAATTTTTGAACAAGAAGTATGGTTTTATATTTTGCGTGTTTGTAGGTAACGTAACGTTTTAAGCGTTTAATCAGAGGCTTAGATTTGATATTATATATTCGGTGTTTATGTATAACGAAACGTTTTAAGCTTGTAATCAGAGGCTTAGATTTGATTACATATTTTGCGTGATGATGTATAACGAAACGTAAGCGTGTAATCAGAGGCTTAGATTTGGTTATAGCATTTTCTTCTGTTACTGATGTGTATCACCCACTGTATGAAAGTTCGGTTTGAAGTTAATTGTTTAAATAAAAAATTGTCCGGCTTCCAACAACATGCACATCTCCTGCAAAGTCCGTGCCTAACTTTATGAATCTCAAGTATGACAATTTTAATGTGCCACCGTTTTATCGACCATGATTGGTGAAACCGGTTAAGTCAGTTCTAATAAATGTTTCTTGTTTGTGTGGCCTGGGTAACATTGTATTACGATAAATTAATACAATTCAGTTCATGTATGTTATACGTTTTGGATGTATAAGAGATTTTTCAAAGAAGACCAAACATCACTGCATCCAAAACATTTAGTGATCTTGAATGCTATTTGTGCTTTAATTTATATTTGTTAACTGCTCTTGAAATCTTGTGATTGCATGGAAACTGATGAGCCTGTGATGTGCCTTGTATGGCAATGCAAATATTGCATTTTGTAATTTACTTAACTATCAACTTCAGCATCCCAGTTTTTTTTGAGGGCCCTGAATGAGAAATATGGTATGGCTCATTTGCAAACACTTCTTTTCCCCAGCCTGTTCCAGGCTCTCAGGTAGTAGGGATGGCAAAATTAGAAAGGTACCCCAAAAATAAGTTGATCAGGATTTGGAGAAAAGGGGGGCTCTTTTTTTATTCGATTCCCGGGGGGGGAGGTACTCAACAAAGTCTTATACGGAGAGGCTCCGCTCCGAGCTCCACCCCCTTACCCTTTTAAATACCATTTTTGACCGAAAAGGTACCCCTTTCGTATACCTTCCAAAAAATGGTACCCCCTTCACATACCTACTTAAGAGCACTGCATCCCTTTTCTAAACCCTTGGAGTGTAGTTAATGCCAGAACGATATTAAGGGAGAACAGTAACACCGGAAAAGATGTTAACCAAAAATCAATATTATTATCTACTCAAAATATTATATTTAAAGGGACAGTCTCGTCAGTTTTTAGTGTCACTGTGAAAGCCGAAAGACACGTTTTTATCTATGGAAGCCTAAAAAGAATGGTCCAGTAGTATTAAAATGGGTATTCCAGTACATGGAACCTACAATAAATATGTGTGGATAGGGATGGCCAAGATGGAAATGGCGTTCGACTTGAAAACTTCTGGCAGAACTTTTCAAGTTTCTGTCCTTTGGTTTCAGATAAAATCTCTAAAAACTTGGCTTGTTTTTGTCTTGAAAAATCACTAAATATTGTGCCCTTAGTGGGCTAAAAGCAATTCATGTGTGATCAAGGTACTTTGATATAAATTAATCAAAATTGTGACAAAGAAGATAGGAAAATCGCCATGAGACTGGTCCTTTAAAAAGTCCCTTTTAAATACCTAAATGACAGATGTCCTTACCCTTTCAGATACTTCAGCTCGTGAAATCCCTACCCCTTAATATATTTGAAGCCTGAAAAAGGTACCCCTTTCGGGCGGAGCCTCCCCGTATAGGCCATTATAGGGAGTGCCCCCCCCCCCCTGGAACTCAGTTTTCCTTTTATCTTGGAGACTGGAACAGGCTATCTTTGCTCCTGTGACTCGCTGTCTTCCTAGCAGGTCTTTAATCAAAGATGGCTGATGACCCTTCAGTGTCTGTGATCCATGTAGAGCCACCTGGGCTGTGTAGAGATAAGCTAGGTGGCAGTGGGGCATCAAGTACTTTTGTCAGAATTAGAAACTGAGTCAGGTAGCCAACATAATAATTCAAATTTGTCTTGACTGCGAGAGGCAATGCTGCCAAACCAATAACTTTTAAATGCTTGGTCTGAATGAAGACTTGTAACAGTTCATCATGAAAAGGAAAAGGATTGTTTCAATCTCGATGGCGCATATAGAAGATACTGGAGAGCTTGAAGGCAAGAAATCCTTGTTCGAGGACATACTTGTTTTTTTCAAAGCTAAGGAGATCTGGAAAGAACCCGGCAACTTTCGTTCAGATTTTCAAGTACTTCTTTCAGTTCAGTGGTAAAGTAAATCACAGATTTTCAGGGCCGTAGCCAGAAAAAAAATATGACTGAGGTAATGTCCATGCCATGGCATGGTTAACTTCTCTTCCTAGGTATTTAGGGTGTTAAACGAAAAAAATGCCTAAGAAAACGAAAAACATGACTGAGGCAAGTGCCTCGGTTTGCCTCGTACTGGCTACGGCCCTGATTTGTTTGTGGATTTACATTGTAAAAATTGTTTAATTGAGCGACTTTACATGTTTAGTGAATTACGGTAATTTTCTTAAAATGTTTTAAAAACTTGTTTAAAATGGCTGTGAAATTACCGGCTTGCGAGTAACTTCACTCGAGGGGAAAATTGAATACATTTTGCTTTCCTAGGCAAACAAGACCGGCAGACTGAGTCTGTGTTGTTTTTTCAATCTAGGTTGTTTTTCTTCGGCACCGCATATTGGGTTGTTTTGACTAATTCGTAATTTAGTATTCCACACCTGAAGAGTCGTTCTGCCGTCAATTTTTTCTTATTAAGTTTATAGTTTCTGTTAAGCTCCTTATGTTTTTTGCTCAGTTGTGGAATATTTTATCTTCCTTATATTGTTATATTTTTGGTTTCTTCATTTGAAGTGAATGACATTTCTGTTCCAATTTAGCGACTAAACTTAGAATCGCCGTTTCAGTGAGTGAGTTCAGCGTGGCATGTTTTCGTGTTTGTTTTGCTTTTACCGCTAAGCCATTTCAGTGTGTCTTTAGTTACAGACCAAAATGAAATCTTTATTTAAGCAACTATAAGCAAGGCATTTCTCGGTTTAAGCCTGTTTTGTCTAAAATGAGGCTCTAAAAGCTTCCTAAAATTAGTTCAGGATGTGTCCTTTGAAGCACCCGATTAATACTTCGCAGTTGAAAAACTTGCCATTTTCTCTTGATAATTATACGTGTGCTTGAAAGTTTCCGAAAACATTTTTTGGGTAATTTTTGTCAGTAAACGGTTGATGCCGGGAAAATATTATTTATTTTAGAAAAAATATATTTCGAGAAATGTTTCATGGTTAACAGAATTAAACAGCCAGAGGGATGCATTGGAATCAGTGAGAAATGTGTATTTGCATAGAAAAGTCTGTTGAGGCGCTACTGGGAGCAACGTAAGTGTTTTTTTTAGCAGTTGTAGTTTTCCAAGTACTCTTCTTGAACTTAATAAGCTAGCTTTCGAAAGAACGCTACAAGAAGAGCTGTCGGTGAAAGCCGTGCTGAAGTCTTCTCTTTGAAGAAAAATAAGCCAACTTGCTGTTTTTCACCTCTTGGCGAATAACTGCACAACTAAAATTTGCTGTATCTTACGGGCCAATAAGCATGAAAGAGAGACGGGGAGCTCCGCTTTTATGCTTGGCTAGATCTATATATTATCTATATTTATAATAATTTATGTTTATTGTTGGCCACTTGGAAGTTACAGTTGGCTGATGTTTACCACATTCATGTTAAATAAGGAGTGACTATGTTCGTGACTCTGGAAGATCTTCAATACATGATAATTCTACTTGAATGACAACTGACTTGTTTTTAACAAAGAAAATGTAAACTTCCAAAATTCAGCTTGTAGTAGGATTCTGTTTGCTCAATTGACCTTTTCCTGCAAGTTTCATGTAGATTTTACAAGGACTTTCCTCCCCCTGCGGGACTTACAGAAGGCTTTTGAAGTTTGCGGTATTTCAATATACAAGGCTGAAAATACGATGACCCACCCCTTCCTGGGGTGAAAATAGCATGACCCACCCCATTAGGAAGGCTGAAACCGTAGTGACCCACCCCCTCTGTGCTCCAGCCCACCCCCTCCTATACTTATTGACCAGTCCCTAATGATAAACAACATAACTTTGCATGGAATGGAAAAGTTTTTGTTCATGTTTGTCATCAATATGTGGGATACATTAACCTCACTATTAGGCGTCCATTTCCAAGGATAAAGGCCACTAATTTTTTGGATTATTAAAAGCTGAGCTCCCTTCCACATCTCCATATGCCACACACATTGGGGTGCCTTGATCCATTGTCTCTTTGACAACTGTAACATTACTGTGGCAAGGAAATCAAGGACTGCAGTGTAGTGTGTTTGTAACTGGGTTGCCTGTGTAGGTCCAGCCCTAAGGCATTGTGGGTAGTGCAACAAAGGAAGATGGCGGCTTGAAAACGTGTGTGTGTTTTCTTAGTGAGAATCCGCCTACATCGAGGACCGGTCTGGTGTGCAGACATTACATTGGCGACGAGAATTGCGAGAATTATCCTTTCTAGCGGTATGGCGTCGACAAATATCCAACCGATGGATATTTCGGGCTCGAAATCGGAATTGAGCGAGCGATGGCGTGTTTGGCTGCGAGGGTTTACATATTTTGTCGAAGGGAAAGCAAATCTTCAAAACGCCGCGAGAAAGAGGAACGAATTACTTTATCGAGCTGGTCCTGGCGTGCAGGATATTTTCGAGAATCTGACAATCATCAACGCTCCGGCAGGCCAAGATGATAACGTTTATCTACAAACTGTTCGAACACTGAACGCTTATTTTCGAGTGCAGGAAAATGCTGCGTACGAAAGGCATGTTCTTCGCCAGCTAAAGCAAGAACCGGGAGAAGATGTCGACTCATTCTTGCTCAGGCTTCGTAAACAAGCAAGGCATTGTGGCTATGGACCCGAGGAACTTGAATTCGCCGTGAGAGATCAGTTGTTGGAGAAAGTTACTTCCTTGGAATTACGGACCAAGCTGTTTGAGGAGCCAAATATACAGCTTGCTGCAGCGATAGAGAAGGCGAGAGCGTAGGAGACGGCACGGCGTCAGGCGCGCAACATTGCCGAAGGAGAGGGAGAACAGAGTAACGTGAACATGGTCAAGGACCGCGACAGCAAGAAACCGTCAAGTGGATTCGGAACCCAGAGGTGTTATGCATGTGGCAAAGTGGGACACTTTGCTCGTGATAAGGTATGTCCAGCTCGGGGTAAAACGTGTGCAAAGTGTGGTCAGAAAGGGCACTGGGCAGCTTGTTGTAAGAGTGATACTGAGAGCAAAAAGGGTGGTAGAGTGAAAAAGGGGAGAGAACATGGAGGAAGGCGTTCTAGTAATGTTAAACGTGATTCAAAATCAGGGAACAAGCAAGTTAATCAAGTTGAATATGACAGTGGGGATGAGCCTTATGCATTCCCTATAAACTTTAATGGAGAGAGGGCCTGTGAGGATAATGTGATTAGGGTCAAGATTGATAACATAACCACCAGCATGCTTGTTGACTCGGGTGCCCAGTCTACTGTACTTGGTGAGAGGCAGTTTAACAACCTTGTAAAGAGTGGCCTTAAAGCAAAACTGCAGCCTGAAGAAAGGAACTTGCGAGTGTATGGGAATGGTTGTTTACCAGTTGTGGGTAAATTTGAGGCGAGTATTGAGTGTAATGGAAGGAAAACTATGGAAACGATCCTCGTGACGCAAGGAGAAGGAAGGTGTTTACTCGGTAGTCCAGCAGCTAAGCGATTGCAAGTGTTGAAAGTTGGACCAGAACTAGGGGGTGTGGCAAACGTTTATTCTGTGGGCAATGACATTGATGGTATTGTAGATCGTTTTCCAAAGGTGTTCTTGGGAGTTGGCAAATTGTCAGGCTACCAACTGAAACTGCACATTGATCCGGAGGTAAAACCTGTAGCACAGAAACCAAGAAGGATTCCTTACCCTCTGAAAGAGAAAGTCACAAAGAAAATAAATGAGCTTCTTGATCTTGACATCATTGAGAAGGTTTCAGGTCCAACAACATGGGTGAGCCCAGCTGTATTTGCTCCCAAACCAAACAAGGATGATGTACGGATTTGTGTGGATATGAGGTGTGCTAATGAGGCCATACGAAGGGAAAAGCTACCAATTCCAACAGTGGATGAGGTGCTGGAGGAACTGAATGGGAGCACAGTTTTCTCAAAACTTGACATGAACATGGGCTTCCATCAAATTGAGCTGGAAGAAGGTTCCAGGAATATCACAACCTTTTCAGCTGGTGATTCACTGTTTCGCTACAAGAGGTTGAGCTTTGGTATTAACAGCGCTCCAGAACAATACCAGAACATTGTTAGACAAACAATTGCTGGGTGCCCTGGAGCCACCAACATCGCTGACGACATTGTGGTGCATGGAAAGACAACCGAGGACCATGACAGAAACCTTGTTACATTACTCAATCGATTGCAAGAGAGAAACCTCACCCTCAACAAGGATAAGTGCAAGATTGGAATGAATCAGATCGTGTTCATGGGACTGCTTTTAAACAAACATGGTGTGGGGCCGACAGAAGAGAAAGTACAGGCTATTCGAGAAGCTGAGGCTCCGACCAATGTCGCAGAGTTGCGAAGCTTTCTGGGACTTGTCAGTTTCAGCTCACGGTTCCTACCTGATTTTGCGACAACTGTGGAACCACTTAGGAAGCTGACACGTCAGGGTGCCAAGTGGCATTGGGGCAAAGGGGAGAATGAGGCATTTGAGGCTCTGAAAAACCAGTTGGCTGAGGCATCAATGATGGCCTTCTACGACAAAGATGCACCAACTGAAGTGGTTACTGATGCAAGTCCGGTCGGACTTGGGGCTATACTCGTGCAAGGAAAGCAAGGAGTGAAGAGAGCGGTCGCATTTGCAAGCCGAAGTTTGAGTGACGTCGAGCGTCGATACAGCCAGACAGAGAAGGAGGCCCTAGCGGTCGTCTGGGCCTGTGAGAGATTTCATCTCTACTTATCTGGGTTACAGTCATTTGAGCTTGTCACCGATTGTAAAGCTCTGGAAGCTATCTATGGTCCTAGATCTAAACCATCGGCCAGAGTTGAGGGATGGGTCCTGCGTCTTATGCCGTTCAAGTACACAGTGCGTCATGTACCCTCAGGCCAGAATATAGCTGATTGCCTAAGTCGTTTGACAAAGATACCAGCCTCGCCCCGTGATGGTGCAACTGAAGAGTATGTCAGAATGGTAGCAGTCAACGCTACACCACGTGCGATGACCACCCGGGAGATAGAGAGAGCTTCTGCTGAGGATGAGGAACTCACTGAGGTGTTTCGTTGTTGGAAAACAGGGGAATGGTCTACAGCGCCTAGTCCATACAGGTTGTTGCGTGATGAAATTACTGTGGTTGGAAGATTGGTGATGAGAGGCATGCGGATTGTTGTTCCTGCGAGCTTGCGTAAACGGGTCCTACAGTTAGCCCACGAAGGACACCAAGGGATAGTAAAAACAAAGGATCGTCTCCGAAGTAAAGTGTGGTGGCCGAATATCAACGGCATGGTAGAAAGTCACTGCAAGAAATGCCTTGGATGTCAAGCTGTGACTCCTGCTGCCACCATACCTCCTGTGAAGACAACGACCATGCCAACAAAGCCATGGAGGGACCTTGCAGTAGATCTGATGGGTCCACTCCCGACAGGGGAAAGCCTTCTTGTGACTGTCGACTACTATAGCAGATGGATTGAGGTGGATGTAGTGAGAAGCACAACTAGCAGTGCTATCATCAGGTGCTTGGAGAACCATTTTACTCGCCATGGCATCCCAGAGACACTAAGGACAGACAATGGGTCAAACCTAATAAGCCGTGAGATGGAGGAATTTCTGGATGAGCTGGGAATCAAACACAAGAAGACAATTCCACTGTGGCCGAGAGCAAACGGAGAGGTTGAACGGCAGAATAAATCGCTCCTTAAGGCAATGCGTGCGGCACAAGCTGAAGGGAAACCATGGCAGCAAGAGCTTCAGAAGTATCTTCTTGCCCACAGGTCAACACCTCACACCACGACAGGTGTTAGCCCGGCTGAGCTATTGTATGGAAGGAAGATCCGAACAAAGATGCCTGAATTTGAAGGGGACGAGGAAGAGGAGAGGTCGGGTACCACAGATCAGCAGGCACGGGATCAGGATGCAGAGCAGAAGAAGCGAGTGGCTGAAACTGCTAACAAGAGAGCTGCGGAGTCAGACATAGCAGAAGGAGACAAGGTGTTGCTGTTGAAGCGGAAACAAAACAAGCTGTCTGCAGTGTATGATCCAGACCCATACAGTGTAATATCCAAGAAGGGGGACTTAGTGGTCATTGAGCGAGGTGAAACCCTACTTAAGAGAAATGTAGGCCATGTGAAAAGGTTCAAAGGACAAAGTCCACAGGCTTGCCAGCCACAGCAGTTAGGAATTCAGCCAGTAGCACAGCCATTGGTTCAACAACCAGTACCGAAACCAGCTACCCTTCCTGTTCCTGAACCGGATGACATCACAACACAACGACCAGTGACTGAGCCTGCTATGGAACCATCATCACAACCCGCTGTTACTCGGGAACCAGAACAGATCAGTGAACCTCGAAGATCAACACGGAAGAGAACTGAGCCGAGCTAGCTTAAGGACTATGTTACTTGAAAGACTAAGCTAAGTGAACTTACTAAGGACTTTGCTTCTTAAGATAGTTTTCTGATATGGACCGTGAGGACTACACTTAGTGTTTTGACTAAGAAGTGTTATTCATTGAACAAGAGACTACCAGTTAAAACGTTAAAACAGTGCTTTTATTTGCATTTGGATTTGTATCCTTTACTTGTTACGGTTTACAGTTATATCGGATTTTGTCTAGCTTTTCATTGTACCCATTGTGTTCATTTAAAAAGGGGGAAGATGTAGTGTGTTTGCAACTGGGTTGCCTGTGTAGGTCCAGCCCTAAGGCATTGTGGGTAGTGCAATAAAGGAAGATGGCGGCTTGAAAACGTGTGTTTGTTTTCTTAGTGAGAATCCGCCTACATCGAGGACCGGTCTGGTGTGCAGACATTACATGCAGGAGCTCGAGTTCTTCTTTATCTGACCTGTGTGAGGTTCAGTAAATGCTACTCGGGTCTCTCTAGGACTTGGTTGCACACTGTCACTGTCCTTTTGCATCAAATAACAGACAACTGGGAATGGGAAAAAGGTTTAAGCTAAGAAAAAATTCAAACTTTTCTTTTGCAATAAAAATGTTTGAAATATCTTTGCAACATCTTTCACGCCTGAAGGCACTTTGCAAAGGTTTCGGAAGATTGGTTAGGAACAGAGAGACTCTCGTTCTTGCTATGTGTGCGTTTTCTGTTTTCCTCCGTTCTAAGGCAGGCTAAAAACTGAAGGGAAAGCTGCTATTTGCGAGGGACTTCGACCCTTGATGGTTCTCTTGTAATTAAACTTTCAGTCATTCTTCGTGAAGCTACTTTTTCCTTTGTTTGGTTTTGCAGATATTTTTGAGTGTCAACCTTTTCAATTATTCCCTTCACTTGATAACAGGATCGGCATATTGGAGTTGATACAAACCTGTATAAAAACATCAATGTCGTCTCTCTTCGAGGTTGCTAACAGTTTCAGCCAGATTCGAAAGGCCTCGGCAATGACCTTCTATCGAAGCTGCTTCCATTTCCAAGGTGTTTCACAGCCAAATGACGGCATTGCATAGTACCTTCGCGCACGAAAACGGCTATCGCCGTATAGCGAAAGTTTAAAAATTAAAATTTAAAATTTATTCAGAGCGGTGCCCCTCCGAGATATTCACTACCAGGCTTTCATATTTCCCGTTCGTGACTGAGTTGGTCGCAGGCTTCCGGTTTTGTTATCGGCTACTCAAACAGCCAGTCAAAAAAGGTATTAGGTTTCCGGTTTACCGTTCCTTTATTTTATGATCAGCCAATCAAAAAAATAGATTTTTTCGATTATTCAAGAGTCTCTACTGGCGACCGCCCGCTGACCAAAAAGCCAGAGAACTCTGGGTACGAGATTGTTTAGGAAACTCATTCAGCTGCTATAAACTAAAATAACAAAAACATCGGTTTTTCTTTTAAAAACAAATCTTTCGAAGTAAAAGGGCAAATCAAATTTGTAGAAAACCTTTCTGAGACTTACAAGTACAATGCTATAAATCAGAATGAAACAGCGGAGGGTCTCACATCGCAGTGGTCGGCGCCAGTTCATGTTTGATGCTGTTTGAAATTCAAATATTCAATACCCTGGTCTGTTTTGTACAGCTTTACATCGCCCCAGCACATACTGTGGTGCTCTTTTATCCCTCGCAGCCCAAAATGGAGGCTGGTGTTTAACCACGGGGTATTTAAAATGGTTTCAGGGCTTGATGAACCAAGAAGGCCTTTGTTGTAGGGAAGTTTGTTAATTCATTTCATCCTCTGTTAGGGCCACTAATGCATGGGGCTTGTTTTCCTTCCCTTTTTTTTCAGCTGTTTCTGTGTAGAATAGAGTGTTTTTCTTAACTTTTTAAATGCTAGGTCACTGATGATGCTAACTGGAAAGGACCTTCTTTTACGATACCTGTCAAAACTCGCTACTATCCCTCGAAGCGACGATGGCTCTTATTCTTGTTCTTCCTTCCTGCGGATGCTTAGTATAAATTCACTTAACAGTCATTAAACTCAACAGGAGGAATTTCGGCGATCTTGCTTCGTTTTTCTCCTTTTGTTTTGAAGAAACGCTGTCAACAAAGCTACGTCTCGTTTTTTTTTCTTCACAGTGTTTTGGTTTTCTTTTTCTGCAATACACGACTCAATGGGGCCATTCAAAGACGCAAACCTTTCTCCTTTCGTTCGAAGAAACGCGGTCAACAAAGCTACGTCTCGTTTTTTTTTCTTTACAGTGTTTTGGTTTTCTTGTTCTGCAATAAACAACTCAACGGAGCCATCCAAAGACGCAAACCTTGAACTTGTCTCCGCCATGTTGGGAGCAAAAGCCGGCGATGCGATGTTGTTCCCTAGTGAGTTTCGTCCTTCCCGCTTGTGATGGGACAAACGAGGTTTTTTTCACTACTGAGGTTTGATCGTTCGCGCTTCCCAGTGGCTAATGTATTCTATGTACCACTTGTACGCAAACGTTTTTTTAAAAAACTCATTATCTATAATATAAAACCTAACACCCACTTTTGAAAAAAATTTTGACGGACAAGGCTTGCGGCCATACTTACATCTACTACACGAGTCATGACGAGTGTTGCGCGGCTCGTCGCATTTTCTAAACAACAAAGGGACTCATGTTCTTTTGTTGGAAGCAAATAAAGCAAAAATGTATTAATCTGGTTGTTCATTTCTTTTTTCATTATTGTTAAATACTTACCGTTTTCAAAATTGAGTCAGATTATCCGTCGGAGAATGTGTCACACAGGTACCTGTCGTGAAAATGGGACGGTGGTAATTTTCGACAGACTTCTGGTCTGTATATATAACTTTTTTTTTTGAATTGATGAATATATGAGTTTCATATATTTGAACTGCGGGATGAAGAATTAAATGTAAGGAAGACCATCGCAGTTATAGACGCAAGTTTTGCAGTTGCGAAAAGAAAGCCTGAGAAAATTCAGGCGTGTAGGGGATTCTAACCCTTGACCTCTGCGATACCGGTGCAGCGCTCTAACCAGTTGATCTAACAAGCCAACTGGGAGCTGGTCTTTAAAAGGATGAAGATGATAAAATGATGAATATATGAATTTCATATATTTGAACTGCGGGATGAAGAATTAAATGACGTGACCATAGACATTATAATCATAAAACAATCTAACGATTGTACATGTACTAACAGTTCCGTGTCCACCGACCAGAACAACGTAAAGCACCATAATTACATCACCCCTCGATCGAAAGCTTTTATTGCTTAAGGTCAGTATAGGGTAACTGGTTGAAACCGTGTTGGTTCATTAACTTTCGAAAACGTTGAGTGGATATTTTGAGTTGTTTTCCTCGTCATTAAGGGAACTACTTCCTTTTATCATGTGGCACTTGTAAAAAAGCTGTTAGGGTGTTTTCAAATCACACAAACATAAAGCTTAATAGCTTTTGTTCTGAAAGGTTCCTTTATTTTCTCTCAGCGACAGTGATCATCTCACAATGAAGATTCTATTTCATATCTTGATGTCAATGACATATGCAGTTGCTGGGAATAAAGGTGAGAATTATTAATTTCTTTCAACTCTTTCAAATAAACATGTATCGATTTAATTTCCGTTGTTCAGGGATGTGAAATATTCAACCTTAAATCTCACTTGATCATGTTTCGCCCGTTCGGTTTCTGAAGTTCCACAACAAATTTCCAGGGCGATCTTTGTCGTTTTAGTGTAAACACTGTATTGATTACATGGGAAGTATCCACCCGTGACAGATATTTCGTCCTGTAAAACCGTCTTTGTACGAGTGAACAGACTCACATAAGCCATAGAAAGTCATTTTATGAAATTCTAAGTTATCGCCCATAGTCAAAATTGGATATATTTCAGAGCTAAAATTTCGTTGCAAAAACTCTCAATTATAGCGTGCTTTTGTAAATCTGTTTCCGGCATTAAAGTAATTCAGAAGTTACAAATTTCTTTGTTAATCAGTACAAGAGGACTTAGGAAAACAACACATGTTATTTGAAGTTTCGTATCTAGTTCTGGTTTCATAGCGGAGCCAGCGCCCTAGCGCGTCAGCGGAGCACCATTGCTAAGGAAATTTGGTAACCTATCAAGCCAAGAATTTTTGGTAGTGACGTAATGGTCACGTGACCGCCCGTCCGTACGTCCGTACGTCTGTACATCCTTACGTCCGTCCGTCCGCATCACAGGGTTACCAATACACCTCAGACACTGGGTATAACCCTGTGCTGAATCCCTTGTGGTTTTGGCGCGAAATCGCATGTTGACCCGCGTTGTGGAAAAACAAGCAACGACAACAAAAGTCAAAAGCAAGTTTGTTAATGGAAAAAAAGTTCAAAAGAATACTCAGTTGTCTTTTTGGTGGAAGGGGAAATGTCCGATTTCGGCGAAAAAAATTAGGCGATAAAGTTCAGGCGAAAAGTTCAAATTTGCCTCGTCGGTTCTGTTCGAACTCGGTCGGCACACCGCTTGAGTTCGCAGCTTTTCGCAGCGGTTTCGACGCCAAATATAGCAGAGCTAGTGCTTTTTGTTTTTTTTCTGTCCACAAACATAGTTTTTACGGCGTTCCGAACACATTTTGCCAGGAAAAACACCAGCATTTTCATGCTGATAGGCAGCTTGTCGCGAAGAAAGAATTACCTTCAAACATAATAGCAAACGCTCATGGCCTAGTGGATTAGTCTCCGGCTTCTGACGTCGACGAGCCGGGTTCAGCTCTCAGCGAGGGAAGGAAATTTTTCTTTTTTTTTTTCCTTCTTTTTTTTTTAATTTAACGACTTGAATGAAAGTATTTTCACAAATTGAGCTGTCTCATTCATACACTCCATTAGCCCCTACCTACAGGTAGCAGTCTCCACCACAAGCACACAGGGCAGTACACTGAAGGTTTGCTTTTGAACACTTGCACAATCCTCTACACGGCTTCCTACAGGAACAGTGGATGAGCTCGTAGCAGCTTTGCTGGGCTTGTGGCAAAGTTGTCCAAACTGGTTTCCATTGGCCATTCCTCTCCCATCCCCACTCAGCTGGACTTGGAAGCTCCGGTAGTGCAAGGTGTACTTGGCTCCAGACATGACCACCTTGATAAGATGCTCGGAGGGTATGCTGCTTCAGAGCTGCAGAGGTTGGAGGAATTCTATCCAGGCTACGAGACCGCTTACAGAACAGTTGTTGCCGAGCCTCGTCAACAGACCTCAGCTCACTTCCTTTGTCATAGAGCAACACTACAAATCGTTCGATGTTCCTTGCACAAACATCCGATAGCTCGCTGGGCGCATTAGCGATTTCGAGGAATGAGTTAGTGACGTCTGGAAACACACCCCAGGTATCCCACGCACTTTTTTTTACTTTTTCCAGCAAAGAATGACACAGTGTCACAGCCTGTGAACGCGTGGAATACCGGCAAAGTAAGGTTCTTCTGTGGACCAAGTGAACGAGCAATGTCATGGATTGGGTAATACCTAAACAGCTTTCCCATTCCAAAAGCAAGCCACACCTCTTTCTGCGAAATTCTCTGCATCTGCGAGATAGCGAGAACGAAGACATCCGTATCGACTGTTCTTATCATGATTCGTTGATGTTGCTTAGCAGCATCAAGAACGTGCAAAAAAATTCGAGTGTCCGCTTCTTCATGGTTGCATGGCTGAAGGCCCTCCAGGTTCTCTCTTGATGTATTGCTCACTACGTGGTTGTCAACTGTGCTGTACACTTCTTTGCCTGCAGCGTCGATGCTTCCTAACTCCTGTGCGAGAAGTCCAAAAAGTTCTGTCTTGTTATCATCAACGCGTAAAAAGCTCTTCCAATTCGATGGAATTTTCACCGTTAGTTCGACACGCCGACGGGCTCCAGAACCTCTTTTCTCTCTTGTATCTGTCTTCAAGCTGTCTGGCTTACATACATACATACATACTTTATTGTTACCTCCCCAATGGGGCTTTTCAGGAACAATTACTTAAATTACTAAGTTACTAATAACTATACAATCAAAATTAATCAAATTTAAGAAACATTTACAACATTATCTAAACTTTGTAGTCACCAAAATGCTAAAAATGAATAAAATTTAGGGAGTATTTACAAAATTGTCTAAAAGCTTATTCTTTAAGATACGTTTAAAAACTTGAACTGAGCAGCTTGATTTTAAAAAGGGATCTAAATTGTTCCAAAGTTCAATAGTTCTGTAATAAAATGTTCTTTGTCCTGAGGCTGTTTTAAAAAGAGGTATATCAAGCTTTTGGCCACTCCTGGTTGTACGCTTGGTAACTTGCTCGCGAGTAATGAATTGTGACGACAGATATTTGGGGGCGTGTCCGGAAATGCATTTAAAACCCATGATAGCTTGGCGATAGTATAATTGGTCATTAACGGGTAACCAAGACAAACTTTTTAAGTGGGGAGTTACATGATCGTACTTTCTCGCGCCACTAACGATTCGACATGCATAGTTCTGCACAGCCTGCAATTTCCTTATATTTTTCTCTGTGGTATTTGCCCAGACGTTCGAGCAGTAATACAACTTACTGAAAACCAAGGCATTTATCACGGTTAACAACGACGTTCTGTCAAGACAATGTTTGACACGGCTAGGTGCCCCATACAAAATCTATTCTTTGTGCTGACTGTAGCTGGCCTTGTACGTATGGCAGAAAAACTGTTTGGATGTAGTCCTTTGGTCAGTGGGCGGTCGCCAGTGGAGACTCTGGGATAATGGAATTTTTTATTTCACAAATCGTGGGATTCCGGTTTTCGTGCGCATGCTTAAGTTCAAAACAGAAGTCAAATGTCGAAACTGGCAGCCAAGCGATCCGTGCACAGTTGATCCTTACTCACGATTAAAGATACTTGAAATTTTTGAACAAGAAGTATGGTTTTATATTTTGCGTGTTTGTAGGTAACGTAACGTTTTAAGCGTTTAATCAGAGGCTTAGATTTGATATTATATATTCGGTGTTTATGTATAACGAAACGTTTTAAGCTTGTAATCAGAGGCTTAGATTTGATTACATATTTTGCGTGATGATGTATAACGAAACGTAAGCGTGTAATCAGAGGCTTAGATTTGGTTATAGCATTTTCTTCTGTTACTGATGTGTATCACCCACTGTATGAAAGTTCGGTTTGAAGTTAATTGTTTAAATAAAAAATTGTCCGGCTTCCAACAACATGCACATCTCCTGCAAAGTCCGTGCCTAACTTTATGAATCTCAAGTATGACAATTTTAATGTGCCACCGTTTTATCGACCATGATTGGTGAAACCGGTTAAGTCAGTTCTAATAAATGTTTCTTGTTTGTGTGGCCTGGGTAACATTGTATTACGATAAATTAATACAATTCAGTTCATGTATGTTATACGTTTTGGATGTATAAGAGATTTTTCAAAGAAGACCAAACATCACTGCATCCAAAACATTTAGTGATCTTGAATGCTATTTGTGCTTTAATTTATATTTGTTAACTGCTCTTGAAATCTTGTGATTGCATGGAAACTGATGAGCCTGTGATGTGCCTTGTATGGCAATGCAAATATTGCATTTTGTAATTTACTTAACTATCAACTTCAGCATCCCAGTTTTTTTTGAGGGCCCTGAATGAGAAATATGGTATGGCTCATTTGCAAACACTTCTTTTCCCCAGCCTGTTCCAGGCTCTCAGGTAGTAGGGATGGCAAAATTAGAAAGGTACCCCAAAAATAAGTTGATCAGGATTTGGAGAAAAGGGGGGCTCTTTTTTTATTCGATTCCCGGGGGGGGAGGTACTCAACAAAGTCTTATACGGAGAGGCTCCGCTCCGAGCTCCACCCCCTTACCCTTTTAAATACCATTTTTGACCGAAAAGGTACCCCTTTCGTATACCTTCCAAAAAATGGTACCCCCTTCACATACCTACTTAAGAGCACTGCATCCCTTTTCTAAACCCTTGGAGTGTAGTTAATGCCAGAACGATATTAAGGGAGAACAGTAACACCGGAAAAGATGTTAACCAAAAATCAATATTATTATCTACTCAAAATATTATATTTAAAGGGACAGTCTCGTCAGTTTTTAGTGTCACTGTGAAAGCCGAAAGACACGTTTTTATCTATGGAAGCCTAAAAAGAATGGTCCAGTAGTATTAAAATGGGTATTCCAGTACATGGAACCTACAATAAATATGTGTGGATAGGGATGGCCAAGATGGAAATGGCGTTCGACTTGAAAACTTCTGGCAGAACTTTTCAAGTTTCTGTCCTTTGGTTTCAGATAAAATCTCTAAAAACTTGGCTTGTTTTTGTCTTGAAAAATCACTAAATATTGTGCCCTTAGTGGGCTAAAAGCAATTCATGTGTGATCAAGGTACTTTGATATAAATTAATCAAAATTGTGACAAAGAAGATAGGAAAATCGCCATGAGACTGGTCCTTTAAAAAGTCCCTTTTAAATACCTAAATGACAGATGTCCTTACCCTTTCAGATACTTCAGCTCGTGAAATCCCTACCCCTTAATATATTTGAAGCCTGAAAAAGGTACCCCTTTCGGGCGGAGCCTCCCCGTATAGGCCATTATAGGGAGTGCCCCCCCCCCCCTGGAACTCAGTTTTCCTTTTATCTTGGAGACTGGAACAGGCTATCTTTGCTCCTGTGACTCGCTGTCTTCCTAGCAGGTCTTTAATCAAAGATGGCTGATGACCCTTCAGTGTCTGTGATCCATGTAGAGCCACCTGGGCTGTGTAGAGATAAGCTAGGTGGCAGTGGGGCATCAAGTACTTTTGTCAGAATTAGAAACTGAGTCAGGTAGCCAACATAATAATTCAAATTTGTCTTGACTGCGAGAGGCAATGCTGCCAAACCAATAACTTTTAAATGCTTGGTCTGAATGAAGACTTGTAACAGTTCATCATGAAAAGGAAAAGGATTGTTTCAATCTCGATGGCGCATATAGAAGATACTGGAGAGCTTGAAGGCAAGAAATCCTTGTTCGAGGACATACTTGTTTTTTTCAAAGCTAAGGAGATCTGGAAAGAACCCGGCAACTTTCGTTCAGATTTTCAAGTACTTCTTTCAGTTCAGTGGTAAAGTAAATCACAGATTTTCAGGGCCGTAGCCAGAAAAAAAATATGACTGAGGTAATGTCCATGCCATGGCATGGTTAACTTCTCTTCCTAGGTATTTAGGGTGTTAAACGAAAAAAATGCCTAAGAAAACGAAAAACATGACTGAGGCAAGTGCCTCGGTTTGCCTCGTACTGGCTACGGCCCTGATTTGTTTGTGGATTTACATTGTAAAAATTGTTTAATTGAGCGACTTTACATGTTTAGTGAATTACGGTAATTTTCTTAAAATGTTTTAAAAACTTGTTTAAAATGGCTGTGAAATTACCGGCTTGCGAGTAACTTCACTCGAGGGGAAAATTGAATACATTTTGCTTTCCTAGGCAAACAAGACCGGCAGACTGAGTCTGTGTTGTTTTTTCAATCTAGGTTGTTTTTCTTCGGCACCGCATATTGGGTTGTTTTGACTAATTCGTAATTTAGTATTCCACACCTGAAGAGTCGTTCTGCCGTCAATTTTTTCTTATTAAGTTTATAGTTTCTGTTAAGCTCCTTATGTTTTTTGCTCAGTTGTGGAATATTTTATCTTCCTTATATTGTTATATTTTTGGTTTCTTCATTTGAAGTGAATGACATTTCTGTTCCAATTTAGCGACTAAACTTAGAATCGCCGTTTCAGTGAGTGAGTTCAGCGTGGCATGTTTTCGTGTTTGTTTTGCTTTTACCGCTAAGCCATTTCAGTGTGTCTTTAGTTACAGACCAAAATGAAATCTTTATTTAAGCAACTATAAGCAAGGCATTTCTCGGTTTAAGCCTGTTTTGTCTAAAATGAGGCTCTAAAAGCTTCCTAAAATTAGTTCAGGATGTGTCCTTTGAAGCACCCGATTAATACTTCGCAGTTGAAAAACTTGCCATTTTCTCTTGATAATTATACGTGTGCTTGAAAGTTTCCGAAAACATTTTTTGGGTAATTTTTGTCAGTAAACGGTTGATGCCGGGAAAATATTATTTATTTTAGAAAAAATATATTTCGAGAAATGTTTCATGGTTAACAGAATTAAACAGCCAGAGGGATGCATTGGAATCAGTGAGAAATGTGTATTTGCATAGAAAAGTCTGTTGAGGCGCTACTGGGAGCAACGTAAGTGTTTTTTTTAGCAGTTGTAGTTTTCCAAGTACTCTTCTTGAACTTAATAAGCTAGCTTTCGAAAGAACGCTACAAGAAGAGCTGTCGGTGAAAGCCGTGCTGAAGTCTTCTCTTTGAAGAAAAATAAGCCAACTTGCTGTTTTTCACCTCTTGGCGAATAACTGCACAACTAAAATTTGCTGTATCTTACGGGCCAATAAGCATGAAAGAGAGACGGGGAGCTCCGCTTTTATGCTTGGCTAGATCTATATATTATCTATATTTATAATAATTTATGTTTATTGTTGGCCACTTGGAAGTTACAGTTGGCTGATGTTTACCACATTCATGTTAAATAAGGAGTGACTATGTTCGTGACTCTGGAAGATCTTCAATACATGATAATTCTACTTGAATGACAACTGACTTGTTTTTAACAAAGAAAATGTAAACTTCCAAAATTCAGCTTGTAGTAGGATTCTGTTTGCTCAATTGACCTTTTCCTGCAAGTTTCATGTAGATTTTACAAGGACTTTCCTCCCCCTGCGGGACTTACAGAAGGCTTTTGAAGTTTGCGGTATTTCAATATACAAGGCTGAAAATACGATGACCCACCCCTTCCTGGGGTGAAAATAGCATGACCCACCCCATTAGGAAGGCTGAAACCGTAGTGACCCACCCCCTCTGTGCTCCAGCCCACCCCCTCCTATACTTATTGACCAGTCCCTAATGATAAACAACATAACTTTGCATGGAATGGAAAAGTTTTTGTTCATGTTTGTCATCAATATGTGGGATACATTAACCTCACTATTAGGCGTCCATTTCCAAGGATAAAGGCCACTAATTTTTTGGATTATTAAAAGCTGAGCTCCCTTCCACATCTCCATATGCCACACACATTGGGGTGCCTTGATCCATTGTCTCTTTGACAACTGTAACATTACTGTGGCAAGGAAATCAAGGACTGCAGTGTAGTGTGTTTGTAACTGGGTTGCCTGTGTAGGTCCAGCCCTAAGGCATTGTGGGTAGTGCAACAAAGGAAGATGGCGGCTTGAAAACGTGTGTGTGTTTTCTTAGTGAGAATCCGCCTACATCGAGGACCGGTCTGGTGTGCAGACATTACATTGGCGACGAGAATTGCGAGAATTATCCTTTCTAGCGGTATGGCGTCGACAAATATCCAACCGATGGATATTTCGGGCTCGAAATCGGAATTGAGCGAGCGATGGCGTGTTTGGCTGCGAGGGTTTACATATTTTGTCGAAGGGAAAGCAAATCTTCAAAACGCCGCGAGAAAGAGGAACGAATTACTTTATCGAGCTGGTCCTGGCGTGCAGGATATTTTCGAGAATCTGACAATCATCAACGCTCCGGCAGGCCAAGATGATAACGTTTATCTACAAACTGTTCGAACACTGAACGCTTATTTTCGAGTGCAGGAAAATGCTGCGTACGAAAGGCATGTTCTTCGCCAGCTAAAGCAAGAACCGGGAGAAGATGTCGACTCATTCTTGGTCAGGCTTCGTAAACAAGCAAGGCATTGTGGCTATGGACCCGAGGAACTTGAATTCGCCGTGAGAGATCAGTTGTTGGAGAAAGTTACTTCCTTGGAATTACGGACCAAGCTGTTTGAGGAGCCAAATATACAGCTTGCTGCAGCGATAGAGAAGGCGAGAGCGTAGGAGACGGCACGGCGTCAGGCGCGCAACATTGCCGAAGGAGAGGGAGAACAGAGTAACGTGAACATGGTCAAGGACCGCGACAGCAAGAAACCGTCAAGTGGATTCGGAACCCAGAGGTGTTATGCATGTGGCAAAGTGGGACACTTTGCTCGTGATAAGGTATGTCCAGCTCGGGGTAAAACGTGTGCAAAGTGTGGTCAGAAAGGGCACTGGGCAGCTTGTTGTAAGAGTGATACTGAGAGCAAAAAGGGTGGTAGAGTGAAAAAGGGGAGAGAACATGGAGGAAGGCGTTCTAGTAATGTTAAACGTGATTCAAAATCAGGGAACAAGCAAGTTAATCAAGTTGAATATGACAGTGGGGATGAGCCTTATGCATTCCCTATAAACTTTAATGGAGAGAGGGCCTGTGAGGATAATGTGATTAGGGTCAAGATTGATAACATAACCACCAGCATGCTTGTTGACTCGGGTGCCCAGTCTACTGTACTTGGTGAGAGGCAGTTTAACAACCTTGTAAAGAGTGGCCTTAAAGCAAAACTGCAGCCTGAAGAAAGGAACTTGCGAGTGTATGGGAATGGTTGTTTACCAGTTGTGGGTAAATTTGAGGCGAGTATTGAGTGTAATGGAAGGAAAACTATGGAAACGATCCTCGTGACGCAAGGAGAAGGAAGGTGTTTACTCGGTAGTCCAGCAGCTAAGCGATTGCAAGTGTTGAAAGTTGGACCAGAACTAGGGGGTGTGGCAAACGTTTATTCTGTGGGCAATGACATTGATGGTATTGTAGATCGTTTTCCAAAGGTGTTCTTGGGAGTTGGCAAATTGTCAGGCTACCAACTGAAACTGCACATTGATCCGGAGGTAAAACCTGTAGCACAGAAACCAAGAAGGATTCCTTACCCTCTGAAAGAGAAAGTCACAAAGAAAATAAATGAGCTTCTTGATCTTGACATCATTGAGAAGGTTTCAGGTCCAACAACATGGGTGAGCCCAGCTGTATTTGCTCCCAAACCAAACAAGGATGATGTACGGATTTGTGTGGATATGAGGTGTGCTAATGAGGCCATACGAAGGGAAAAGCTACCAATTCCAACAGTGGATGAGGTGCTGGAGGAACTGAATGGGAGCACAGTTTTCTCAAAACTTGACATGAACATGGGCTTCCATCAAATTGAGCTGGAAGAAGGTTCCAGGAATATCACAACCTTTTCAGCTGGTGATTCACTGTTTCGCTACAAGAGGTTGAGCTTTGGTATTAACAGCGCTCCAGAACAATACCAGAACATTGTTAGACAAACAATTGCTGGGTGCCCTGGAGCCACCAACATCGCTGACGACATTGTGGTGCATGGAAAGACAACCGAGGACCATGACAGAAACCTTGTTACATTACTCAATCGATTGCAAGAGAGAAACCTCACCCTCAACAAGGATAAGTGCAAGATTGGAATGAATCAGATCGTGTTCATGGGACTGCTTTTAAACAAACATGGTGTGGGGCCGACAGAAGAGAAAGTACAGGCTATTCGAGAAGCTGAGGCTCCGACCAATGTCGCAGAGTTGCGAAGCTTTCTGGGACTTGTCAGTTTCAGCTCACGGTTCCTACCTGATTTTGCGACAACTGTGGAACCACTTAGGAAGCTGACACGTCAGGGTGCCAAGTGGCATTGGGGCAAAGGGGAGAATGAGGCATTTGAGGCTCTGAAAAACCAGTTGGCTGAGGCATCAATGATGGCCTTCTACGACAAAGATGCACCAACTGAAGTGGTTACTGATGCAAGTCCGGTCGGACTTGGGGCTATACTCGTGCAAGGAAAGCAAGGAGTGAAGAGAGCGGTCGCATTTGCAAGCCGAAGTTTGAGTGACGTCGAGCGTCGATACAGCCAGACAGAGAAGGAGGCCCTAGCGGTCGTCTGGGCCTGTGAGAGATTTCATCTCTACTTATCTGGGTTACAGTCATTTGAGCTTGTCACCGATTGTAAAGCTCTGGAAGCTATCTATGGTCCTAGATCTAAACCATCGGCCAGAGTTGAGGGATGGGTCCTGCGTCTTATGCCGTTCAAGTACACAGTGCGTCATGTACCCTCAGGCCAGAATATAGCTGATTGCCTAAGTCGTTTGACAAAGATACCAGCCTCGCCCCGTGATGGTGCAACTGAAGAGTATGTCAGAATGGTAGCAGTCAACGCTACACCACGTGCGATGACCACCCGGGAGATAGAGAGAGCTTCTGCTGAGGATGAGGAACTCACTGAGGTGTTTCGTTGTTGGAAAACAGGGGAATGGTCTACAGCGCCTAGTCCATACAGGTTGTTGCGTGATGAAATTACTGTGGTTGGAAGATTGGTGATGAGAGGCATGCGGATTGTTGTTCCTGCGAGCTTGCGTAAACGGGTCCTACAGTTAGCCCACGAAGGACACCAAGGGATAGTAAAAACAAAGGATCGTCTCCGAAGTAAAGTGTGGTGGCCGAATATCAACGGCATGGTAGAAAGTCACTGCAAGAAATGCCTTGGATGTCAAGCTGTGACTCCTGCTGCCACCATACCTCCTGTGAAGACAACGACCATGCCAACAAAGCCATGGAGGGACCTTGCAGTAGATCTGATGGGTCCACTCCCGACAGGGGAAAGCCTTCTTGTGACTGTCGACTACTATAGCAGATGGATTGAGGTGGATGTAGTGAGAAGCACAACTAGCAGTGCTATCATCAGGTGCTTGGAGAACCATTTTACTCGCCATGGCATCCCAGAGACACTAAGGACAGACAATGGGTCAAACCTAATAAGCCGTGAGATGGAGGAATTTCTGGATGAGCTGGGAATCAAACACAAGAAGACAATTCCACTGTGGCCGAGAGCAAACGGAGAGGTTGAACGGCAGAATAAATCGCTCCTTAAGGCAATGCGTGCGGCACAAGCTGAAGGGAAACCATGGCAGCAAGAGCTTCAGAAGTATCTTCTTGCCCACAGGTCAACACCTCACACCACGACAGGTGTTAGCCCGGCTGAGCTATTGTATGGAAGGAAGATCCGAACAAAGATGCCTGAATTTGAAGGGGACGAGGAAGAGGAGAGGTCGGGTACCACAGATCAGCAGGCACGGGATCAGGATGCAGAGCAGAAGAAGCGAGTGGCTGAAACTGCTAACAAGAGAGCTGCGGAGTCAGACATAGCAGAAGGAGACAAGGTGTTGCTGTTGAAGCGGAAACAAAACAAGCTGTCTGCAGTGTATGATCCAGACCCATACAGTGTAATATCCAAGAAGGGGGACTTAGTGGTCATTGAGCGAGGTGAAACCCTACTTAAGAGAAATGTAGGCCATGTGAAAAGGTTCAAAGGACAAAGTCCACAGGCTTGCCAGCCACAGCAGTTAGGAATTCAGCCAGTAGCACAGCCATTGGTTCAACAACCAGTACCGAAACCAGCTACCCTTCCTGTTCCTGAACCGGATGACATCACAACACAACGACCAGTGACTGAGCCTGCTATGGAACCATCATCACAACCCGCTGTTACTCGGGAACCAGAACAGATCAGTGAACCTCGAAGATCAACACGGAAGAGAACTGAGCCGAGCTAGCTTAAGGACTATGTTACTTGAAAGACTAAGCTAAGTGAACTTACTAAGGACTTTGCTTCTTAAGATAGTTTTCTGATATGGACCGTGAGGACTACACTTAGTGTTTTGACTAAGAAGTGTTATTCATTGAACAAGAGACTACCAGTTAAAACGTTAAAACAGTGCTTTTATTTGCATTTGGATTTGTATCCTTTACTTGTTACGGTTTACAGTTATATCGGATTTTGTCTAGCTTTTCATTGTACCCATTGTGTTCATTTAAAAAGGGGGAAGATGTAGTGTGTTTGCAACTGGGTTGCCTGTGTAGGTCCAGCCCTAAGGCATTGTGGGTAGTGCAATAAAGGAAGATGGCGGCTTGAAAACGTGTGTTTGTTTTCTTAGTGAGAATCCGCCTACATCGAGGACCGGTCTGGTGTGCAGACATTACATGCAGGAGCTCGAGTTCTTCTTTATCTGACCTGTGTGAGGTTCAGTAAATGCTACTCGGGTCTCTCTAGGACTTGGTTGCACACTGTCACTGTCCTTTTGCATCAAATAACAGACAACTGGGAATGGGAAAAAGGTTTAAGCTAAGAAAAAATTCAAACTTTTCTTTTGCAATAAAAATGTTTGAAATATCTTTGCAACATCTTTCACGCCTGAAGGCACTTTGCAAAGGTTTCGGAAGATTGGTTAGGAACAGAGAGACTCTCGTTCTTGCTATGTGTGCGTTTTCTGTTTTCCTCCGTTCTAAGGCAGGCTAAAAACTGAAGGGAAAGCTGCTATTTGCGAGGGACTTCGACCCTTGATGGTTCTCTTGTAATTAAACTTTCAGTCATTCTTCGTGAAGCTACTTTTTCCTTTGTTTGGTTTTGCAGATATTTTTGAGTGTCAACCTTTTCAATTATTCCCTTCACTTGATAACAGGATCGGCATATTGGAGTTGATACAAACCTGTATAAAAACATCAATGTCGTCTCTCTTCGAGGTTGCTAACAGTTTCAGCCAGATTCGAAAGGCCTCGGCAATGACCTTCTATCGAAGCTGCTTCCATTTCCAAGGTGTTTCACAGCCAAATGACGGCATTGCATAGTACCTTCGCGCACGAAAACGGCTATCGCCGTATAGCGAAAGTTTAAAAATTAAAATTTAAAATTTATTCAGAGCGGTGCCCCTCCGAGATATTCACTACCAGGCTTTCATATTTCCCGTTCGTGACTGAGTTGGTCGCAGGCTTCCGGTTTTGTTATCGGCTACTCAAACAGCCAGTCAAAAAAGGTATTAGGTTTCCGGTTTACCGTTCCTTTATTTTATGATCAGCCAATCAAAAAAATAGATTTTTTCGATTATTCAAGAGTCTCTACTGGCGACCGCCCGCTGACCAAAAAGCCAGAGAACTCTGGGTACGAGATTGTTTAGGAAACTCATTCAGCTGCTATAAACTAAAATAACAAAAACATCGGTTTTTCTTTTAAAAACAAATCTTTCGAAGTAAAAGGGCAAATCAAATTTGTAGAAAACCTTTCTGAGACTTACAAGTACAATGCTATAAATCAGAATGAAACAGCGGAGGGTCTCACATCGCAGTGGTCGGCGCCAGTTCATGTTTGATGCTGTTTGAAATTCAAATATTCAATACCCTGGTCTGTTTTGTACAGCTTTACATCGCCCCAGCACATACTGTGGTGCTCTTTTATCCCTCGCAGCCCAAAATGGAGGCTGGTGTTTAACCACGGGGTATTTAAAATGGTTTCAGGGCTTGATGAACCAAGAAGGCCTTTGTTGTAGGGAAGTTTGTTAATTCATTTCATCCTCTGTTAGGGCCACTAATGCATGGGGCTTGTTTTCCTTCCCTTTTTTTTCAGCTGTTTCTGTGTAGAATAGAGTGTTTTTCTTAACTTTTTAAATGCTAGGTCACTGATGATGCTAACTGGAAAGGACCTTCTTTTACGATACCTGTCAAAACTCGCTACTATCCCTCGAAGCGACGATGGCTCTTATTCTTGTTCTTCCTTCCTGCGGATGCTTAGTATAAATTCACTTAACAGTCATTAAACTCAACAGGAGGAATTTCGGCGATCTTGCTTCGTTTTTCTCCTTTTGTTTTGAAGAAACGCTGTCAACAAAGCTACGTCTCGTTTTTTTTTCTTCACAGTGTTTTGGTTTTCTTTTTCTGCAATACACGACTCAATGGGGCCATTCAAAGACGCAAACCTTTCTCCTTTCGTTCGAAGAAACGCGGTCAACAAAGCTACGTCTCGTTTTTTTTTCTTTACAGTGTTTTGGTTTTCTTGTTCTGCAATAAACAACTCAACGGAGCCATCCAAAGACGCAAACCTTGAACTTGTCTCCGCCATGTTGGGAGCAAAAGCCGGCGATGCGATGTTGTTCCCTAGTGAGTTTCGTCCTTCCCGCTTGTGATGGGACAAACGAGGTTTTTTTCACTACTGAGGTTTGATCGTTCGCGCTTCCCAGTGGCTAATGTATTCTATGTACCACTTGTACGCAAACGTTTTTTTAAAAAACTCATTATCTATAATATAAAACCTAACACCCACTTTTGAAAAAAATTTTGACGGACAAGGCTTGCGGCCATACTTACATCTACTACACGAGTCATGACGAGTGTTGCGCGGCTCGTCGCATTTTCTAAACAACAAAGGGACTCATGTTCTTTTGTTGGAAGCAAATAAAGCAAAAATGTATTAATCTGGTTGTTCATTTCTTTTTTCATTATTGTTAAATACTTACCGTTTTCAAAATTGAGTCAGATTATCCGTCGGAGAATGTGTCACACAGGTACCTGTCGTGAAAATGGGACGGTGGTAATTTTCGACAGACTTCTGGTCTGTATATATAACTTTTTTTTTGAATTGATGAATATATGAGTTTCATATATTTGAACTGCGGGATGAAGAATTAAATGTAAGGAAGACCATCGCAGTTATAGACGCAAGTTTTGCAGTTGCGAAAAGAAAGCCTGAGAAAATTCAGGCGTGTAGGGGATTCTAACCCTTGACCTCTGCGATACCGGTGCAGCGCTCTAACCAGTTGATCTAACAAGCCAACTGGGAGCTGGTCTTTAAAAGGATGAAGATGATAAAATGATGAATATATGAATTTCATATATTTGAACTGCGGGATGAAGAATTAAATGACGTGACCATAGACATTATAATCATAAAACAATCTAACGATTGTACATGTACTAACAGTTCCGTGTCCACCGACCAGAACAACGTAAAGCACCATAATTACATCACCCCTCGATCGAAAGCTTTTATTGCTTAAGGTCAGTATAGGGTAACTGGTTGAAACCGTGTTGGTTCACTAACTTTCGAAAACGTTGAGTGGATATTTTGAGTTGTTTTCCTCGTCATTAAGGGAACTACTTCCTTTTATCATGTGGCACTTGTAAAAAAGCTGTTAGGGTGTTTTCAAATCACACAAACATAAAGCTTAATAGCTTTTGTTCTGAAAGGTTCCTTTATTTTCTCTCAGCGACAGTGATCATCTCACAATGAAGATTCTATTTCATATCTTGATGTCAATGACATATGCAGTTGCTGGGAATAAAGGTGAGAATTATTAATTTCTTTCAACTCTTTCAAATAAACATGTATCGATTTAATTTCCGTTGTTCAGGGATGTGAAATATTCAACCTTAAATCTCACTTGATCATGTTTCGCCCGTTCGGTTTCTGAAGTTCCACAACAAATTTCCAGGGCGATCTTTGTCGTTTTAGTGTAAACACTGTATTGATTACATGGGAAGTATCCACCCGTGACAGATATTTCGTCCTGTAAAACCGTCTTTGTACGAGTGAACAGACTCACATAAGCCATAGAAAGTCATTTTATGAAATTCTAAGTTATCGCCCATAGTCAAAATTGGATATATTTCAGAGCTAAAATTTCGTTGCAAAAACTCTCAATTATAGCGTGCTTTTGTAAATCTGTTTCCGGCATTAAAGTAATTCAGAAGTTACAAATTTCTTTGTTAATCAGTACAAGAGGACTTAGGAAAACAACACATGTTATTTGAAGTTTCGTATCTAGTTCTGGTTTCATAGCGGAGCCAGCGCCCTAGCGCGTCAGCGGAGCACCATTGCTAAGGAAATTTGGTAACCTATCAAGCCAAGAATTTTTGGTAGTGACGTAATGGTCACGTGACCGCCCGTCCGTACGTCCGTACGTCTGTACATCCTTACGTCCGTCCGTCCGCATCACAGGGTTACCAATACACCTCAGACACTGGGTATAACCCTGTGCTGAATCCCTTGTGGTTTTGGCGCGAAATCGCATGTTGACCCGCGTTGTGGAAAAACAAGCAACGACAACAAAAGTCAAAAGCAAGTTTGTTAATGGAAAAAAAGTTCAAAAGAATACTCAGTTGTCTTTTTGGTGGAAGGGGAAATGTCCGATTTCGGCGAAAAAAATTAGGCGATAAAGTTCAGGCGAAAAGTTCAAATTTGCCTCGTCGGTTCTGTTCGAACTCGGTCGGCACACCGCTTGAGTTCGCAGCTTTTCGCAGCGGTTTCGACGCCACATATAGCAGAGCTAGTGCTTTTTGTTTTTTTTCTGTCCACAAACATAGTTTTTACGGCGTTCCGAACACATTTTGCCAGGAAAAACACCAGCATTTTCATGCTGATAGGCAGCTTGTCGCGAAGAAAGAATTACCTTCAAACATAATAGCAAACGCTCATGGCCTAGTGGATTAGTCTCCGGCTTCTGACGTCGACGAGCCGGGTTCAGCTCTCAGCGAGGGAAGGAAATTTTTCTTTTTTTTTTTCCTTCTTTTTTTTTTAATTTAACGACTTGAATGAAAGTATTTTCACAAATTGAGCTGTCTCATTCATACACTCCATTAGCCCCTACCTACAGGTAGCAGTCTCCACCACAAGCACACAGGGCAGTACACTGAAGGTTTGCTTTTGAACACTTGCACAATCCTCTACACGGCTTCCTACAGGAACAGTGGATGAGCTCGTAGCAGCTTTGCTGGGCTTGTGGCAAAGTTGTCCAAACTGGTTTCCATTGGCCATTCCTCTCCCATCCCCACTCAGCTGGACTTGGAAGCTCCGGTAGTGCAAGGTGTACTTGGCTCCAGACATGACCACCTTGATAAGATGCTCGGAGGGTATGCTGCTTCAGAGCTGCAGAGGTTGGAGGAATTCTATCCAGGCTACGAGACCGCTTACAGAACAGTTGTTGCCGAGCCTCGTCAACAGACCTCAGCTCACTTCCTTTGTCATAGAGCAACACTACAAATCGTTCGATGTTCCTTGCACAAACATCCGATAGCTCGCTGGGCGCATTAGCGATTTCGAGGAATGAGTTAGTGACGTCTGGAAACACACCCCAGGTATCCCACGCACTTTTTTTTACTTTTTCCAGCAAAGAATGACACAGTGTCACAGCCTGTGAACGCGTGGAATACCGGCAAAGTAAGGTTCTTCTGTGGACCAAGTGAACGAGCAATGTCATGGATTGGGTAATACCTAAACAGCTTTCCCATTCCAAAAGCAAGCCACACCTCTTTCTGCGAAATTCTCTGCATCTGCGAGATAGCGAGAACGAAGACATCCGTATCGACTGTTCTTATCATGATTCGTTGATGTTGCTTAGCAGCATCAAGAACGTGCAAAAAAATTCGAGTGTCCGCTTCTTCATGGTTGCATGGCTGAAGGCCCTCCAGGTTCTCTCTTGATGTATTGCTCACTACGTGGTTGTCAACTGTGCTGTACACTTCTTTGCCTGCAGCGTCGATGCTTCCTAACTCCTGTGCGAGAAGTCCAAAAAGTTCTGTCTTGTTATCATCAACGCGTAAAAAGCTCTTCCAATTCGATGGAATTTTCACCGTTAGTTCGACACGCCGACGGGCTCCAGAACCTCTTTTCTCTCTTGTATCTGTCTTCAAGCTGTCTGGCTTACATACATACATACATACTTTATTGTTACCTCCCCAATGGGGCTTTTCAGGAACAATTACTTAAATTACTAAGTTACTAATAACTATACAATCAAAATTAATCAAATTTAAGAAACATTTACAACATTATCTAAACTTTGTAGTCACCAAAATGCTAAAAATGAATAAAATTTAGGGAGTATTTACAAAATTGTCTAAAAGCTTATTCTTTAAGATACGTTTAAAAACTTGAACTGAGCAGCTTGATTTTAAAAAGGGATCTAAATTGTTCCAAAGTTCAATAGTTCTGTAATAAAATGTTCTTTGTCCTGAGGCTGTTTTAAAAAGAGGTATATCAAGCTTTTGGCCACTCCTGGTTGTACGCTTGGTAACTTGCTCGCGAGTAATGAATTGTGACGACAGATATTTGGGGGCGTGTCCGGAAATGCATTTAAAACCCATGATAGCTTGGCGATAGTATAATTGGTCATTAACGGGTAACCAAGACAAACTTTTTAAGTGGGGAGTTACATGATCGTACTTTCTCGCGCCACTAACGATTCGACATGCATAGTTCTGCACAGCCTGCAATTTCCTTATATTTTTCTCTGTGGTATTTGCCCAGACGTTCGAGCAGTAATACAACTTACTGAAAACCAAGGCATTTATCACGGTTAACAACGACGTTCTGTCAAGACAATGTTTGACACGGCTAGGTGCCCCATACAAAATCTATTCTTTGTGCTGACTGTAGCTGGCCTTGTACGTATGGCAGAAAAACTGTTTGGATGTAGTCCTTGAATGTACTTGCTGTTTTTGGATGGAGCATCTGTACAACCACAGCTCCGTCAAAAATTTTTGCATCCACTTGTGGGGTGTCTGCTGAAGCTTCTCTTGAACCTTGTAAACATGAAATGAGGTCTGCTTTGTTACCTTGCTTCAGTTTACCATGCTGGGATAATGATGGAGGCCATGGCTGGTTTTCATGCCTAAAAAAGTCTTGGAGATCCCCTTCCCGAGACTGGCATGCGATATAAAGCCTGGAGAACAATGAGCAATCATCCTTTAAGGCAGCAACTTGGGCTTGTTTCTTGGAAACAGCTTTCACGGTTGGCTTGCTAAATATTGGCAGTTTGTTTCGCTTGATTGGATCGGTGATAGGTCTTGTGCACTCAATCATTCTCTCTGTAACAAATGCTTTGTACTGGTCCTGGCCAATTGTCTTGATGTTCTTTATGGATTCAACTACTTCCGTCGGCATGATGTCTTTCGTGTCAAGAGCAAGTAAGTCACCGCTATATTCTTTAAATGGATTACCCAGTTCTTCTATCGCATTGACGAGATTCTTCACATTCTTCAAAAAGGTGTTTTGAATTGATGGTACTTGCTCGTGGTGTTTGGTGGACATCTTTTCTGACGATGAGCACTCTTCATACTCCGTTACCATCCTCGCAATCTCTGGCCCTCCAATCATCCAACGTCGTAAGGCGCCGGGATTTTCAGTAAGTCCAACGGCGCCACCGTCACCCTTGATGGATGAATTTTCTTGTTCATGCGCATGGTCCATAGCAATTGCAGAGAACGCACGTGTTGACTTGCGAACAGCAAAAGCACCAGAAGTAAACTTCTGGTACACACTAGGATGAGATGTCTGCAGTGTCGCCATGTCACGAACGTGAACTGAAAGCCACCTCGCATAGTTTACATGGTCTAGAGCAAACATCCATGGCATAAGAGCTGTGACTGATTCTACGTAGGATTTGAAGTTCCCTTCCCTGATTGATCTCACTATCTCAAGGACGAGGACTTCTAACTCTAACACTTGCGACCAGAAAGAGAACTGAGGCTGAATGGAAACCACCTTGCTACACCATGCACTGAACTCTAAGCATGCTTCGGATGCTGATAGGGTTGCTTTGTAGTCATTGTATGCTGACTGTTGGAGAACATATAGGGCAGCGGCTGTAATCTGATGTGCTCGTCTTGCTTTAGCGAGATGACTTACTTTCAAGAATGATTCTGCTGTACCAGGGCTTGCTATGTCTGCGTTTACAAGTGCGTTTACCCATCCACTTCCATCCAAAAACTCCCCTAGAGCTTTGAAAGCCGCGATTTCAATATGCATATGGAGGCCTCCGAACATGACAACATATTTATCTTCACCATGTGTTTCA
Organism: Siderastrea siderea; assembly: GCA_964030785.1. Classification (NCBI taxonomy): domain Eukaryota; kingdom Metazoa; phylum Cnidaria; class Anthozoa; order Scleractinia; family Rhizangiidae; genus Siderastrea; species Siderastrea siderea. The sequence continues at coordinate 33,294,353 of OZ034971.1, forward strand.
GGCAGGTTCCACTGTATTAGTTTAGCAAGGGCAAAGAGTGGCTGGTCCATGGCTGTTACTGGTGTCTGACCTGGATTGACATGCTGAACTACATCGTTAACAACATCCATCCCATGTCGAACCATTGCAGGAGAGTGTGCATGCTCCAAAAATAACGGTAAAAGAGCAACTATATCAACCTGTTGTACTGGTGGTGGCTGTAGTGAGGCATGAAATGCAGCCCAGGACATAAAGTCCTTGTTATTTAATTCATCTTTACCACACAAAGACTTAACATTGTCAAACCAGTCAAGTTCTTTTGTCAGAGATGATGCATTGACATCTGATGGCGGCATGACTGGTCCTATCAACTTAGGGATGAATGCATTTTTAGTTTGGAGCACGACTGGATGAACATTGGGGTAGTGGGCTGGAAGGTCTCTTACCCTTCTCTGTTGGACTACGTTCTTGTCTATTACATTTACTCCTCTATCAACTCCGCGGTCATGATCAGAAGGGTGCTGCGCCAATGATATTGCTGTGCCATGAAAGGAATCTTTTGCGGTTGTTGCACTCGGGTTATGATCAATGTTATCTAATGCACCAGTTGTAAAGAGACTTTTACGTAGTTTTGGAGGACACACCACTCCGTCTTGTTCGAAACGGCTGCAGACGCTATTTGCAGCATCCGTTGAGATTGACATGACACGATCGTAAGAAATGGAGAGCCCCATCTTGTTCATTGTGTCAATCAAGCCCCTGTTCCTCGTCTCCGCATGGATTTTTAACCCAGCGTATATGGGAAGTGGTGTTTCCCGCTCTCTATTGTGGCGCATAGCTGGCTTAGAATCATCATCAGTGGTACTTGTGGTACTTCTCTTTACACAGTTAAACCTTATTAACTGAGAAATTGAAAGACTGGCAGTGTTTGCTGACACCTCATCAAAAACATCTGACTTGCTGGAACATGGCCCATCTAGAATCATGCTTACTAAGGCCTTCAACGAAGCAAGGACACTTCTTGTCTGACAGTTACTTGTGAAAGTACCATCGAATAGCTTGTTTTTGTGGTTGAAAATGTCCCTCCTTATTATTCCTGCTGCTCAGGCAAGCTGAAGCGCCTCCGAGTCATCATCTCGCTCGCAAGCCTTTTTGATGACATCTCCCATGTGTTGGTCAAAAGCTAACACAATGTTTCGTCCTTGTTTGTATGGCACTAGGTCTGGTATCTCAGCCTCCAGCTTCTCCTTGAGTCGAGTAGTATGTAAACGGGCCGTTTGACCACCTCCAAGGTCCTCTATTATATTACAATACATTTTACCAAGCTCAGCTAAAGGAAATACTGGCACTGTCTCTTGACATTCTCTAAATCCTTCTATGTAGGACACAACTTCTGCAAAAGCGATGGCATGTAGTTGACTAGCTGATTGATGTTCAACATTTTCTGTGCTATACTTTCGTCTCGCACGATTGTAGAAATTAACCAGGCATTTAGTGTGATAGACGGCGTCAATTGCCACCATGTCTCCACCTGTCAATTTAGATAGTAGTTTTGTGTCATGAAGCTCTGTTGCATACTTTCTAACTTTGGTATCGATCTGAATTGTTGATGCTTTGTGGAGATTACCATCACTCTGATCACAAAACAAGCACTGCTCATTATACTTCTCGTTGCTGTGACCAACTGACCGTCTTGTTTTCACCGGACTGAGTTTGCTGGAATCATCTTCATTATCTCTTTTCCTCTTTGCAACTCGTTTGATCTCAGTGCTATTAACTTTGTTTCGGCATGACTTGTGCCAACAGGCATTATTATTACTGAGAGTTGATTCGATGTCATCTCCACTGTCAAGTTCACTGACATCAAAAGCAAAGGGGTTCTCATCTAACTCTTGTAATTGGGGAAGATGTAAGGCGAGTGTATTGTAGCCTGCTCCAGCGTCTTTCCGTTTCGAATTCGCTGGACAGACAAGTGGTTCACTTGTTGTCGTTCTGCAAAGCACGCACAACTTCCAGTTGAACTCTTTTCGAGGTTCAGTTTGTTCAGTACACCCTTCACAGGGGCTTATGACTTTAACAACCTTTGCCATAAATATAATCCAAAACGAACATTATAACAGGAAATTCAGACGAAAATCCTTCCGAACTCTTTCTCAATTGCAAAAATAAACTCTGAAATCGATAGGGAATTCTGACGAAAATCGCAGGAAATTCAAAAGAAAATCGTTCTGAAGCCTCCTCTCAATTGAAATAATTAACTCTGAAATCAATAACCTTACCTTTTGATTGCAATGAGATGATCTGTCCCAATTATTCCATAAAATGAAGTTCTGTAAATAACATCTCTATGGACGCCGCCATGACAGTTTGCTTATTTTCGAACCCAGGCCTCCTCCTTCATATGTTGCCTGATCTCCAGTCCACCTCATCGAGGTTAAAAATCTTTAAAGGTCTTTTATCGACAGAAACGACTCACGTGAGTAATTATTCTAACTATTAGCGGACTTAATAATTATGTTTCAATAAACCTGCAGACAGGTTGAAGAAATTTACTGAAAAATTATCCAGCATCACACTATTTTGTGGAGTTTTGCAGAAAAAGAGATACCTTCAATTCTGTTTGTGCGGTATTTTAACCACAAATGAAGTCAAGTGGCATTTTTCTGATCAGTGTTATGATCTGCTAGACTATTTGAATATTTGAAAGGAAATTGCAGTGGACGCCTGCTCTGAAAAGATCGAGAAAAATGCTGACGTCAGCATTTTCAATTTAAACCGGTTTATTCTTGTTACAGGGATTTTTGGCGATGCCTCTATATCCAGATTTGTTGAGTACCTGTAGGGTTACAATCGTGCAGGGTTTCATGATTTTATCATAAAACGCACAATTCTTACCCTTAACATCTTGACTATTGGGGACTGTTAATTTATGCAAAAACAGTACTCACTTAACCGGTTGAGAAAACCAGAAAAATAAACTGAACAGTCGACTAAACTAGAAAAATACGATTTATAAGAAGCAATTGTTGTCTTACATACCGTTTTGTACAGTAATCAGTTCAAGAGCGGCCTTAGAGCCAACCCGAAGTCGCGCCAAATTGAGAGATCCTTCAAGGTTCCATTTCGGTCACGACGATTATTATCGCCAGCTCAAGAGTTCAGTTCTCATCCTTGCAGCAGGCGCAAATGGTTTCATTTACAAAGATCTTCTATCCAGTTTGCTGCAACCGCCAACAGATTAACCAAATCACTGCAAACAGCGCCCAGAGAAGCAAACAACACTCGATACTCCACCAATCCTGCCTTCACCGCCATGTTGGATTTCGTGACATGAGTACTTCGGCTTTTTTCGGTATCCATTCTTGTCACGCTGTTTAGAAATACTAGTTTATGTCAACTGGCTTGTTCGTTCGAATTTTAAGGAAGTTCAAAGTATTTAACCATCACATTATTTCATAACATTCTTCTCATTCGTACACGAGAATTGAAAGATTGAGTGTTTACGATTGTTTGGTGTACCGCTGACCGGAATCTCATTGCTTATTGCAGCAGCCGGGGGCGTGCTTTTCTTCGGCTCTTTCACCGAACTCTTCATTCGTCGTTAAATTGGGACACTTTTTTTTTTGCACGTTGGACATTTTGCTGTAGTAGGAAGGCACTCGCTGGAAGCATTGCCACACAACACAACTCCGCGGGCAGTGGCAGCCATGGACAGCTGTTTCGCTGAACTCTGTTCGGCTTTCTGCCAGGGACTATGCCATGGTGATGAGTCCTAACAAGGACGAAACAGCTGTTCATGGCTGCAACTGCCCGGGTGATATGGCTGTGCGCATGAGTAAGGTACTGGCCATAACCGGGGAGTTAGCGGAGTTAAGTCGTTTGACCATTGCTTTCAGCTGGTCTATTAAAAAATCAGATAGTGGAGACGCACTCATTGTCTTCATTTGTAGCTTTCCTCATTCGCCTTTGCAACATTTTCTGGGTTTGCTTTCATCTCTGTCTCCCCCCCCCCCCCACAACCCCCTCTCTTCGTAAATTCTATTTAGAAAATCTTTCTGCTTTTCGTTGAAGGATGATCTACACTTATTAGACTTAAGAGCCCACCCTGTGCCAGCTGTAGCCCTGCTTCGCTTTATCATATATTGATTTCCCATCAGGTCGTATCTTGTGATCTCCGGTTTCAATATGTTGCCTCAGTGAGGAAGATCGGAAGTACATTGTCACACACATCCAGCCACTGGACACAAGAACAACGAGGCGACCTTCCGGGATTCTTCTTCTGAACTTGAATTATGGTGGTCACTGTCCTCTCCATGTAGTTCTTCATTCTCATCACGGGCTTCTTCGTGATTTTGAGGGCACAAAATCTCCACTTAGGCGAGAGCTGCTTCGCTGATGATGGCGGAGTTCTCTGTGGTCTTCTTACCTTTAATTTTCTTACCTGATTAAAGCACAATTTTAATTCATAAGCGAGATTAAGCATGTTTCCCTAGTAGTTCGCTTATCAGGCTTGCTTGCTTGTGTACGTACAATAGCCAACATAAATAGATAACTCCATTCAAAAAGGTGACTAGGATAGTGAGTAGGAGTTTTGTAGGGCCGGGTAAAGTTACTGCACATGTAGTATCCTTTATTATAAGTTTTATTTTCAAAGTGGAAGAAGAAATTTCCGTTGCATACAAGCAGTGTTATTTAAAACATTTCCATCTTAACATTTTGGGGGGAAGTCGGAGATGTGTATACAAGTTTACGTTCCTTAACACAATCCTTACAGGTTCCTAGTCCTGGTAGGAAGTTTTATACGGGGAGTCTCCACCCGGAGGTTCAAAGCCTTACCCTTACATTTACTAATTTTTAGCAAAACGGTGCCCCTTTTACACACCTAGAGCAAAATTGCACCCTTTCTTATATTATACCTCAAGGATAAGCCAGAAGAAAAGAATTTCTTATAATCGCCACGTTTAACTAAGGCTTTCCGTCGCTCTGATTTATTTGCTCAAAGGGTGCAAGCTTTTATGTGTTTCGCGTTGTTATTTCGGCCAAAATTTGGCACCCTTTGAATTACTACGCTTTAGCCACCATTTCTACTACTTTGCAGGCGATTTTGTGACCCATGTACTAAAATGGCAATTTCCCCCACCCTTTAGTATACTGTGAGCTTAAAAAGGCACCCCTTTCATGCGGAGCTTCCCGTATGGCCACCGGCCCTAGCTCAAGTTTAAAACTTGGGTAAAGGGCCAAGGAAAAAGTGACTGCGTAGTTGAGCACGCCCCCGGCTGCTGCGATAAGCAGTGAGATTCCGGTCAGCGGTACACCAAATAATTGTAAACACTCTATCTCTCAATTCTCGTGTACGAGTAAGAAGAATGTTATGAAACAATGTGATAGTTAAATACTTTGAACTTGCTTAAAATTCGAAAGAACAAGCCAGTTGACATAAAATGATATTTCTGAACAGCGTGACAAAAATGGATACCGGAAAAAGCCGAAGTACTCATGTCACGAAATCCAACATGGTGGTGAGGGCACGATTAGTGGAGTATCGAGTGATGTTTGCTTCTCTGGGAGCTGTTTGCAGTGATTTGGTTGATCTGTTGGCGGTTGCAGCAAACTGGATAGAAGATTCTTGTAAATGAAACCATTTGCGCCTGCTGCAAGGATGAGAACTGAACTCTTGAGCTGGCGATAATATTCGTCGTGACCGAATTGGAACCTTGAAGGATCTCTGAATTCGGCGCGACTTCGGGTTGGCTCTAAGGCCGCTCTTGAACTGATTACTGTACAAAACGGTATGTAAGACAACAATTGCTTCTTATAAATCGTATTTTTCTAGTTTAGTCGACTGTCCAGTTTATTTTTCTGGTTTTCTCAACCGGTTAAGTGAGTACTGTTTTTGCATAAATTAACAGTCCCCAACGAGAGTGTGATGTTTAAAAAGTTATTTTTCTCAATTGGCGTAATATTAACCTACAAAAATGAAAAAAGTGCAATCTATAGATGATAAAGAAACAGCGTGATGGTTTATAACTGCTGTAGTTTTTCTTAAGTTCTGACAAGTGGCCACTTAAAATGGTAGAAAATTGTCATTTTGCCTAAGGTGCCTGTTTGAAATCACATGCCCTGCAAAAACCCCTTGAGTGCCCGCGGACTTTTAGGCATCAAAAGATTAAGAAAGGATCTTGTATTGACTTACAACTTCGAATTTAATCAAAATATGAATACCAGTTTGATTTTTTCTTAGTCAAAGATGTCTCATTTTCAGTTTTTCAAAGGTAGAGTTCCCCCCTTACAAAGAACGGAGCGCCAGGGTTCCCCCCCGGCAACACAGAAAAAATCTAATGACATTTTTGTAAAGTGGAAGGATGATAAATTGCTAGGATGTGAATAGAATTTCACCCAGTCTACTGTGCTTTGACAAAATTAGCTAACAAAAAGTCAATTTGCAGGGATTAAAACATCCAAAAAAATGCATTTTTTGGCATGAACTTGCCCCCCTGATACCAGGTTTAGTTTATTACGAGAAATGAAAAAAATACCACCATGATTACTTGCACCCCAAGGACTAACTTCACACAAAACAATGAAGGGAAGTTTATTTTGACCATTTCCAATTTTGCTCAAACCTTAGCGACATTTGCTCTTAAGTGGCATTCTCGCTAAAAGCGGTCCACTCGATTTCGCGACCAAAAATAGTTTTCCTTTATGTTTTGTTTGTGAAAAGGGTTTGGTACACATGTATCAAAACCACTTTATTTATTTTCCAATTCTTTATTTTCGCTTTGCTACAAGCCAAAAACCAAATTTGCCCGCAACGGGGTTTCGGCGGTGATCAAAAGGCTGAAATTTATGGATTTTGAGATGCGCGCTACGGCCAACTAAATGCAGGTTACGAAATTTTGCTTTGACCTAGTATCTAAGAGACACCGACCAAGTTCACAGACAAAATGTGGAAAAAGTTAATAAAGTTTTGAGTACGTCAGGTGAAGTTAAAGACAACCTACTCTGAAGCCTATAATAAGATCCCAAAAATGGACCAAATACAACAAACAATTTCGTATCGTTTGCGGCCTAAATTGGGTTAAAAAACAACATCACAGCAAAGTTCTTACCTTATTTAATCAATTTGTAAGCTCAAACGTGCGGGTATCTCCCTGGATCACAAGCGAAAACAGGTTAGAACTCCGCCATTGACAGCGTGTTAACGTTAATATCGCTCGTGCCAAAGGTCACTTACATCACCCTAGAACTTGGCAAAAATTTTTTATTCGGGGATCCTAACCCGTTGCTGTCCACCAAAATAAATGTCTATCGCTTCCTTTAATGCTCGTACATCCAATTTTGATCCAGAACAGGATGAAAGTTGCGTTAAGTTGATAAATATTCATGGCGGGTGACGCTCAACAAAGTAAACAACGTCGGGTATTGTAGTTGATCCAGATTTCTGCTCCGGTAAGGAATACAAAACATTTTCAAGATCCCTAGAAGAAGAAAAGAAGTTATGTAGTTGAACTCTAACAATGAATTTAGGCTGTTCAACACCTCCTGCAACTTGGACGCGGTCGAGGCAGAAAAATATAATTTGAAAAGTTGCAACGAAAATCGTGCTAGTTGTCCAGACTCACCTGGGAACTGGCCCGCCAGAAGGTGAAATGAGATTATTTTCGCCTAAGTCACCTGAGTTTCCGTTTTAGCCTTGGGTCTAGTCGTTCGGTAATGGACTGTAGGAATCTTCTTTTCAGTATAAAGAGAAATTGTGAAGTTCGCAGTAGTTGGAATTACTCATCTCAGAAGACTCGGGACGACCCCGACGTTTGCTTACGTCACAATTTGTCACACAATCTCATCGATGTCGCGCGACTAACTTAGTAGCAAAGAATGAAAAGAGAAATTAAAAAAAAGTCCTTTGCGAGTTAGGCCCTGTGCACTTAATGATAATTTATGGAAAGTGGTGAACAGGTTTCATCTAGCAAGTGAGAGAAAAAAAGTGCGAGCGTGACGGGGTGCATTGGCGTTCACTGAAAACATATAGAGGATATTACACGGCGGCGCGAAGATAGGATTTTATTTTCGAGTGGTAAAATATTGTCTTCTACCACGAGAAAATAAAATTCATATATTCAAGCCACCATGTAATATTCTTTCTATTATAAAGAGAAGAGCCGATCTTTGCACAAGAGTAAGAGAATAAGAGAGTGTAAGAGCGGAAAATGACGTTATCGATATCCTCACTAGTGAGGATATGGAAAATACGCCACTCGAGTCCCAGATGTAGTTTCGTGTGAACTTTACGAGTGGTCTACTTTCCACTAAAACACTCTTGTTTATATCATATAGAGAAACACGTCACAGCCGGCACGGTAAAAAGTCGGAATAAAGAATAGGAAATATCAAATATAGTAGGAAACGTGAGTTGTTCTCAAACTGAGCAGTTGAGAGAGAAAACATTTCTATACTTACGACTAGTTACCTAAAATAAATCAATCATTAAATAAATATTCATTCCAACGCCGAGGAATCACTGGACTGGGGAGCACTACCAAACTAAGATATCCTCAGTGCCACTTCAAATATTGGACGAGGTGGGGGTGTTGAAAGAGAGCATAGAACAAAAATCAACGACTGCGAGCCAACAATGGTATAGGTGTGGCTGCACGTTTATTCAATCCAGAAAATAATGACAATATATGAAAAGATAGACGCTTTCTTGATATCTTTATCACTCCGTGACTCTCTTGACCAGACTGCGTTTTCTAACTGTCACAGAAAGTTGATGAGCATTAGTTCTTCACCACATTGGCCAGGGCAATAAAATCGAGTCACAAAGATCCTGAAGGTTCCAATAAAGACGCTCTGTTTGAATGCTAGGGGCCAGGATGCTTTTGTGAGTTCTCCACATCAGAGGGACCTCAAGACCACATCCACTTTGGGCAGCACGACAAGGCAGCAACCGTCAGAAGGTTTGTATGAAAGACGTGACTGGGCATCCACGTTTTCATCGCACTAGAATCCAAGCTATCAGCAGGGGGCAAATTGCACCCTTTTCATCACCTAGAGTAAGAATGTAGCCCTTTCTTATACACATGTTTATATCCCAACGATAAGCCAAAAAAGTAGAATATCTCATTGTCGCAACGTTTGTACCTGGGCTTTCAGTCGCCCTGAGTCGGTTACTAAAGGCCCTCAACTTTCGTGTGTTCCGCGTCATTTTTGCCAGAATTTGGCACCTTTTTATATACTTAATAGCTGCTTTCTCTTTTACTTAGCAGCGCACTTTGCTGACCTTTAATATACTTATTATACTAAGATAACGATTTTTCCAATCTTTCACTACGCTGCAGGCTCAAAAAGTCACCCTTTTTGGGCGGAGCCTCCCCGTATAATCCACTATAGGAAGTGCCCTCCCCCCCCCCCAATTGGAAAGTGTTTGTAACAATCGAATTGTGCCGCATGGGCTGGCATTTCAGAGACCAAGAGGAAAGGATCGAGGATTTCGGAGAGGGTAAAAGAGTACCCTACAACGCGATTTGATATTGGCGAGGAAAGACTACGAATAGCTGATTCAGTCAGGAGTCAGGAGTCAGGGTTATGGGCTCCTGATTCAGTACAGGTATCAGGGGACATGAGAAAGGCCATATTTGACATTTCCTATTCATATTTCCAACTTACGACTGTACTGTGCGTTGTGACGTATTTCTCTTTATGATATAAACAAGAGTGTTTTAGTGGAAAGTAGACCACTCGTAAAGTTCACACGAAACTACATCTGGGACTCGAGTGGCGTATTTCCATATCCTCACTAGTGAGGATATCGATGACGTCATTTTCCGCTCTTACACTCTCTTATTCTCTTACTCTTGTGCAAAGATACTCTCTCTATATAATAGAAAGAATATTACATGGTGGCTTGAATATATGAATTTTATTTTCTCGTGGTAGAAGACAATATTTTACCACTCGAAAATAAAATCCTATCTTCGCGCCGCCGTGTAATATCCTCTATATGTTTTTAGTGAACGCCAATGCACCCCGTCACGCTCGCACTTTTTTTCTCTCACTTGCTAGATGAAACCTGTTCACCACTTTCCATAAATTATCATTAAGTGCACAGGGCCTAACTCGGAAAGGATTTTTTTTAATTTCTCTTTTCGCTTGCTACTAAGTTAGTCGCGCGACATCGATGAGATTGTGTGACAAATTGTGACGTAAGCAAACGTCGGGGTCGTCCCGAGTCTTCTGAGATGAGTAATTCCAACTACTGCGAACTTCACAATTTCTCTTTATACTGAAAAGAAGATTCCTACAGTCCATTACCGAACGACTAGACCCAAGGCTAAAACGGAAACTCAGGCGACTTAGGCGAAAATAATCTCATTTCACCTTCTGGCGGGCCAGTTCCCAGGTGAGTCTGGACAACTAGCACGATTTTCGTTGCAACTTCTCAAATTATATTTTTCTGCCTCGACCGCGTCCAAGTTGTAGGAGGTGTTGAACAGCCTAAATTCATTGTTGTAGTTCAACTACATAACTTCTTTTCTTCTTCTAGGGATCTTGAAAATGTTTTGTATTCCTTACCGGAGCAGAAATCTGGATCAACTACGATACCCGACGTTGTTTCCTTTGTTGAGCGTCACCCGCCATGAATATTTATCAACTTAACGCAACTTTCATCCTGTTCTGGATCAAAATTGGATGTACGAGCATTAAAGGAAGCGATAGACATTTATTTTGGTGGACAGCAACGGGTTAGGATCCCCGAATAAAGTATTTTTGCCAAGTTCTAGGGTGATGTAAGTGACCTTTGGCACGAGCGATATTAACGTTAACACGCTGTCAATGGCGGAGTTCTAACCTGTTTTCGCTTGTGATCCAGGGAGATACCCGCACGTTTGAGCTTACAAATTGATTAAATAAGGTAAGAACTTTGCTGTGATGTTGTTTTTTAACCCAATTTAGGCCGCAAACGATACGAAATTGTTTGCTGTATTTGGCCCATTTTTGATCTCATTATAGGCTTCAGAGTAGGCTGTCTTTAACTTCACCTGACGTGCTCAAAACTTTATCAACTTTTTCCACATTTTGTCTGTGAACTTGGTCGGTGTCTCTTAGATACTAGGTCAAAGCAAAATTTGTAAGCTACATTTAGTTGGCCGTAGCGCGTATCTCAAAATCCATAAATTTCAGTCTTTTGATCACCGCCGAAACCCCGTTGCGGGCAAAATTGGCTTTTGGCTTGTAGCAAAGCGAAAATAAAGAATTGGAAAATAAATAAAGTGGTTTTGATACATGTGTACCAAACCCTTTTCACAAACAAAAAATAAGGGAAAACTATTTTTGGTCGCGAAATCGAGTGGACCGCTTTTAGCGAGAATGCCACTTAAGTCACTAGTGTGATAAATCATACAGGTCACCAGAATGAACGACCACTTGGTAATCACTTGAGATCAAGTTGTGATGTTTAATTAAATTCCTTCTAATTGTTCAAAACGAAATATGCGGAGGCTTAAACGGTCAAGCCTTTTGATTGTAACCACCTTTCGTTCGTTCGTTCGTTCTTTCTTTCTTTCTTTCTTTCTTTCTTTCTTTCTTTCTTTCTTTCTTTATCTTTCTTTATTTATCACCTGTAGGGCACTTCGACATCGCTGATCCTAGCAGTATGCAGGATGCGTGTCGCCACCTAGCTGAAATATGACCTATGCTCGCCACTGGTCTCCCGGTAGCTCAGTGGTTAGAGCCTTCGACCGGTGCACGGAAGGTCATGGGTTCGATTCCCGTCGGCGACTCAGATTTTTTCACTTTATCCCACGCTCGCTCCATGTTGAATATTCCGTCTTTTCTTGACCTTCATTTTTTTGCAGTTTTCAAAGTCAAGATGTTGATGTTGTAACACCATTGCTTTCTTAGAAAATTTAATTTAGAGATATGTTTCACTGCAATGTTTTGCATATTATTATCAATCTAGGGGAACGATCATTATTTATCGCCTGGGGGAGGTGATCGCAAGATTATTTGCTAAGACCGATAGTGGGTGTGCCAAATTTGAAACCATTGATTTGCATCTTGTCAAGAGCATGCTGATTAATTTCATGCCGGAAATTGCCCAGAATAGCTAATAAATTTTAAAGCACGTGGCAGTTTTAGATGTATTTTTTTATTGTATTTGTATTTTTTGTATTGTTGTTATTTCTGTAATCCATCAATCATCATACAATTATCTCATTGCATAAAGAAAAAAGTGTTGTGGAGCCAAGTGGCGGCGGTGGGGGAGGGGGGGGAGGGGGATGAAATTGTGGTGTCCGTTTGGGGGGCATGTAGATGTCACAGTTCCTTGGAGAGGGATTAGATATTTCAAGATGGTTTCATACCAAAATTGTCTTACCTCCTCCAGATGATAAATAATGACTGATGCCTTCTCAACGTGTAAACTGAAATCGGATCGAGTGGATTACATACAGTAGGATTAAGTTAAATGAACAACAATTCCTAAACGGCAGACAACTATAGTGCATAGGTAACCTTAACATTTCATTGATAACCTCACACAACGGTACAAGAATTGACAACTGACAGTATAATATCGGGATTTTTACTACTTTCCAAAGGCCAAAGTTGACATCACTGTTGTCCTCATGCACTTTGGACAAGAACTTCGCAGGCAACCACTCCCCTACCAGCTTCATATTAGCAAACATCTGATGTCTCTCGGTGTACAAATGATCATTGGCGCTCATTCACACGTGCTGCAGCCACATTGTTTCCATGACAACAAGCTCGTAGCGTACAGTTTGGGGAATTTTTTGTTCTACCCTCAACGACCTCTGAGTACAGCGGTAATGTGCAATGTGATATAACCAAGAATGAATCTATGACCACCTTAAGCATGTTTCAACATCCCGAGAGAGGGGTAAGCCAGGCGCTAGGAAGGGGGGGGGGGAAGTTGTAGTGAAGGCTGGTGAGAATGGGACAGTCGTGACCAATTTGTGATGTTTAATTAAATTCCCTCGATTTGTACAAAACGAAATGTACAGAGGCTGAAACGGCTAAGCCTTTTGATTGTAGCCATCTTTCTTTCTTTATTCATCACCTGTGCAGCACTTCTACATTGCTGATCCTAGCAGTAAGCAGGATCATACTTCTACTTTTAACGACCTCTGAGTACAGCGGTAATGTACAACGTGATATAGCCAAGAATGAATCTATGACCACCTTAAGCATGTTTCAGCCTCCCGATAGAGGGGTAAGCCAGGAGCTAGGAAGGGGGGCGGGAGGGGGGGGGTGGAGTTGTGGTGAAGGCTGGTGAGAATGGGGCAGTTGTGGGAGTTGTGGTGAAGGCTGGTGAGAATGGGGCAGTTGTGACTGGAGATAATTTTCCAAATCACTAAATCGTATTGGTCCTCCACAGTTTTCAGAAGTGAAGGACATCTTTGCATGCAACAAACTGCTTGTCTCCCGACTCAGCAGTCGGACATTAAGCTTTGCGTAAAACTATAATGGGAATAACACGACCTTTTTTCAATCTTTGGGCAGCTTTGAACTATCAAAGCCTTATAACATTTTTTATTTCTTTTTTTTTTCAGCTTGTGTATGGGAGTTTTAAAATGAAACCTGATAAAACCCGTATAGATTCATACGAATACTTCGTTCTTGGAGACAGCAACTACTTAAAAATGACCCAGATGCTGAAAGTAACTGTATCAAGGTACATATCGATAAGTAGGAAGCTTTCGTTCGGGTCCATCTTGCAAAGAAATATTACCTCTATCATTAACATTTAAAAACTGGGTCCCACCATTTGTAGCAATTGTGTTGAAGAAACTCTTATTGCATTGCAAAATTGAATAAAACTTTAGACTGCCTCTGCCATTTCCCAGTCCACAGACTATGAAGATTCCCATGAAGAGGTCGGCTCCGTGGGGTGATCCTGAAACACAGGGGATTGGTTTTTTTTGTAGACACAGAGAGCTTTGAAAACAGAGGCAGAGCAATTTAGCTATACATATTTAAAGTCAGCTGTACCAGAAACGCACCGTTCCTTTATTAAGTACATGGCTGCAGTGCTAGGGAGCAGGAAATAACAGAAGGAAAACGGATCTCGTCAAAAGGTTTCGACGTATGATTCACGTGTTTTTGCAATCAAAGCAAAGGCCGCTAAACTTTTTCTGGCAGGTATTTGATTGGTTTCCATTGCAATTATATTATTTAGGATAGTTTCCCAAAATTTGATTTTTTGGTTTCCTAATAAGTTATTCCGGTCGTAACTTTCACACTAATATTAATTCCACTAAATTTTGACACTTTCTAATGTCTTTGCAATTGAGAGATCGAGGATGCAAGGTGACAGTGTCTCGAAGGCATGCATGACGTAATTACCATGTCATGTGATAGCAGCACTTTTCCTGTTGAGGAAAAACTGGAAACACTGCGCTACCAGAATGCTTTTGGATTTTGCAGACGTTTTTTTCCAGCTAAATGATTTGCAGAATATTTATTTAAAGAAAAGGCACCCAACGCACCTCGTCCCAGATTTTTTATAGCTTCTGAGCTGGAGAGAGGAATACTGAAGAATGAAATCCAAAAATCCAATAAAAGGAGAAGTTTTAAACTGAGAACCGTATAAGAAATATCGTCCTCCCCAACCAGAACAGACGAAATAGACAAATGAACAAAATCAGAATCCCGAGTTTTGCTCAATCTTTCAGGATCTTTATTACGATATTGAAAGTTGAGGAGCTTTGCCTACAGTTGACAAGAGTCAGCAAAAGATGACGATGATGGTTGAGAGAGTTGACGGGGGTTGTCGAGAGCTAACGAGAGTTGGGGGGAGAGTTGAAAAGAGCCGGGGAAAGTTAAAGGAGGCTGGCGAAAATTGACGAGATTTAAGATAGATGACGAGAGTTTTGGCGAGATTGAATTGGAGAGTGCTGACCAGTGTTATGCGTGTTAACGAGAGCTGACTAGAGTCACATGGAGTTTCTGAGAGTTGACCGACGACTTGACAGAATTAAACGTTAAGACAATTGCCGAGACTTGAGGAAAATTGATTGGCCGTCATTATAGTAGGAGCAGGGTTTTTTGCCGAATGCCTAACGCTGGGTTAATAGCATTTAGGGTTAAACACCCATCTAAAGTGTTTAGGCTTAAGCAGTTCAATAAACAATAATGGGTGAGCGATTGGGTAAGCACTGATTCTACAGACGGTAAACTTTCAGTTGATTTTATGTGGGTTCTTCGTTCGGCATACTGCGTTCTGCGACTTTACCTCCACATTATTTTCCTTTAATATTTTGAATCAATTATTTTTTTTCAGAAATGGTGTTTTAGTTGCTAAATATCTGCCCATGAAACTTGCCTTTGATCCAAAAACCAAGCGGCTTCATCCAGAGCCTGTAAAGAACGCCAAATGGATAAGCTTTTGTGGAAAGGAGGACAAACAGTGCCAAAAAAATTGCACGTTTTCATGAAAAGAAAAAAGGTTTCTTCACGAACCAGCAACATTGAGATATGGAAATTTTTTCAAAACATCTGGCGCTGAACACATCCAGTTTGTTGGTGAATCTTCCAAATATATGCCTTTCACTGTGTGGGATGGAAGGGAAATTAATGCCGAATGAACGGGTTAAAATAGTAAAAGAATATTTGCTAGTTCTTCAGGGATTTCTATGAAATAGCAGCGAACATTTAACGATGGTGAAAGTAAAATATTATTTTCACCAGTGCATTCCATAAAAAACCGATCAATCACTATATTATCCTGTAAACAAAAACTTCAACGAAAACATTGCTCTATCAAAATTTGTGATGGTTTTAAGTGATGTTGAATTTGCTTGGCCACTTCCAGGGGCGTTCCTGCCTTTACGCGAAATACGCAAGTGCGTACCAGAATTTCCCGCCGTTAATGTAATTTTTCTTTATTATTTGACGGTTTATAATGTAAAGAAGAAAAATAAAATTCTGAAGCCGTGTGCCTTGGTGTATTGCATAATCTCTTCTTGTCCAAGAAACCCTTCAAAACTCCACTTACTGTCTTTGAGATGTGTTCCAATCAGCTATGCCTATGGCTAATGAATAGTGAAAATTAAAACTTTCCGCTTTTGGGATAAGTATCAACAACCTTTCGTACCGGCGCTAAAAAGAAAGTTATTAGTATTTTCAGAAAAAAACTTCAACAAGAGAACACGGTGAAAACTTACAGCAGAAGGTAGTTACAAACATACGGTAAGGAGGAATTCCATGTTTGTTTGAAATCTTGCACTTGGAAATGTAATGAAAAAGAAAAATTGAATTTTCCCTCAGATTTTTTTTATCTCTCACTGATGTCAATTCTGTTCACTTTCATCTTTACCCTCTTTTTGACTAATTGATCACCCTACTTAGTTTGATAATTTTTCACCCAAAAGAATCATCTGTTCTCGCTATTCTTCTTACAATTTCTGTGTCGACTGCGACTCCTGAGCAGTCATTTAGTACCTTTCGCAGCGTCAAGACCTACATGCTCTCAACCATGACAGCTGAGCAGCTCTCTTCTCTGGTGCTTATGCTTGCTTACAGAGATACTCCGATTGACGCCGAAAATACAACACGGTAATTTTGCGCTAAGAAGAGCAGAAGGTTAGCTTTTCAATTGTGACTACTGCGTATGTGTAATTGTCTCGAGATAATTTTCATTTGCCTAGAAAGAAAGAGAACATCAAACATCGCTGGAAAATGCATTTGATTTGTGAGATCGAGAATACTATTGAAACGGCAATAAATGTATTTCTGACTGTAATCACATGAAACAAGCAGGGGCAAACTGTATGTGAGCCGTTAGACAGCTGTTAACACATTTGGCTTTTGCTAAAACCGGGTGAAGGCCGATGGAGTTTCGGTCGAAACGTCTTTTAAGCATTTTTTTGTAAACGTCATGTTTGTCTCCCTCCGGGTAAGTGTTAGTCTGACTTTGTGCGTACTAGCCAAAATTGTCTGGGAACGCCCCTGAACTGTATGACTGCAGGCTTGGGATTCAAGATGGCGGCCTCAAACTTCAAAATGGCTGGTTTGTAACGTCATTGTGACGTCATAACATGTCATAATTGACACATCACAAACCCAATCTGTTATAAGCTAATGACGTGCTAAAAACGTGCCAAGTTTCATCCCAAGAGCATTAATATTTTTCGAGATCTGCAGAGGGGGGGGGGGGGGGACACAAAGTGCTCCCCCCTCAGGTTCAGGAGTTCAAAAAAATTCCAGTCAAAATAGAGTTAATAGTTTTACTGAATAAGTATGATAACTGAACAAGAAATGGACCATTATGTTTAGGTTTTCATGTCTCTATTAGCTTTTTAAAGTATGACAAACGCGAGCAAAATGCCCGTGATTTTGTTTCTTTAAGAAGGGCTGTCATGTGAACCGATCGTCCGGGAGCTGGGGCACTCAATTTAATTTTCAGTACTTTTCATCGTCATGGAAAGGAGGCTAGTGTGTTAAAACGCACTTTTGTATGCTTCATAGTAGCAAATATTGATTTCAAATACTTCAAAACACTTAGGGGAGCTGGGTAGTCTGCAAAGCACTTAAGGTGTTTACAATAAACACACTTGAAATCCCATGAACAGTTTCTGATTTCAATGAGACGACTTTTGCGTACGACTGCCACAAGCGATAAAATGAAACGCCAACATGTATAACTTCAAGTTTGTGTCGCAAAATTTTAACTAAAAACGTGGTAAAAGAAACAGTCCTTGCATTGTGATCTAATAACATTATTACACTTCTTCCCTATCGGACCTATCGTCTTTCCATCACTTTCCTCTTCATGGAATATGATCCAGTAAAAACGTTTCCCGTTTATGCCTTGTTCTTTTTTCGGGATTCTTATTCATTTTCTCCCAAGTGTCGAAATCTGTTGTTTCTAGCATAACAAAACCTTACTTAAATCGCGAAATGAAAACACTCTCCAAATACACCATTTCCAAAATCGCAAAATTTAGGTATCTATATAAACAAACAAAAGCTAGAAAATGAAATGTAATCAACGACATTATTTCTTTTAGAACATGCCACTCTGCTCTTTGTGGGCGATATTTCCTTTGCCGGCACGGTAAAATATTACGTGGAAAAAAATTGTTACACATACAACGACTCGTTCAATGATGTGGCATCTTACGTGAGAGAAGCTGACATTTCAGTGGCGAATTTAGAGTCTCCATTTGTCGGTGGAAATATTTACCGCTACAAGTACAAAGGAAAGAGGACAACTATCTTGGATTCTAGTCCGCAGTCTGCCCCAGCATTAAGGTAAAGTTATCTCTAGTTTTAACATATTATAAAACAACAACAGCCCATTTTACAGTTGCGTCTTTAGCCTTATAGTCTCGTATGATATGGCATGGTATGCTATGGTATAACATGGTATGGTATGGTATGGTACGGTATGGTACGGTATGGTATGGTATGGTATGATATGATATGATATGGTATGGTATGGTATGGTATGATATGGTATGGTATGGTATGGTATGATATGGTATGATATGGTATGGTATGGTATGGTATAATATGGTATGGTATGGTATGGTATGGTATAATATGGTATGGTATGGTATAGTATGGTATTGTAATGTTGTGACCTGTGAGCCAAAGGCAACGTTTAAATTCATTACGGCTCAAAAACAATTTGCTCGATTCGAATTTGTTTTGGAAAGCAGGACGGTTAGTAATAATAAAGACTACTCTAGCTCTGGTTCCATTCCTGCGTAGGCCAGAGCAAAACAGCAAACTGTAAAATGAGCTTATTTCAAACAACTACCGAAAAAACTCGCAATAATGGAAAGAACTCACAGTGCTGCGCTTATTTAGGCGTCAGATAACTGTGGCATCGGTAAATGTAAGGATTTTTAAGACAACGAAAGGCTAAGTACGTATAAATTTTCGCATTGACTCCAAAAAAGACAAAAAAAGTACTTCACAACGGTCTAAAAGGTGCCATGTTTTGTCTGTCATTAGAGGACACTCAATTGGTGGTTTAAAGTCATCCTTCGGATTAAAGTACAACCACATTTCAGTTGGTTAGACTTGCCAACATACATACATACATACATACATACATACATACATACATACATACATACATACATACATACATACATACATACATACATACATACATACATACATACATACATACATACATACATACATTCAAAGCATCAAAAAAACAAAAGTGAATATACAAAGAATGCATTGAAAAGGGAGCTTAAGAAGTTGGCCCTGTGTAAAAAAACTCCCGAAAGACAAGTCTTAAAAATATTCAATAAATATTAAGAATCTAATGTTAAAAATTTACATACAAGGGATAGTTAAAAATAAAACCAGTAAGGAATAAAAAGACAATACTACGAGATATTTAAAAATGATTCTAAAGATCGCTTAAAACATGCAAGATTTCCCGCCCCGACAACCCAATCTGGTAAATCGTTCCATTCTTTTACAATTCTAATTAAAAAATGAATATTTGTAACAGTTACAACTAGATGCTTGTTCGTCCTTAACCTTTAAGCCCCAATATCAACAATGCATATTCTCCTCACTGTTGTCCATATATTTGTTATGTTACTTGTTAGGAGAATTTGATTAAACATCAAGACATTTCACCTTTGGGCATTTCTTTTATCTCATGACTTGTATGTTTCATCAACTGATCACATTGTAAGGAGAAATTAGATGCTTGTCACTTTTGGGGCTTAACCAGTTGAATGAACCAACCGTACCTAATGCTTTAGGGGCACCTAGTTCTTGACCTTCTCACGTTTTCCTAGTTTCGCAGGCTTTGATGCAGTTACAGTCGCCAACAATCACTTCAACGACTTTGGTTCTGAAGGCGCCAACTTTACAATTAAACTGCTCAAAAAAACCGGAATGAAGTATTTTGGTATCAGTTATGGAAGATACCACACATCTCAGGTGCTGTAACCTCAGTGAAATGTTTTTCCTTTCGCTTAATTTGTTTTCAACGTCTTGCTCAATGTGTGCAAAGCATTGCTCAACAACAACAACAACCGAACAACCAACATAATCGAAAATATCACCATCAAAAACAACAACTACAATATTTGTATTCCATACAAATGCGTCCTGTGCAAACTAATGCGTTGTTTGAAAACGCAAACGTTTTTAAGCGTGTTTGCCAGCCGTCCACTTTATAAAACGATCGAAAACGGAGACGTTTATCGATAAAGCCGAAGGTTTTCAAAAACGTTGTCTAACATGGAGACTTTTGAAAACGGAGGTTTATCGTTTTGGTATGTAAGCAAAACGGAGCTTTCCGAAAACGTTGACGTCGCAAGTAATTATGCAGTCACCGGTAGTTTTGAGGGTGCCAATGAAACATGCGCACAATACAGCAGAAAGGTCCGAATTTTTTTCGGTATCCGTTTTTAATTCCCTCGTGTCGACGTAGATCTAGATCTTTTTATTCGTTTTCGAGAAACTAAAAACGGAGGTTTTCAAAAACTCGTTAATGATGCTTATACTTTTCTGAAGGTAGGGGCCAATTTCATAAGAAAAAAAAGGATAAAAAATTCAGAACAGGACAGCATTAACTATTGTCCAGCGATTTGGTAAATTTATGCTAGTATCTGAGCTTATATGGGGCACCGGCCACATAACCCATAAGGGAAGAGGGTGCTATAATATCTGTTTTGCTATATGTTACAGGAACCTCTTATCATAGAAACCAATGGAATAAGAATTGGATTTCTTAGATACTGTGATCATGTTCCTGATCGGCCAAACTGTACTGTAATGGGAAAGATGTACAATAGTGGCCCTGCCATTTATCGAGATGATATTGCAACGAGAGACGTCAAAAAACGGAGGTTTATCGTTTTGGTATGTAAGCAAAACGGAGCTTTCCGAAAACGTTGACGTCGCAAGTAATTATGCAGTCACCGGTAGTTTTGAGGGTGCCAATGAAACATGCGCACAATACAGCAGAAAGGTCCGAATTTTTTTCGGTATCCGTTTTTAATTCCCTCGTGTCGACGTAGATCTAGATCTTTTTATTCGTTTTCGAGAAACTAAAAACGGAGGTTTTCAAAAACTCGTTAATGATGCTTATACTTTTCTGAAGGTAGGGGCCAATTTCATAAGAAAAAAAAGGATAAAAAATTCAGAACAGGACAGCATTAACTATTGTCCAGCGATTTGGTAAATTTATGCTAGTATCTGAGCTTATATGGGGCACCGGCCACATAACCCATAAGGGAAGAGGGTGCTATAATATCTGTTTTGCTATATGTTACAGGAACCTCTTATCATAGAAACCAATGGAATAAGAATTGGATTTCTTCGATACTGTGATCATGTTCCTGATCGGCCAAACTGTACTGTTATGGGAAAGATGTACAATAGTGGCCCTGCCATTTATCGAGATGATATTGCAACGAGAGACGTCAAAAAACTGAAAAAGGTAAATATTTTAATTCAAAAGGGATCATTTTAACAATTTATAAAGCAACTTAGAATTTAACAAATGTCCCACCAGGAATACTAAAAAAAAGAGTTAAAAAGTAACAAGTTGAAAAAGCGAAAAAGCTATCTAACCGGAAATAAAATGGATCACAAGATGAATTCTTTGATGAACAGATCCAAAACAAAATATGTAATTCCGAAATTGTTTTTATAGGTGCCCCGAAAACATGAAGTGCTACAAATATCTTGAGCATTTTCATGGTTTCTAACCCCAAAATATCAAAAACCCTAACTGCCGACATCCTCGGGGACCCAGGTAAGATTAACCTGATGTAAATTATTAACAATATGCTTGATCTTTCAGCTAGGGCTTCCTGCTGCAATTGAACACAAACAAACAGACTTCTCTGGCCAAGTCATAGGAAGAGAGCTCTGCTGATGGACAATCTGTTTACTGGAAAAAACACTAACGCTTAGTTTTTATTCTCAAAGGCCAAAGTCGACATCATAGTCGTATTCATCCATTGGCGTCAAGAACTTCTTCCCAGACCACTTCCATACCAGCTTCGTATAAGGAAACATCTTATGTCACTTGGTGTGCAAGTTATCATTGGTTCGCATCCATACGTATTGGAACCGCATTGCACGAAGAATAAAACACTTGTAGCCTATAGTTTGGGGAATTTCTTGTTTCCTCCCATGCGTGTGGTGGGAGGCAATAGTCCGGTAAAGTAACGTTCCTTTTATTATATGGCAAGCAATTCTCCAGTCTGAATCGAGTGTTCTGATTGGTAAGTTTTCGGTCGGGATTTTACAGTACGGACCATTACCATGGAAACGGTCCTTTATGGATATTTTTTTCGCATTCCCGCTCCCGCAAAATTCAAACTACGAAAACGCAAGGAGATAAAAAAGGAAGGGTTTGGAGCTGGTACAACACAAATGAACGAGGTAAACACGTCTGGTTAGAAAAAGCGCTCTTCGATTAACATTACCGACTTTTTGATATAAGCAAAAGACTTGCCGGCAGTGAATCAAAAGCATGGCCAACGTTCTTCAGTGACTTTGTGTGTTTATTGTCTTTGTACGGCTATACTGTAAAGTGTAAAGAGCCGAGTAAATCAGCCAAGACTTAAACAATAATTTTTAAAATTCAGCATTGACAAAAGAGTACGTTTCTCGCAAGAAAAAAAAAGGAAACCTGCAAAACAACTAGCAAACGGCTTTCATCGGCAACTGTAAATCGAAAGGAAACGATCACGTTCTTGTCTAGTTTAATATTGGCCATCGCTTCAGTCCGCTTTCCACAAGAACAAATTAAAGCTACACGTACATGCATTAAAATAACAGTGTACCTTCATTCCTCAGCGAGATTTTTGCTGTTGTAGTGGACATCCTTGAAAATAATTTTAGCTTGTTCTCAAGTCTGCTCTTGCTGTACATGTAGCTCGCGCTAAAAACAACTTTGTTAAGTGCGACGAAAATTTGCTCTCAGCATCCACAAAGTTCTCCATGAAGCCACTGAAGCAAACAACTTTCAGTATTTGATGGAGAGATAATTTCCAGTGTCCTCTTTTTTAAGTTCGAGAGTTCCTTTGTTCAGACTAACAGACTAACACGCTGCCACAATTTCCAGTTTGAGAAGCACGTTTGTGAGATTTTATCGCCGCCTTTTCATTATTCTTCTTTTTCCCTAGTTGTTTCCACCCGTAACGGAGAAGTATTTTCCAATAAACTATCTTGTGTTGTAGAGGACGAGGAAAAACTGACACATATAATAGAAGCAGAGCAGCTTTCATTCAAGAGCCACGCAAGTTTTTGCCGATCGACAGCAACGATCATCAAACTGATTCGAAAGCCAGTTAAAATCGCGGGCTTCTTTTCTTGACATCGCGCCGGAAAGTGACTTGAATGAACTACCGGAAGTGTTGTTTCCTTAGAAAAATGATGCCATATAATAAACTACTTACTAACCTCACTTGCTCGGGACCGAACTGGGGAATATTGGCCGTCGGTCGTTTTTGTACGGACCTCGCTGCGCTCGGTCCGTACTGCCACGACCTCGGGCCAATATTCCCCAGTACGGCCCTCGCGTTCTGTTAGTAAGAGGTTAATATCTGATTTTGCTTTAATATATCAGAATAGCCGTTGTTGGCGTCCTCGGCAAACCTTGTTAAACGAAAATGATTCAAACAAATCCAACCCCGTACTGAGTGATTATTCCAACTGTATAACAACTCAGGTATCTTAAGACTATAATTAAACTTCGCTAATAATAAGGGATACTTTTATTTTAGAGGAAGGAATTTAGATGCGTGTGTAAATGGATTTCAGGCTAACCATTTTTATACGAAAATTCCTCAAACCAAACCACCGTTGGATTTCCTTTGTGATGCGGTAAGGGGAGTGAATTCTCCGTTGGGATGGATGTAGCTCATTAGATATCAACCATTTTACTCTTCGCAGTGAATTTCTAAGGGCGATTTCTAAATGACATAAAAATCCTCTTATCGTTGACGACTTTCACTTTGATTTGATTCTTTGTCGCTAAACGTTTTGATATCGAACCGATAATGCAATATACTTAGTTCTGCCCCCCGCTCTCCCTCTCCAAAAAAGAAATGTACACAAAAAATAGGGTGTGATCATCTAAAGTTTCCCCCACCTTTTGGTTCTACAGAATGTGTATGAGAGACTGGGCAGAAAACCTGATAAACCGCTAATAGAAGCTTACGAGCACTTTACTTATGGACACATGGAGGAGTTGTATTCAACCCAGATGCTTAAAGTCACCATTTCGAGGTGAATATTTATATCCAAGGATAATCTTATTCAGGAGAGAATAGAAAATATCACGCCCTTCCTCGTGTAAGTTACAATAGTGACAGTAAATGATCCACCCAACAAACATTTTGCAACCGACGCAAGAAACTCGCCACGGTTGCAGGCATAAATACCGGGGGTATTTATGCCAAGCTTAATATTCTTAATCAAAGTTGAACTTCTAGGTTAAATTTAAAAAGGGCGGTTGCTTTATCTAAAAAGAGGAAATCCATGTGTTTGTCCAGCTAACTGCAACAAAAATCCCAGATTTTCACGCGACAAAATTTAAATTTGTTATTTCAATCCGTTGCATAATCGTGCGCTATTCACCGAGCAGCAGCCCTTAGATTTAACGTACTGGTTGTCTGTGCATAACAGAGTCATCTAAAATAGCATACGCAGCTGTCCCCTTTATAATAAATCTTATAACGTACATGCCAGGCGCCACGTTAGAAATCTGCGCTCCATAACAAAGCACCTCCCTACCTGGCGAATTCCTTTCCTTGCTCCTTCCCCGGGTTCCTTTATAGAAGAGAATGCAACGAATCGAACTTAGGGACAGTAAAAATACCTGTTATGTGTCGTACTTCCCATAACTTACCCCAAAATATTTTATGCCTGTCTTCTTTAGCACTTCAACAGTAAAGTTGGCGCCTTTAGAGCCAAAGTTGTTAAAATGATTGTTGGCAAGTGTGACAGCATCAAATCCTGCAAATCTAGAAGTGGAAGTTGTTTACTAGTCCCTAAGATATACATGACCGATTACTTCTAGAAGAATAGCATTCCAGTTAAAATTTACCAAAAAAACAATTAAAATGCTATAAGTTGCTACTGCGATCAAGGAAACAACTTGCTGCAATTTGACTGCAAGTTGTTGCCGTAATATGAATATTCACAGACTCTAACATTCGTCTGTAAAAGCTGTAAACGTTCAGATTACGAAACCAAGATGGATGGCGAGTCATGAGGGGGGATTAATTCACTATTTGGCCACTGAGAAAAAGGACAAAGGCTACTGTCTACATCGCAGACCTCCGGTTTCGGTACCGCTACAATTATTCCCTAAAACCTTTCAAAGGACGAAATGAAACTTTAATGTTTCTTAAACTATCTTAAAGATACGGTAAAGAATCGTTTTCCTTGTCTTTAAATTCATCTTAATTAGAATACATTAAATTTTTATGTCCTTGATCTTTAAGAAAATCACTTAAACCAATTAATGGAACATTTACGGGCCTTTTAAATTTTGCCATTAAACCCAGCCTGATCAATCGATGAAATCGATAATCGATAACAATCGACGACAATCGATAACAATTAATCGATTGATATCGGAAATCGATGACCAATCGATGGCCAAAGATTTGTGTTTTTTACTTGCCATCGATTATTATTATCGATTGTCATGGATTGTCGTGGATTGTCATGGATTGGCATCGATTTCTATATTTTTTTAGGAGGTCAAAAGGGAATATTTTACAGAAGAAATACGGTGAAATGAAATTACATAACGATCACAAATTTGTCCACGGAGAACACGGCGGAGAAACCGAGTAGAGCATCAGACAAGATCCATGCTATATTTTAATATTCCCGTGATTTATTCCTCATATCTTCCTTGACATCCTGCTTGACAATGCGAAGCAATCGGTTATCCTGGTTGTCAAAAGTTCCAAAATTTTCGTTGGCTCGTCGCTTCGGTAAAGTAATTTCTGCCCTCACGGGCACGTTTATCCCTCCCAGTCCAGGACGCCATAATGCTTCCTGTTATAGTGTTACCGAAATGAACAAATCTCCTGTCTTCTTCTGAGCAACGAATCGCTTGCCAACTTCAACAGAAAAAGAGCACTCGTGATAACTCTTAAATTCAACCCGCTGGATATTCAAAATAACCTGACACATGCTAACCAAGTCATTTGTGCAAAAGACGGAACAAAAGTCACCAGACACGTACGCAGTCACGAGCGGAACTAAATAATTGATCGAAAATCGATCGAAAGCAAACAGCTTGACAGCAAAGACGGTCAATAGTAGTCGACGATCGATGGTAATCGATTGTAATCGATGACAATCGATAGTAATTAGAGGACTCGAGCTTGTGATTATCGATTGGTCATCGATTGGCCGATAGCAATTAAGTAATTGTCATCGATTGTTATCGATTGATCGATTGGATTTCCGATGATCGATTGCCATTGATTGATCAGGCCGGGTATTAAAGGCTCAGAAAGGACTATTTTAAGAGCCGTTAAGTATTGAATTAAAGAATACGAAAGGCTTCTTTAAGGTGATTTGAAACAGGAAACGTGAATTAAATGTTAAGAAAATTATCCCCTACGTATCATTAAGAAAAAATAAATAAAAGATAATGTAAAAAAAGCTTTAATTTTGTACGCTATATTTAATACAGAATTCCATGCATTTTGTGACCCATTGCCAATGCCAGGGCCCATACTTACAGATTGCTTTACCAAGTTAATGAGAATCGGTCGATAGGTAACATTTTTAGATATTCAGTTACGATTAACGTCTCCCAATTAAAAATCCCTGTTACACCGGTTTCCATTTTCGAGACAGGGGATTCAAAATACAGCACTCTATACCAAGCGGCAAGTACCCGTTACGGCTAAGTAACAAAATAAATAAGTATTAAAACTAAATCACTTTGTTTAGTTGTCGACGGTATTTAGCACAGAATGATAATTGGGAACATCACTAATATCGATTTGGAGTTTGGAAATGTTGGTTTTTGAGAAGAGGGGAAAGCCGGCGTACCCGCAGAAAACCTCTCAGAGTAAAGACAACTCAACCCTCATATGACACTGGGTCCGGGAATCGAACTCAGGCCACATTAGTGGGAGGCGAGTGCTCTTACCGCTGCACCATCCCTGGCCCCCTCCGAGAGTCCAACGCCTGTTACCAAGCAGGTTGCTATATAGTCCTATTTTATAGAGGCGTCAATTTTACCTTAATGCTGCGGCGGCATTTGGACTTGCATCCAGTATGACTTCCTTTCGACCTGTGTATTTGTAGCCATAGACATCTTTGTTTATAAAGGGAATTCCAAATTCGCCACCGAGATGCCAGCTTCTCTAATATATGGTGCCACGTCATCAAATGTGTCATTGTATGTGTGATAGCCATGTTCCACGTAATATTTCACTGGACCGGAAAATGCAACATCACCAATAAACAGCAAAGTCACATGTTCTAGAGAAAAGAGGTGTTGTGGTTGATCATAAATCCAAAGAACAAAAGAGTTGGGGGGAGAATATAGAACATGTATGCGTGAAATGAATTTTTCAGTGCAATTGTTTACAAACTGGTATACGTAAATGAAAGGAGTTTCTAAAGAAACTGTGATGTTGCGTCAGTGGGGAAGTGAAACACAAAAACTTGGATGTATAAGCTGAGTTAATAAGGTAAACTGGCCTCCATGAAGAAACTCAAAAGCTGGTGTTTACAGCGTTAGCCCTTCGACAGAGCGAATCAAGGGACTGTGGGTTGTGTTTGGTTTAAATGTAGAATGGTGCAGTTACGCTATCCGTGGGGATTAAGGGTGCCGATTTGAAAGATGAATGTTTGCTCTAAATTTTTACGGCTTTCTGTGTTGCCCTGTTGTAGGGAAAGACCATAGTCTGTCAAATGTCAGGGAGATTGAAGTGTCAAGCGACTGCTTTGCATGCGTCCTTGTCATTTCTTTTGACGTCTCGCAGGTGTTCGCGGAAGCGGTCGCCTAGTCTTCTCCCCTTTCGCCAATGTATATCCTTTTCCATAAGGTGCACGTCATGCAATAGATAGCATTTGCGGAGATACGTGTAAAGAAATCAGTTATCTTAATAGATCACTCAAGTCCTCAAGTCCTTTTGTTCGCGCTGTGAATGGAAGGGCAAGTGCTGCACCGTTTGCGCGCGTACTTAAAGGTTTACTTTAAGTCTTCGAAGTGCGGCCCATCCTTCTATAGAAAGGTTAGAACGCTTAATGTTGCAGTTTATTACAAAATTACAACAATAATGAAGCAATGCATTGTGGACTGGATAAGTTAAATAACTTCAAAGCAAAAGTTTTAAAACAAATCGATCTGGTTGCTGAAAGGGAAACTTATACTGAAATCCGGTATTTCAACAAAAACAAAAAAATTCTGGGCAAAATGGCTCAAATGTTAATTAGGTAACCATAAAGTCGGACTATTTAATGTTTGAAGAACATTGCAGGGTTTTAGACCAAACAATAGAACCACATGAAGTCCCAACACCTTTCGACAATTAGCGACTTTGCTTATTTGCAACCTAAATCACATTTGCGATAAAGGCGATAAAGATTGTAGTCGAATGTAAGTGTCTGCGTGTATTTTACAACGAAGAAACCGTTAAATAGCCAAAAGAGAGCAAGAAATTTTTCAAATTCCTGTGATCGAAAATATTTATGCATTTTGACTTTGGTACAGGCCCAGCAAGGAAATTACAGTCCTTCATTATAAGTGTGATGGCCAAGTTCCACTTACTGTTTCGCAGAACCGGAAAAAGTCAATATCGCGCGTCACAAACCGGCAAAGTTACCCGTTCTATAATGGGAAAATTCTTAGATTCTAAATTCTGACGCCGACTCTCGGATGGTTATTTAATTATCACTGAACAAACAGGTTGTTTTTTCGTCAATTAGCAAATGTCTAGTGCATATAGCTAGTACATCTAGTGCAATGGCTAAAATCGTTTGTCGCCTTTGCAGGAGGAAAGAGGGTACAACGATGCGTCAAAGCGCCGAAACGTCCCCCGCAAAATTTATTCATAGTACCTAGAATCGCATAGCTAAAGGTAAACTCGCGGTCTGATTGGCTATCGAAGAGAGGGTATTTAGCGTGGAATTGCACTTGTGCATGAAGGGATATTGCTGACGTGAGTCGCGAGCAAAAATTGTTGCTATCGTGAAAACCAAAATGTAACTCGTGGTAGGAAAAAAACACCTTGGAAATGAACAAATTTACAGAAAATGAATGTCTGCCAAATTTTGAATTGAAATTTAAATTTTTAGAAAATTTGAGGAAACCATTCACACTCAAAAGTACGAGAAAACGCATTGAAGAAAAAAACAAAATGGCAGAGGCGAGGGAAGAAAGCCAAACGAAAGTTTTTATCGAGGAAAACCAAACAAGAGCCGCGAAAGAAAACCCAACAGGTATCAATGCCGAAAAAAGTCAAGCATCTATTCCGGAAAAGCAAACCATTGTGACAAATACAGATGACGAACTGGTCTCTTTTAAGGACAATATGGTTTCAGAAAACACTAAAAAAAGTACAAGTACATCCGTACGTCGTTTGCAGTCTTGGTTCAAGGAAAAACATGGCAAACAAATTAATTAATCTCGATGCAATTTCAAAGCAAGAAGCACCGCAGCTTCTCAAGCACCTCTTTCTAGAAATAAGGCAGACGACCAAAGAAAACAAAGGCAAGGAATATGAACCAGGAACATTACTAACTTACCGCAATTGTTTACGAAGATACTTTCTGGAGCGTCCATGTCCACCGGCAGTAGACAACTTCGACCTCGAAAAATCTTCAGCCATTGAGTTCGAAGAAGTTTCAACGATGCTATCCATGAAGAAAAAGGATTTGAAGCAAAAAGGTCTTGGCAACAAACCAAATGCCGCTCAACCAGTTGAAGCAGAAGATATTGAAAAGATGTGGTCGTCAGATGCAATCGGCCTTCAAAATCCTCGCTCTCTTCTCCATCTGGTATGGTGGAACAATGTCACGCATTTAGGAATGAGAGGATTTAAAGAACAACATGACTGTTAACTAAGTGATTTCACCGTGACAGAGCAGTAC
Source organism: Siderastrea siderea (assembly GCA_964030785.1). Lineage (NCBI taxonomy): Eukaryota > Metazoa > Cnidaria > Anthozoa > Scleractinia > Rhizangiidae > Siderastrea > Siderastrea siderea. Next base: position 33,324,431 of record OZ034971.1, read on the forward strand.
ATCGAATACAGAGAGCGACAAACCAAGAACCGCCAGGGAGACGAACCGACTGCGACAAAACGGGCGAGAAAGTATAACAACAAGATCTGGAGGACGGATGGTGGAGAGCGAGATCCGCACAGAGCATTTATCGAGTACGTTGGCCATCGTCCGAAGGGTGATAACGTTCCTGGAAATTTCTACCTGAGTCCAGTTGACAGTCCAAAATCCAATGTCTGGTACAAGATGGTTCCAATTGGTAGAAATACATTGGCAAAGCAAATGCAGAGTATTGTGTCCATTGCCTCCCTGGACGGCAAATTCACAAATTCGAGTGGTCGCAAAACAGTCATCCAAGCGCTCCGTGATGATTTCGACCCACTGGAGATCTCAGAGCTGACTGGCCACGCCAATCCGGAATCCATATCCAGCTACAGCCATAATCCTCTGGAAAAACAGCGACGAATGTCGAATAAGTTGGCCGGTTTCAACCCAAGCACGACAACTACCAACAGTGATTCAAGTCATGCTTTACGGGAGATTGTTCTCAACAGCTCAGTCCCGCCAAGCAACACAGCAGCTACTAGTAACGGTGACAGCAGTGCCAGTAGTTCTAGTTACCTGATGGCAGGGGCAGTTGGCGGGATGTTTACTGGAGTAACTTTTAATAATTCTCCAGTAAATATTTCCATAAACTTTCAGTCCAACATGACGCCAACAAGCGACTCGCTGCAATGAAAGAAAAACAGTTAAAATGGTGACTTTTAAGAGTTTACTCAGATATTCCAGTCTTAATCATTATACTTTAATTGCAATTTTTTTATAACTGTAAAGCGCTTACCGGTTTTTTTTGTAGATCTTGTTTTCACACCGGAACGCTTGAAATTTCCCTTTCGCTTGAGCATTTCATTTGTTGATTGTCGGCGCCACATTTGCCAAGTTGTATGGTAGCAGGGAAATCCAAGGTATTCATTGAATGAAAGAATTTTTCCATAAAATCTTTTGTCTTAAATAACTCCGTATTTTTTACTTTCAGTTTTTTTGCTGAAGATTGTAAAATGTGAGGCTCTGCTTTCTCCACGAGTTTGAAATAAAAGTGGTATTCATTCTAAAAGTATCTTGTTTCCTATTCGCTATATCTTGACACCTGACTTTGAAAGGGTTTCCATTGTTTGCGCACTGGCGCGGCTCACAGAAATACAAAACGTCTAGTTTCGCCCAGTGATTTGGTGGCTTTAGCTATGCGATTCAAGAAAAATTCACTGCCTGAAATTTAACGCGTGAAATTTAACGTGGAATTCACTCGTCAGGCAGTGAATTTTTCTATAATATTAATTTTTTTTTGTTACGAATTCACTGAGTCCATGAACCCAGGTGTCAACAACTGTATAACTCCAACTTGTTAGGACACATCTTTGATAAACCACAGATTTTCTTGTTATTATTATTCAACAATGTTGAGCTGGATGTGAATCCATTTGGCTGGACCATATGACCATCTACTGCGCACAAAATAACAAAAAAGTAAATGACCAAAAGAGAGATGCAATTAAGATATTTTGATGATTGAAAATATCTATTACATTTTCATTTTAGCATAGGAAAGAACTTGTACCTGTAGCAGCTAACTGGTACGCGTCAGCCGAAGAAAGCGTTTGCAATCGAGGATCAACATTAATTTAACTTCGAACATTGAGGGAGCCTACAGGAAATGAACGAAAACAACTAAAACACAGATAAAGTACTTAGAAAACTCAATCAGATAATCAGAAAACGGGAACCAGGCTTTCTTACTGTTATCTGTAGTAATCACCGGATAAGACGTTAAAATCAGGAGATAAATCATGCATTTCAAAGTGAAACAAATTCTCATTTTCCCTCCTGCTGTATAAATGCTATTTCATATGTGACCCTCCACGGGATTTTGGGGAAAAAGGTAACACACGGGCACGCTAAAATGACACACTAAACAACAGGCAGTGGGTGAAATGACACGCAGGCGTGCGAGGACTTTGTCAATTGGCACGCCTAATTAAAATTCTGCTTTTGGTTTTAACGTGCCCCGTGTTCAGTTGAACAAAGGATTGTCCCGAGTTCGTAAGAACAAAGAAACCGTGCAAAATGACACGTTAGCAAGCAAAATGGCGCACTAGCGAGTTCAGATCACTGCGCTCTTGGTCTCCCTTTGCAAGCGTTGTTTCAATTTTTTTGAACCAATCGATCCAGTTGCTTTCAGTGGGAACGGCAAATTGACCTCTTTTCAAAACACAAAAGCTCAGTAATTATAAATATTTGAATGGAAGAAAACCTTGGGCTGAACAGGTTTTAGACAAAACAATTGAACCACATGTTGCTCCAGCGCTATTCAAGGTTATTCAACTATAAGCCGGTTTGCATTGTTAAAACCGTGTCTTTCAATAACACTTAAACTCTAAAGGGGGCTCTATGGTTTGTCCATGGTGGTAGGTAAGAAATTTGAGGCGAGGCTACCAATTCTCATACTTCAGTTTTCCCTACAAATCTTTCCGCGAGATCGGAGTTCATCCGTTAGATATGAGGAGTCGTGGCCTTTGGACCAAAAGGGATTCCCGTGAGTAATTTTGCTCTCTCCTTGGCAAATTTTCAGTTTGTAGGTTGAAACTCTGTTGGGTTAGCCGATAAAATATACAAATCAAACGTCCGCAGAAAAAATTTGAAAACAAATGTAAGGACTTATTTCAAAAGCAACTCTGCGCTTTCAACCTTGGCTACATTCCTCAAACAGTGGAATCTTTCACCTAGTCATATCTTAAGTTCAGAATTCATAAACAGATTTCTAACTGAATTTTTAGGAGAACTTTTGACATCGGATCACCACGCAAATACTGTAATTTCTGACGTGCTTGCCTGCCGTGACATAGGTTAGTCTCCTGGAAAGCACGTTTCTGTGGAAAAATCCCTCGTGCCATATGGAACTATTTAGAGACAGCTGCAAGAATCACATTTCCCTCTAGCATTTTCAACAGAAGATTTAAAAAATTCCTGACATTTTGCTCGTTTTAACAACTGAAATGGCTTTAAATTCGAAATTGCATATTTTATGGCATAATTCTGAACAGGAATGCAACCTACAAATTGGAAATTTGCCATGAAGAGAGAAATCGTAGTCACCTTTCAACTTGCGTAAATCTTTCAGGGCCAAAGTTAACGGTTTCTCAGACTTTGTAGTTAAACTCATACCTCGCCCAAAAAAAAAATTACAAAAAAATTGAAAAAAATTGTGGAGTTGGTAGCCTAGCCTCGACTCGTTAAACTCATTTTGAATGAACACTTATTGCTTTTTAAAAATAGGCTAGCTTAAGCGAGTCTTAATACGACAGGAAGTCGCTGAGTTCGCTAAAACAAATTGTCATAAGAATTTCGTAGTATTTGAGTGCAGAACAGGTTCTTTTAACAAAACAATAAAACCACACTAAGGTCTGTCGCTTCTCAACAATGGGTGCACGTGAGTTTGTAGAACGATCCGCCTTTCAAAAAACACTTGACTGACGGTTGAGATTTTTACTGCGGTAAATTACCAAGCAGATGAAAACAATAAAAACTTTATTTTAACGACTTCAAAAAGCTAAAGCACATTAACCCATTGACTTCTGAGTATGTATCTATGATTAACATTGTAAAAAAAGGCAGAATATTAAACAAAAAGCTTTTCTAGCCAAAAATGCTTTTAGAAAATTAAAAGTTAAAAAATAAAATTAAGGATGAAATGATTTAAAGGCTAGCATATTTATTGAAATCTGACATTTAGCGTCATAAAGTCGTTAAACGCCGCGAGAAATCCATTTGTATCACCCTGGGCTCGTTTTATTCCTTGCAACTTTTTAAACATTGTTTATCTTCCTTTCCGCAGACACTAATCCATTTCGCGTTCTTTAGAAGTCGCTTGTGCTCCCAGGACGCCATTTCTGAAGAAGAGAATTAAGAGAGAGGCTCTTTAATAAACATTTTGAACCCAGAAGTCTCAGTAATCCGTTTGGTCTGAACGTTCGATTTAGATGAGTTAACTCGTAGCTCGAGTCAGGAGTCAAGCTCGAGTCAACTTCAGAAAAATTTAATTTAAAAATAATCAATCTTTTGCTAATGATTCTTGTTCTAAAAAAACTGCGACAGGGTAGAAATAAACATTAACAGTCGTTCGTTGGCGTGTCATTTTGTTGTCGCACAGTGTTGGTAATGTTGGTGTGATCACCTAAAGTTTTCCCCACCTTTTGGTTCTACAGAATGTGTATGGGAGACTGGGCAGGAAACCTGATAAACCGCTGATAGAAGCTTACGAGCACTTTACTTTTAGACACATGGAGGAGTTGTATTCAACCCAGATGCTTAAAGTCACCATTTCGAGGTGAATAGTTATACCCAAGGATAATCTTATTCAGGAGGGAATAGAAAATATCACGCCCTTCCTCGTGTAAGTTACAACGAACGACTGTTGATGTTTATTTCTATCCTGTCGCAGTTTTTTTAGAACAAGAATCATTAGCAAAAGGTGATTATTTTTTAAATTAAATTTTTCTGAAGTTGACTCGAGCTTGACTCCTGACGCGAGCTACGAGTTAACTCATCTAAATCGAACGTTCAGGCCAGACGGATTACTGAGACTTCTGGGTTCAAAATGTTTATTAAAGAGCCTCTCTCTTAATTCTCTTCTTCAGAAATGGCGTCCTGGGAACAAAATATCTACCTTTGAAAATTGCTTTTGATCACAAAGCCAAGCAACTTCACCCTGAACCTCTAAAGAACGCCAAATGGATTAGTGTCTGCGGAAAGGAAGATAAACAATGTCAAAAAAGTTGCAAGGAATAAAACGAGCCCATGGTGATACAAATGGATTTTTCGCGGCGTTTAACGACTTTATGACGCATAATGTCAGATTTCAATAAATATGCTAGCCTTTATATTATTTCGTCTTTAATTTTAATCTTTGACTTTTAATTTTCTAAAAGCATTTTTGGCTGGAAAAGCTTTTTGTTGAATATTCTGTCTTTTTTACAATGTTAATCATAGATACATACTCAGAAGTCAATGGCCATGGGTTAATGTGCTTTAGCCTTTTGAAGTCGTTAAAATAAAGTTCTTATTGTTTTCACCTGGTTGGTAATTTACGGCAGTAAAAATCCCAACCATTAGTCAAGGGGTTTTTGAAAGGCGCATCGTTACACAAACTCACCCATTGTTGAAAGGCGACAGAGCTTCGCGTGGTTTATTCTTTCGTCAAAAAAACCTGTTCTGCACTCAAATACCATAAAAGTTTTGCGGTAATTTGTTTTAGCGAACTCAGCGACTTCCTGGTGAATCACTAAAATTAGTTGTCGTATTAATTAATACTCGCTTAAGCTAGCCTATTTTTAAAAAGCAATATGTGTTCATTCAAAACCAGTTTAACGAGTCGAGGCAAGGCTACCAACTCCACACATTTTTACAATTTTTTTGTAATTTTTTTTGGCAAGGTATGAGTTTAACTACAAAGTCTGACGAACCGTTAACTTCGGCCCCAAAAGATTTCCGCAAGTTGAAAGGTGACTAGGTTTTCTCTCTTCATGGCAAATTTCCAATTTGTAGGTTGAAATCGTGTTCAGAATTATTCCATAAAATATACAATTTCGAATTTTAAGCCTCCGCACATGCATTGATTTCAGTTGTTAAAAAGAGCAAAATTTCAGGAATTTTTAAAATCTTATATTGAAAATCGTAGAGTGAAATGTGATTCTCACAGCTGTCTCTAAATAGTTTCATATAGCATGAGGAATTTTTCCACAGAAACATGCTTTCCAGAAGACTTAGCTTTGTCACGGCAGGCAAGCACGTCAGAAATTACAGTATTTGTGTGGTGATCCGATGTCAAGAGTTCTTGTAAAATCTCAATTAGAAAACTATTTATGAATCCTGAAATGAAGATACTAGGTAAAAGATTTCACTGGCAAAGTTTGAGGAATGTAGCCAAGGTTGAAAGGGCCCAGTTGCTTTTGAAATAATTCCATATATTTGTTTTTAATTTTTTTCTGCAGACGTTTGATTTGTATATTTTATCGGCTAACCCAATAGAGTTTTAACCTACAAACTGAAAATTTGCCGAGGAGAGAGCAAAATTACCCACTGGTCCAAAGGCCGCGACTCCTCAGATCTAACGGGTGAATTCCTATCTCGCGGAAAAATTTGTAGGGAAAACTGAAATATGGGAATTGGTGGCCTCGCCTCAAATTTCTTACCTACCACCATCGACAAGGTCTATTTCGAATCAGAGAGCCCCCTTTAGAGTTTAAGTGTTATTGAAAGACACGGTTTTATCAACAGAAACCAGCTTATAGTTGAAAGACCTTGAAAGCGCTGGAACATCATGTGGCTCAATTGTTTTGTCTGAAACCTGTTCGGCCCAAGGTGTTCTTCCATTCAAATATTTAACTACTGAGCTTTTGTGTTTTGAAAAGAGGTCAATTTGCCGTTCCCACTGAAAACAACTGGGTCGATTAGCTTAAAAAGATTGAAACAACGCTTGCAAAAGGAGACCAAGAGCGCAGTGATCTGAACTCGCTAGTGTGCCATTTTGCCTGCTAGCGTGTCATTTTGCACGGTTTCTTTGTTCTTACGAACTTGGCACACTCCTTTGTTCGACTGAACACGGGGCTCGTTAAAAAATGCAGAATTTTAATTAGGCGTGACAATTGACAAACTGCTCGCACGCCTGCGTGTCATTTCACTTACTACCTATTGTTGAGCGTGTCATTTTAGCGTGCCCGTGCGTTACCTTTTTCCCCAAAATCCCGTGGAGGGTCACATATGAAATAGCATTTATACAGCAGGAAAAATGGGAATTTGTTTCACTTTGAAATGCATGATTTATCTCCTGATTTTAACATCTTATCCGGTGGTTACTACAGATAACGGTAAGAAAGCCTAGTTCCCGTTTTCTGATCATCTGATTGAGTTTTCTAAGTACTTTATCTGTGTTTTTTGTTGTTTTCGTGCATTTCCTGTAGGCTCCCTCAATGTTCAAAGTTAAATTACTGTTGATCCTCGATTGCAAACGCTTTCTTCGGCTGAAGCGTACCAGTTAGCTGCTACAGGTACAAGTTCTTTCCTGTGCTAAAATGAAATTGCAATAGATATTTTCAATCATCAAAACATCTTAATTGCATCTCTCTTGTAACAAAAAAAAATTGATATTAGGTACTATGAATAAATTTTGTGGGGGCCGTTTCGGCGCTTTGACGCATCGTTGTACCCTCTTTCCTCCTGCGACAAACGATTTTAGCCATTGCACTAGATATACTAGCTATATGCACTAGACATTTGCTAATTGACGAAAAAAAAACACCTGTTTGTTCAGTGATAACTAAATAAATATCAGAGAGTCGGGGTCAGAATTTAGAATCTAAGAATTTTCCCATTATAGAACGGGTAACTTTGCCGGTTTGTGGCGCGCGATATTGACTTTTTCCGGTTCTGCGAAACAGTAAGTGGAACTTGGCCATCACACTTATAATGAAGGACTGTAATTTCCTTGCTGGGCCTGTACCAAAGTCAAAATGCATAAATATTTTCGATCACAGGAATTTGAAAAATTTCTTGCTCTCTTTTGGCTATTTAACGGTTTCTTCGTTGTAAAATACACTCAGACACTTACATTCGACTACAATCTTTATCACCTTTATCACAAAATGTGATTTAGGTTTCAAATAAGCAAAGTCGCTATTTGTCGAGAGGTGTTGGGACTTCATGTGGTTCTATTGTTTGGTCTAAAACCTGGCAATGCTCTTCAAATATTACATAGTCTACTTTAAGGTTACTTAATTAACATTTGAGCCATTTTGCCCAGAATGTTTTTGCTTTTTGTTGAAATGCCGGATTTCAGTATAAGTTTCCCGTTCAGCAACCAGATCGATTTGTTTTAAAACTTTTGCTTTGAAGTTATTTAAGAGCGGATGTCTGTAAATATCGACCAATGGTGGGAAATATAAAAATTTTGAAAAATCCCAAAAAAATTCTGTAGACTTCCCTAGAACGGGTTGGAAAGTGAAATTTCAATGAAAAAATGGAAAAACAATGGTTTTGACATGAAATTTATCTCTTCATGCTAAATTCAAGCAAAAATCTGTTCCAACCGTCATATTTTCCAAAATTCTCAAATTGCCATACCCTGGGCATTAAAAAGTCCAGGCAGTGGGCCATTTTAAAAAATCTCATCTCCAGGGCATGAAAAAACTCGGCACATGCCCTGCAGCCCAAAAGTTTCAACTCTTGCCAAGGATGATATCGAGGCTGGTTCATGGAAACGAGGTTGAATTTCATGCCCGGCATGAAAATCTGAATTTCATGCAGGGCATGAAATCGGATGATATCGAGGCTACTGTACGGAAACGAGGTTGCATTTCATGCCCGGCATGAAAATATAAATTTCATACCCGTTTCATGCCCGGCATGAAATCGGGTGATATCGAGGCTACTGCACGGAAACGAGGTTGCATTTCATGCCCGGCATGAAAATCTAAATTTCATGCCGGGCATGAAATCGGTGGAAACCCAAATTCACGCCGGGCATGAAAATATCTTTTTGGCTGATTTCAAGCCTGGCCGGGCATGAATTTAGGTTTCAACCAGTTCCATCCGGGGCATGAAATTTAGTCCTTGCCTTATCTGCAGTTGAAAATTTGGACGTTTTCTGTCGGTAAGTTCATTAAATGGCGCTCGGATTGTGTCATGCAATCTTCGGCTGGATCAGATTTTCAGTGACTGGTGATCTCATTGCAATCCTCTAAATCACTGAATAAACAAATTCTGTCGAGAAAATTTGTAACCTTTTATTTGCTAGGTTTTGTTCCTAAAGTTCACAGTATAATACTCTTTAGTCGACCATTCGGTCCCCTCCCCCCCCCCCCGCCTTTATCAATTTTTGATTGCATTGGTATCAATAGCTTATGAAAACATTCTTAGAATTGACACTACCGGTAATGCACTTCTTTGATCACTAATGCTCGGCTCAGTTACTGAATCAACCACCACCCACCAACACACTCATTCGCACACTCACTGCACTCATGTTATGACAAAAGCTTCTGTGCGGACAACATTGACGCTGTCCTCCTATTCCATAACGTTGTATTGGGCTTGGACGTCTTCGACTGCAAAGTGAAGAGAGAGATATATTAAAGAGAAGAACAAATAGATGCACAGTTGACATAAGCCCAGGGTGAAGTATATACAGTCAAACCTCCCAGTGCGACCACCTCCCTTGACAGCGACCACCTAAATTCCCCCAGTCATTTCACTATAGCTGCCGCAAGCGACCACCTCCGTAAGTGTCCACTTTTAGGCGGTGAAATTTTCCATTGTTTTTAACTTCCGATAAGCAACAACTACAGCAGTGGGAACCATGGACTCCTTCCTTGAATTAGGGTTGTGTTTTCTTTTCACATTTGTGTTTTCGTTACTTTTAAAGACATACGCTGTATTAGGTATTTCCAGGAGCATATCTGGTATTTCATAAGGCAAACTGTTATCGTTTCAGTAATTATCCTGTCCGTATAATAACAGATAATAGCGACCTTCAGATCGGACCACGAGTACGAGATTGAGTACGACTTGAATTCCTTGTCGCGCGCTTTTGTAATCTGTCCTGTGAATATCGTTCACTTAGCATTCTCCTCCGCTGGTCAGCAACAGGGAGGAACGATGGCTTTGAGAACGTAACGTTTTTGAAATGTGAAAGTCGAACTCGTACTCAATCTCGTATACGTAGTCAGATCTGAAGGTCGCTAATAAATACCCGAGTGGTTCGAAATCCGAAAACTGGCTTTCGCGATGCCAATCCTAAATTTCCTTCCCGTGTTGAGCCAGCAAAGGCAGAAATCATACCCAGCGGTTCCTCCAGGGTTTCCTTTCTGGCAAAATTGCCAGCGAAGTCTTTTATATAGTCAGTGATTTTTTTGGTTTATTCTGTCCATGGTTTACAAAAACAGCAACGGAACTACTTTACAGGAAGCTACGGATTGTCACCACACCTTATTGCTTAAGCATTTTTTCGGTTGTTTTGGAATATTGCCGTTTTGACAGACAATCAGGTAAATGCCGAACAGTGGACTCAGATTTGATATTGATTTGTTCCTATTGTCATTCTTTAAAAAATCGTTTCAACTTACTTTTAAATGTCTTGAATTATGCAGCAGGTCCTGGTAGAATATCTTTACCGTCCGATTGCAAAGTCTGTGGGATTCATACATCTGCCATCCAGATTTGAACACATTTATTGCAAATCCTGTATATACAAAACAAATTAGAAGTAAGAAAATTTGCGTCCACGGAGCTAGAACGCTGATTAGAAACTTATTAGCTTACATATCGGTCATTTTGATGTGAACTCCGTAGTTGAAATTTCAATTGACGTTGCGTGAGAAACATACACAGCGGTAAAAACAATGTAAACAAACTTACCAGTTAGTTAAACGGGAGGGAAGGCTGAAAACGTCGAGTAACATTTCTTTGCGCCTGGGATGCATTCTTGTTTTGCTCTTTTGCTCACGAAATTTTTCACCTTGCTGACGACAAATTGCGTGTTCAAAAGCGAGAAAACGTCAGCGTATGAATTTGCATCAGCCGAAGAGACCCGAATATTCGAGCGTCAAAGTGTTTTAGTTTTAGTATATGACTTTGTCGGCAAGCAAAGCGGCCGAAGTGCTGTCGGAAAATGGGCGAATTTTTGTGGCGTATATTTGTGGCGTCACTTGCTTCATGTTCGCGTAATCACTTCTTTGACATTTTAGTCTCACCTTTCCAGCTGGTTCATCTTCGTTCTGCAGATACGCAAATGGTGTTATTGAGAAGCTATAACCTCCTGTGAGTGTCCGGTGGGGGTTTATTTCTCCGGTAAGTACATAATCTTAACACTTGCTCTTCTTCGTCTTCGCGGCGAAGACTGTTTTTTATTTCCATCAACAATGTGTACAAAACGTTTCCAAATAATGGTTATTATGGAAACGTTTATCTCTTTCTTTTCGTTTGATTGTTTGTTTTCTGTTGGTCACTAGTGTTGTAGTTAAACCAGCGATATTATGACACACGCAGCTGCATACTCAGCTTATTGGCTTTGGTTTCACTTTATACTTGCAGCTCATACTTAACAGGAATATGTTATTTCTCTGTTGTTTGCTTATGGTCGCTAACTTTGACCACCTGTTTTACACACAGTTTAAGCGAAAAACAGATTTTTTTAAGCTCAGGTAAATGTAAAGCATTTAAATGTAAAGCTCACTATGACTTTGCATCAAGCTGTGATATTAGTCAAACTCAAAGAATTTAGTTTTACTTAGCTCGTCAACAGACGTGACAAAGTTTTTTTCATGTTGGAAAGGCAACATCGTTTCAAATGGTTTTTGTTATTCATGATCACTGAAAACTGGATTGTGGTTAATAGAAAATCGGGAAATTTCAGGGAAGATTTTTGTCTGATGAGTGGCAACCTTGTTTTCCCAATCCTAAAATTCAGGTGACTATTATGTTTTTCGTCTCAGTGAAAGTGAAAATTATATTGCCTTAATCAGGTCATTCATTATTGTTTAACAAGAACAACCTAAAGAATTGTACCACATGATCAGACTAGCATAACTCTGTTGTGGGTTGCATTAATGTTTAGTTTCACTTAAATATTTTTAGGTTTATTCAGGCCAGTACCTGGACTTAATGGCTAAAAAAGACCAGAACATTTGTCACTCCAAAAGGGAGAAGGGCCAGCAAAGAGGGTTATCAAGGAAAGGATAAATCATAGAACTGTAAGTAGATAAATTCTTTCATTTAGGTTGGAATACGCTTGAGGGGAGAGCTTACAATTTTAATTGGCAAGACATGGGGTGGAGATAGGTCAGAATGACAATTCCTTCTGTGTGACATCATCTGCTATTTCAAAGAAAATTGACACAAAATCTCTGCTTACTATGCATTGCTTTTACAACCTGTCCCTGTGGCAAAATAAATTTAATCAAACAATGGGAAGCATTATTTATTTTTAGTTACTTCAGGTATCCTGATCATAACCTAGGAGTGCTACAAACTCCCTTTTTGTGCACTATTTAACCCACTTATTTGCCCCAAGATCAACAGGCATGCATGTTCTCCTGACTGCTTGTTCTCCACACATCTAAGGTACTACTTGGGAGAATTTTGTTCAACATCAAGACTATGACTTTTATGTTTGATCAACGTTCTTTACTTTGCTTCTCACAAATATATGATGCCTGCAACAGGCCACAGACACTGAAAAATATGAAGTGGTCAATAGATTGCAAGAGTTGTTATGCAAGATGTTAGTATGTGTATTAATTTTACAATTGATACTAAGGTGATTCCATTCAGTTAACTCCTGGTGTGATAACACCAGGGAAGCCCTCTGTGTGTTATTAAGTGCTACCACAACAGTCATAACACAGTTGTCATTTATCCTGATGTTCAATTCCTTGTTTTCAGCTGAAGAAAGAATTCTTAGTGAAGTGGAAATTCTCCTGGGTGGAGACAAAAAACAGGACAAGCAAGAACACAGACATTGAAAAGGAAAATGGAAAAAGAATTTAGAGTAACTCCTTAAAGTGGATTAAGCAATTGGTGGAAAAAGTAGAAATATATTTATTGAATTTTTTTAAAAATTTTTTCCTATAATTAAAATGGGAACGAGGGCCCGGTTGTTCGAAAGCCGATTAGCGTTAACCTTGGGTTAAATTTTGTCCAGGCTTTCTGATTCTCTTGATGTTAAAAAGCGTTACTGCTGCTAACTTCATGTGGCAATTTAAAGTAGCCAGAGTCAAACTGTTAAGTGAAAATAATTTACTGGAATCCACCTTGCTTGAAACAACCAGGTCCTGACATAGTCTGTTTCCTGACCATGATGGTCTGTTTCCATCAGATGGTTTTTAATTGGGGGAAAGGGGATTTCTGGTGAAAATTAATTTCTGTGTTGGGGAGATCAAAGTGGTTAAATTTGGCCTTTTAAACATGTAATTTTACAAGAATGGTGCCATGTTATCACACTATACTTAGCCATTTTAACCTCACAGACAGTCATGATGTCCAAATTACACTGTTTGCAAAGGAGACTGACATGGAATATTTTCTCTTGGTCACATATCCCATCCTGCATGCAATGACCCAGTGAAAAATGTTTTCCCCTCATAGTCCTCCTTGGCATCCATCCACATGAGCAAAACCAAATCAACTGTCTTTACTACCTTCAAGGGTTCAGGGGAAACATTGATGCTTATTTGGAAGATTTGAAATTTATCACAGCATCTCTCTCCCCCCCCCCCCCCCCATCACCACAGCCTGCCTCCAACTTCCCTGTTCCTTTCAATAAATAAGTCTATAGGGAGGATGTTACTTTTAAAATAGGGGCAATTGATTCCCAACTGGCCAGGGGGACAGAGGGTATCCCCCCTGTATAAGCTATATAGATATCTGCTACCCCAAGGGGTATGGCTTTTTGGTTTGAAAATGGGTATGGATTTTGACTGTTTTGGTCTGAAAGTCTGATTTGGGTACCAGATCTGAAAATGGGTATGGATTCAGAGGTTAGGGCTAAAAACATGTATTGGAAAGTTATACTGGAGAACTTGGCAGCACACCCCCACTAAAAATTCCTAGGAGTACCCCCATCCTCCTGGGATGTGAATAGTGAACTTAGAATAAATGCACTTAGCCTGCTGTTGATCAGTGTAAATTATACGATATTACATCTGTACTCACTGCCCTGTATGAAAAATGACTAGTTAATTCTTAACCATCAGAGGTTAAATAAGGAAACAGTAAAAAATTGGGAAATTGAGTTGTGTTGATTGTGCTGAGCTTGGGACCACTTTCCCCAGAAAGCGGATAGCAATAGATTGCCAGTAGACTACTAACTTCTTCTGGTATTGGTCATCGAGTTAAAGTAAAGGGCTCTTAATTATTCTGCTTTCTTATGAAAAGGTTGATAATCTTATTTTTATCGTTGAGGACACTCTAAGGAGACGTATGTGTAGGATATGGTATGTTGTATAAGCATTTCATTGGACCGCAACCAATCAACAATAAAGGATTTCTAACTACCCCTGTTGCATCCACGTTTTGACACTTTGAGTATTGTTAGTACTTGGGCCAGTAAAGGTTCTGGAAGAGACAATTTGTCAGTGTGGGGATGGGTGTTTGAAGAATTTCAGCTCATTTGTAGGAGTCACTCAAGGGTCATCTCATTGTTTACACTTTTGATAAACACTGGATTTTTTATAATCCTTCATTGTCAGCAATTTCTTTCGATTTAGATACGACGGTGGAGAAGGAAATGCCGTTTCAACCTGAATAGAAAACTGACTTTATACCCACTGAGTATGTCAATTCAAGATTTACTTAAAGACCAGGCAATTTTCAAGTTGGTTTTCATTCCCAGCATGTGGAGTCAATTTTCATACTGGCCATACAAAGTCGATTTTCATGCCGGGCATGAAAAGCCGATTTTCATGCCGGGCATGTAGAGCCAGATTTCATGCCGGGCATGAAATGTGGCTCGACCCGGGCCGAGAGAAGACTGGGCTGAGACGAGAACAAAAGTCATGCCGGGCATGAGATTTCGATTTTCATGCCGGGCATGAAAATCGAAATTTCATGCCCGGCATGAACTTTTTTCGTCTCAAACCCAGTCTTCTCCCGGTCGCTCGGTACGGATCGTCCCTGAGCAAAAGAACATCCCGGGCATGAACTTTTCCGAAACATGCTCTACCAAATTTTTTCCTCAATGAACTCCTCTTTAGTTTGCTTCCAACAGTTTTGGGTTTAGAGAGGCATGAAAAAATGCGTTACATGCCCAACTAGAGGGGATACCCGGTCGGAAGTAGTACATTTTCCCCTACATGCCATGATCCATGTAAAAAAGAGCCTTTGATTTTTAAGATCGTTGAAAATAATACCCACGAGGGCATTTCTTCATGCCTCTTATGTCTCAAAAGAGGTTTTCGTGGCTCAAGAGAGGTCGTTGATCATGTTTTGGCATTAAAATGGCCAAAAAGCATGCCTATACGATTAAAACTGTAAATTTTTAACTGAAATTTCACTTTCCAAGCCGTTCTAGGTATTCTATTAATGAAAATATAAATTTTAGTTTCATCGGATAAATATTTTGGCGATACGGCGGGTGTCATGTTTGGGCGCTTCACGGCCTCCGCCAGACCGCTTTTTCCGGGCCCAAGACAGGGCTACGAAAAGAGCTCGATTTGAATCTAATTCAAACATCATTCAACTCAAAGCTTCTTATCGTATTAAAGGGAATTTAACACACATCTTGAGTGGTCATGTGCTTGAATTGATTGCCACTAGAATATTTTACAGATTTTTAAATATTTACAAAATTTCGAGGATTTCACGCGAGCAAGATGTTGTCGAGATTCGAAGGCCTAAAATCACACCCGGTACCTACTTTTAAACAGCAAAAGACATTCCACATTAAAAAGCAATCTCTAAGCTTTCAAAATATGGTTTTAAAACTTTGGGCAACACATGAAATGAATTTATGGGAACGCAAAATTCAGGGAGCACTTGAGTGAAATTTGATCTTTCTGACATGACAGTTTTGAGGTTCGGCGCGACTCAAACAAATGGTGTAGCCAAAATACCTTTAATTCAGGCAATCTCAAGTCCCACTGTGATACATACATGCTTCATAGACATTAGGTGTAAGATTTTATACCAATTGTCAGCCGAAAAGAACTCATATCTCGGCTTTGGGGTATTTGAACTTGCCTCGCTAATGTAAACATGTGGGTCAAGTTCTTATCACGACACAGCGAAGTGTTCAATATCTACACCAAATATCTATCCTATCTAGTATATAGTCACGTCCACAGTATGTTTGTTTGTACCTTGTGACCTTGTTTGTCTTCATTTCCGCATAAAACTGAGGTAAACTACAGCGAAATCCCCGCAAGCTCAACGTGCAACGAGTCTCGTGGAAGTGCTGTTACGTGAGTCGAGATTGCGTTACGTAACATGACACACAAGGAGACCAGTTACTTCAGGATTATTTCTGAGTTGTGAAAAAAATTCCATCTCTAATGTACATTTTGTAGGTATGCCATTGGAATGAGCTGGCAATCTCAAATTTTCATACTTTTGCAGTCTTAACCATCGCAGACTTGGGATCCCCGAACGTGCCAAACAGTATTCATTAGCGCTATGTAAATACTGTAACGTGTTCCTGTTGTTTGTTTTGTTCTCAATATTTGTCCCGATTTCTATCACATTGAGAAATACCCTAATGCGTTGTGCAATACTTTTGCAATACCCTGTTATACAAAGCACAAGTAAGAGCGTCCCGGTACAGTCTGATCTTGCGCTGGCGGCGTCAGTCTTGATAGCCCGGTCTCATTCTATAAACTAGCGCTGAAAATAAGTAAGCATCATTGCCAGCTAGTCTGCTCGCAAATGTGCGACGATACAGAGTGTGAATATGGAGCGTTGGTTGGGGGCGAGTGTTGTTCAAGCACCAAATACCCGGACACAGCGTACGGTGCCCATCGGGGAGTACAACCGATCAATTGAGCGCCACTTTACAGACACCCTGCAAGCCATTTTTGCTAACTGGTTTAAACACTGAAGCAGAGCTGATATTAGCCAGGGCAGGTAAGTTTGAGACATATTTTATTTCTATTCTCATGTTAAGCTGCACTCTGGTGTTATGTATGCGCGCCCTGAGTTGCACCATCGTAGTCATAAGGTAGGTAAAAATAAAAAGATTCACCTATTTTCTCATAGGTTGATTTATTAATGAACGGGCGTTAAATGCGCGGTACGCTTTCTTGCAAGCTAGAACTAATGTATTACACTCTACATGCAATTTTCTTGCTCTCGGTCTGATTTTTTGGTATTGTACCACGTGATAAAGAAATCGGCAATTATAAAGCGCGCGCTGATTGGCTACGATGAGGGGATGTATTATGGAACATCCATGCCCGAGTCAAAGCACTAAGGAACGGACCAGGGGGGAAGGTGCAGTTTTGTTTTATTTTTGGGTTTTTCCTGGGGCAGCGTTTGTGCTTGATTGTTTGAGGTATTTTGTGCGATTTTTTATCGCTTTTGGCTCTTTTTGTCCGTGCACGAACTGTTTTCCTTGAAATTTAGGCTAGCACGATTTTTGGCCAGTTCTTAACAAAACTCGACAAAATGAGACTGAAAATACCCGCCATAGGATTCAAGGAAAATCCGTTACCCGACCCGGTTTTATGCGTTGTTCTAAACTTGAATTTGCATTGAATGCAAATTCAAGGTGGATGAGTGCCTGACCTCGGGGCAGATCCAGAGCTTCTTCTCCAGAACAGCCGTCAGACTTCGCCACGCTGTCGCCCCAGAAGACGACGACGAAGAAACGGATGACAACAGCCGAGCAGCAGAAGAGGAGGAGGCTTTCTCAGATGTGCGCAACACCATCCTGCTGCAATGCGCACCAGTGCACCCCATAGTCTACGACACGTGGAACCTGTGTGCGCTGAGCTCGTTCAACAAACTCAGTAAGCTTACGGTAGCCCAGTTACGGGAGATTTACTCCCACTTCAATATGGAGGGTGAACCGTCTGGGCACAGGAAGAAGCCCTATCTGGATTTTATTTTGAACCTTGTAGGTGCCTGCTCTTGCGCATCCTCGAACCAGTAGAACCAGTGTAACACGAACTCTTGACGGAAGCAAAAGTGGTTCTTCTTGTTGGGAATTATTTTTTTGCGACTCTGAGGAAGTCGCCTTCTATTTGAAATTATAACATTCTTTTGAGTACAAACCCTTTTATTGCAGGCCAGGTGAACAGCATGTAGATGTTACAATTCAGTCAGTCAATCAATGGAGTACCTGCAGACGATCCTTTTTTTTTAAGCTTTTAACATCCAAATACTTGTAGTGTACCTACTGCAATTTCATCGTTTTATTTCTGAATGCTCTGTTTCTAATTTCATTTTGGTTCTGTAAATGAGCATTAACAAGATTTTTAATACATATTGAAGGCGATGTTTGTTTATACATTTGACAGTGGAGTCAATTTTTGCGGAGAAAATTTTTTGCGGGAACTGTTTTCCACGAGAACCTTTTTTCTGGATCGTCAAAGAACCCGCAAAAATTAGAACCCACAATTCGTAAAAATTAAGTGCCACACGGTATCCCAAGAAAAAAAGGAATCGGCCCCCAGTGAACGAGAAAATTTGAGTTTTCTGAGTTCAAGTTATCAGGGTTCTACTGTGATTTGCATTTTTTAAATCTAGAATTAATTTTTTTCTAAGAATTTCCTGTGGACGAAGTGGCCGTGTTGGCGGTCTTCCTGTGTTCGGTATCCCTGTGTGACATGTATTGTAACGCAAACTCGATTCATGTAACAGCACTTCCGCGGGACTCGTGGCACGTCGAGCGCGCGGAGATTTCGCTGTAGTTTGCCTCAGTTTTCGCAGAAATGAAGACAAACAAGGACACAAGGTACAAACAAACATATCGTAGACTTGACTGTATACTAGACAGGATAGATGTTTGGGTAGATTTTGAACACTTCGCTGTGTCGTGATAAGAAGTTGACCCACATGTTTACATTAGCGAGGCAAGTTCAAATACCTCAAAGCCGAGATATGAGTTCTTTTGGGATAAAAATTGCTGTAAAATGTTGCATCTAATGTCTAGGAAGCATGTATGTATCACTGTGGGACTTGTGATTACCTAAATTAAACGTATTTTGGCTGAAACATTTGTTTGAGTATTGATTTGTGTCGTGCCCAACCTCAAAACTGTCATGTCAGAAAGATCAAATTTCACTCAAGTGCTCCCTGAATTTCGCATTCCCATAAATTCATTTCATGTGTTGCCCAAAGTTTTAAAATCATATTTTGAAAGCTTAGAGATTGCTTTTTAATGTGGAATGTCTTTTGCTGTTTAAAAGTAGGTACCGGGTGTGATTTTAGGCCTTCGAATTTCGACAACATTTTGCTCGCGTGAAATCCTCGAAATTTTGTAAATATTTAAAAATCTGTAAAATATTCTAGTCGCAATCAATTCAAGCACATGCAGGGGTGGATCCAGAGTAGTTCAAGTGATTTCCAGAAATCACTCAAATGTTTCCAAACCTGCGTTTGTTATTTCAAAGGGTCTTTATTGTAGTTCAAGAAATCAATTATCCTCCTTTTTTTATTGTTTATTATGAAATAAAACAAAGAAAAAAGCGTCGCATCTCGTTATTCCGTCGATCACACAGCAAACCCAGCCCTTCGACGAGTCTCCGTTCGCACGGTTTCGTCCCTTTGTCGATACTTCCGAGAACAACCCGAAAAAATTCGTAGGCACGACCGGAGCAAGTTTGTACCCAGTGGGTGGGACTGAATGGTATATGGCTCTTGTCACAAATCACTCAAAACCCACTTTGATTGGCCAGAAACACTCACATTGTCTTGCGAACTACTCAAACTCGGTTGTAATTGGCTATTCAGACCGCAAACTACCGAGGAAACTACTGACAATCGCATATAAAGGGAAGTCTCTCCCTGGAAGTCCCTTCGTTTGTTCTTGTTGAGTTCCGATTAGAGTTCATCGTTAACTTGCTACGGAGGAAGACATGATTTTGATTTATAAACCATGGTTCGAGGCGAGCCAGTTTGTCGGAAGGAGGACTGTTCTCAGTACGATATTGGCTTGGTTTTCAAGGAAATCAGCTCATATTCGGACCAGGACAAGCTCAAGTTCATAGAGAATGTGTGGAAACCAGGTGAGCTATTTGACTTCCCAGTGTCAGTGGAATGTTCGAATTCTAACCGTCATTTTGTGTGGAGCTGGCTAAAAAGATTTCCCTGGCTAGCATACTCTAAATTTCTCGATGGTGAATTTTGTTTACCATGTGAATTAGAGTAAAATAGCAAGCTTTTTTTCCTGCAATTATTTTTAGTTCACAGTGAACGCAATTTGCATACTGTACTGCGGCCTCAAATAAATTGCGCGAGAACAAATCAAACTTTTTCCACGCACTTTATCCTTCGATCAAAACTAAAATAGTGAATGAAACTCACATTGAAATTCAAAGTCAATGACAACTTTAAAAGAATTTGTACAAAATAGTGAATGTCATCTGATCAAAGCGCATCAAATTTGCATAACGCGTGAAATCTGACCTTTTCAATGAACGTCGCATGGTATGTAACGCAACAATTTCACATGTGTCTCGATGATATCTGCTAATATAGGGGCTGAAAACCCTTTGCTGGGATCTATAGTATTGTATTCGAGCAAAACAATCGAAGAAAAGCCTACGATCGCTTTTGTGACCGATCTACTGGCAAGTGAACAGCTTTCAGCCGTCATGTTAGCAGAAGCATTTTATTGACCATGACCATTGAAATGTGTCTCCGGCGTGTTGATTGAGTTGAACGTGTCTCGTGTTTACGAGTGAATCATCGTCCTTAGATAAGTCGTTTTTGACGAGTTTTTCTTGAAGAGACTTAACTACACCAAACTGGAAGTTACTCTCCGGAAAACCCCCGTATGCCTTTGGAATTCCAGTCCAATGAACCCCCCCCCATGTCCTCGGAATTCCAGTCGACGAAACCCCCCCTCCCCTTCGGAATTCCGAGAGTTGGGGCAAATCACTCATGTGAAATCCTGGATCCACCCCTGACATGACCACTCAAAATGTGTGTTAAATTCCCTTTAATACGATAAGAAGCTTTTTGAGTTGAATGATGTTTGAATTAGATTCAAATCAAGCTCTTTCCGTAGTCCGGTCTCGGGCCTAGAGTAGTATACCTAGAGTAGTCTACTGATTTCAATATGATATCTAATGGTTACTGCAGATAACGGTAAGATCACCTTATCTGATTATCTGATTAAGAAATCTACAGATTTTAAGACGGATTCCGCTCAACGTTCGAGCAATAAGTGCAAAAAATATTTACCAAAAAACTACTCATAGCACGGTAACATTTTAAATGCTATTTGAAACATCTCACTCTAGTTCACTTGCCCAAGTGACCCCGCGATGAAATTCTCAAGCATTCTCAAGAAAATTAATTTCAAATCTCGTAAAAGTATGCTAAAAACGGGCGCCATTTTGTTTTGAACTGACATGAAGCGTCTTTTTAATTGAAATATTGATAACTTCAAATCCAATTTTCTCTCGCGGGGTCAGCTTGGGAGCAAAAGTAACGATAAGTTCTTCTTATCTGTTCTCAAAATGTGACAGTGCTGTAAGTATTTTTTTGGTAACTTAATTTTTGCACTTACTGCTCGAACGTTGAGCGGAAATCGTCTTAAGATCCGTGTTACTTTTATCTCAAAAATTAACCTGCGATCAGGCTCTATTTTCGTTTCGCTCGGTGAAACATTCAGGCGGGACGGGCGAAACGAAAAATAGAGCCTGATACAATTCTTCTACGGAACGTCTGCCGCCCACTTTTTTTGATTGATTGACATTCAACAAAACAGCCAATCAAAATTTCTTCTGCTTGCGCGATCCTCGGTATGCAAATTTCCCATAACGGCAATTCGCAGAAAGTCACGTAAATGTCGGCAAAATAAGAAAATCATAGGCTACGATATATCTTCTAGGCACAAGTACTCAAATTTACACGATTGCTAACTTGAAGGTTCCGGTACTGTACATGGTTGCTCTGTCTGAGCTGAAACTGAATGAAAATTCTCTTCCCATTTGTCACCGATTTTCTGCGTAAAAAACCTTGGGCAATTAAGAGAAATACCTTCAGTTTCATTCTTTAGAATAAAGATATAAATAAAACCGTTTATAAACAAAGGAGTATTTTGTAATTTAATTCGAGAAGTGATAAATATTTGAAATTAGCAGCGAATTTTATCTCTAAGCGCAAGCAGCAGCGAATTTTAAAACGAAGAACATTTATTATAAAACTAGTCAGATCCTTTGATGTCAATGTCAGAGATCAATAAAACGACATGAATGAATAAACTGAAAATCGTTATTGCGACTTGATTGCGGTTCTCGCCAAACATCAGTTTACCGTTAAGTTTACCGAATTATCGGTTGACTTGTTGATCATTCTTGGCGAAAGACACTTGCTCGTCTGCTGCTCGTTTTGTTTCGTAAAACGCGGAAACAGCCACTACTTTGTTCATGTTTTTAATATCAATACTAGTTGAAAGCCGTCAAATGAAAATTCCGCGACATGATGCGATAAAACGGAATACATACTTCACTGTTGCTGTACTTCTCTGCTCCAGGTGAGAGACAGCTTGCGTCAAACCGAACGCCATTCTCAGGAGAGAAAGAACTGGTGACAATTCTCCTAGAACGACGAGAATTTATTAGAGCAACAAATTTTACTTCGGCAGACTTGGCGGTTGTGAGCGAGTCTCGTTGACAATTTACTTCCGTTGACAGCTCTATTGTTAAAGGGCCAATCAGATTGCGAGATTCCCGCGGCCAAAATTTGGCCGCCGACACGAACTCTTGTGAGAGATTGTATCAGGCCCTATTTTAGCGAGCGACCAACATAAGAGAATATGAGAGCGATGCTAAAATTCGGCCTGATCGCAGGTTACTCAAAAATCAATCTAGTTTGTCTGATTTTATTAACTGAACAGTAGTATATCATGAATTAAATGAATACCACCTGATTCTCAGGGGTTTATTTTCGATTTTAAACCCCCCACCATAATAAACAAGCTCCCTTTGCTCGCTTGTTTATTATGTGGGGGGTTTAAAATTCGAAAATAAACCGCTGAGAATCAGGTAGTATTCATTTAATTCATGATATACTACTTAATAACCGAGATAAACCACCCAGCATAAAAAAAGAAGAAAAACGTGAGATAATTTACAAACATTTGAAGAATTACATATATTGAAAATAACACAATGGCAAGTTGTCGTCTTAGTCTCTTCACTATAAATCTATTTATTTGGTCTGCTTTTGGTTTGTTGAGCTGTTATGTTTATGGACCAACAGTTATTACTAACTTTCACACATTTTTAGTACTTATTGAAGCAAACACTCATCTGATGCTCCAATATCTTTTTTATACAGGATTGTTTATATTATCTGTGTCAGAAATAACGAAAATTGCACTGGGATCAGATCTCAACATTCGATCACCAATTAATATTGTTATTCAAGAAAAAAAATAAAACATCTGATATTATTTTTAAAATTTTTTCAATTATAGAATCACACACAAAAAATTTTTTTTTTTCAGTTAGAGAAATACACATCTTTGTTATACCCAAGTTGTAATGTCTGTGCTTAACATAAACATTGAAGAACTTTTGAAAGAACTTGATCCAGCAACGTTACAAGCTTTAGAGCAATTACTTGCAGAGGACGCTCCTGCTGTTCGAAAAACTATTCAGAATATATTGGATGAACCTATTTCTGAGAAAGTGGAGAAGAGTTTAGATAAACCTTTAATTCCTAAAACATTTCAACCGACCGCTCCTCCTCGTAGAAGGGGGAGAAAAACACAAGAAATTTTGAGGAATTTTGATCCAATTTCTCGAGAAAACATCCGAAATGTTACAAATTATCAGAATGAGATTCTTGATTTATATGATAATACCGAATATGAGGGAGAAGAGGTAAGAGGGCGCCGTTTCATTCGATGGCGCTTTATTCGAGGACTTGAAAGAGATCTTACACCTGATTTTATGACAAAAATACGAGAGAAAGTTAAAACATCTTTCTACGCTAGACATATTTTTTCATATCAACTACGCAACATTGAAGACGATTCGTCAATTGTGATGTACACTAACATTGGCTCGCCTTGGTTTGAACGTTTTTCTGAGGCGGAGAAATGGTTGAGTGAGCGGGAGAAGGTACGCCTGGACCCTGACAACATAAATAGACCGGACACGACATGGGTGTTTGAAAACCACTTCAATGTTGAGATAAAGGTTGTACTTGATCGTCAACCACTTTTAGGTACAGGTCTCTTACCAAAATGGCTGCGTGATTGTGCGCGTGGGCGTGCGGGTCCAATGATTGCTCTTGATACTTACCAAGACAATTTATGTCTTTGTCGTTGTATTGCGGTACACCGAGGTTTAAGACCAGATCGGAGTACAACGGCAGCACGGGAACTTGCTAAGAGTTTCTTTAACCTCATAGCTACTCCACAAGATTGCCGGAAAACATGTTTAGATGAACTTGATGAGGTTGAAAAACATCTTAATAAAAAACAAATTTTCAAAGATTGGTTGCGTATTCGTGTATGTGAGCCTGAACGTATGGGGGATGGTGAAGTGGTATGGCATCTTAGAAGGAAACCACCAGCCAAGTTAACAAATATTTTGACAATTGGAATTTATGAAGGGCATGCTTTCATTATAAAAGATATTTCAAAGCTTGCAAAAATTTATGCATGTGTTCATTGCCGTTCAAGATTTACTCAAGCTTGCAATCTTCAACGGCATATCCAAACATGTGCGCAAGGGAAGACGGTGATTGAATGTCCGGCCGAAAAAGTTGAATTACCACAAACAGCTTTTGAGAAAGCTTTTCATCCAAAACATTCATCTTCTCCAGAATCTCTTCGCTGGCTTGAACAAGAAGCAGCACTTCGTAAAATTCACATTCACCACGCTGCCTGCGGACATGGAGGTGAAAGATGGGTTGAGCGTGCACCTGTAGACGGTTATAACCATGAAACAAAGACTGTTTTTCAATATCATGGATGTCATTGGCATGGATGTCGAAAATGTTACTCTCATGATCGAAATAGAATTATTACTCATCATGACCAAACAAGAGAAGATAGATTTAAAGCAACTGTTGAACGTACACAAAAGCTTCGAGCTGCTGGCTACCATGTAATCGAGGTATGGTCTTGTGAAGTAGGAGAAATAAATATAAAGTTACCAAAGACTCAAATACAAAGTTATCCATACGCTATATTATATGACTTTGAAGCATACGGAGATAAAAATCAGAGAAAGGAACCTACAGGCATGTTAACTATCGAAAACACACACGTTCCAATTTCTGTTAGCATAGGTGACACTTTAGAAAGAGAACCTACCCACATCTGTGAAAAAGATCCTGCGAATTTGGTTCATAAGTTTATGGAAGAACTTGAGAGGCGTGGGAAAAACATTCGGGACCAAGTAAGAGCAGCGTTCATACCTGAAGATATGAATATGCTTACAAAAGCACAGCGCCTCAAAATAGAAGAATGGTGTAATCAGGTGCCAGTTCTTGGTTTTAACTCCGGGCGATATGATTTGAATCTTATCAGAGAACATTTCGCGGAACGTTTATCTGATACAGCTGGTAAAGTAAGAGTTGCAAAAAATGGAAACAAAATTATGCTCATTTTGACTAAAAACTTTCGCTTTCTCGACATCATAAACTACTTAGGTCCGGGTACAAGTTATGAGAAATGGGTGAAAGCCTACGAATGCGAAACTATAAAATCGTGGTTTCCGTATGAATGGTTTGACACACCTGAAAAACTTGATTTTCGCGGACTTCCGAAATATGAGGATTGGTATTCGAAGCTGAAGGGTGGTTGTGTTCTCACGCGGGATGAATGGGATGGGTGCCAGCGTCTGTTCAAAGAAAAGGGAATGTGTACCTTCGCAGACTGGCTGCGTTACTACAATAATATCGATGTAGCTCTTGGCCTCGAGGCTCTGGAAAAGATGCGTGCTTTCTACACTGATAAAGGAATCGATATTTTGAAAGATGCTGTCAGTATCCCAGGTGTTAGTTTACACTACTTACTCCGCGGATGTTTTGAGAGGGGCGCGGATCTTTACAGCCCGTGCAAAGAAGCGTATGAGATGTTGAAAGAAGCTGTTGTCGGCGGCCCCAGCCTTGTTTTCACATGATACCATGAAGTTGGAATCACGAAGATAAGGTCTCATCGAATAGCGGAACCCCGTCTTTGCAAAAATTTAGTGGGTTACGACGCCAATGCTTTGTATTTGTCAACCATGCTTAGAGACATGCCTTGTGGAAATGGAAGGGTCGTGAAATACAATAACGAAGCCGCCGCTCCCATACTAACACAAAGGCTCAAAGAAGAAAAATGGTTCGGATTTGCAGAAGTTGATATAAAGATCCCTGAGCACGTACACCCAAAGTTTGAGGAAATGTGTCCGTTCTTCCACAACAAAGAGGTGCCAGTTGAAGCTGTTCCTCAACATATGCTTGACTACCTACAACGAACGAAGCGGAACCGCGGAGACGGAAAGAAGTTAGTGGGAGCATTGTCTGCAAAGAAGATATTATTATACGCTCCTCTACTTAGATGGTATCTTGAGCATGGAGCAGTGATCACAAATGTTTATCGAACGATTGACTATCAACCAACAAAAATATTCACATGGTTTGTAGAGCAAGTTACTGAAGCTCGTAGAACTGGAGATAAAGAAAAAAGCAAGGCGCTGCTGGCTGAGGTATTCAAACTGTTAGGAAATAGTGGGTACGGGAAGCTCATCGAAGCCTTGGAGCGGCAAACAAACACCATTTACACCAAAGACGAGAAGGTAGTCGACAGAGCCTTGCGAAGTGCATATTTCAGTGATCTTGACGAGATCGGGCAGGCGTATGAGCTGGAAAGCCGAAAGCCTCGGATCACAATCAGAAGACCATTTCAGGTAGGAATAGCTGTATATCAACTGGCTAAACTTCGAATGCTTGAATTCTATTATGACTTTCTTGACAGATATTTTGACAGAAGAGATTTCGAATTGATTCAGATGGACACAGACAGCAATTACATGGCAATCAGCGCAGAAAAGTTGGAAGACATTGTTAAACCAGAGCTGCAAACAGAATTTGAGGCAAAAAAGCAAGAGTGGTTAGCTTGGGACAAGTGGAGCACTCGGACCCCTGGGCTCTTTAAACTCGAATGTGAAGGCAGCAGAATGATTGCACTCTGCTCAAAATGTTATTTCGTCGACGAATCTGAGGGTAAAAAAAAGAAGTTCAGCACGAAAGGGGTGTCGAAGAAGCAAAACGAGATCACGTGGCAGCGTTTCAAGAAAGCTTTGGAAGGCAGCAAGGACATAGCAACTAATAGAGGTTTCAGGATGCGGGACGGGCAAATGGTCACTTACGAACAGCAGAAGCTGGGGTTGAGCGCTTACTACGACAAACGCTGGGTATTGGAAGACGGCATTCACACAGAACCGATTGAGTTTCATTGTTAGATTGCTGGTGGTAGTTGTGTATCTGGAGGGACAACCAAAAGCTCTTCGCGGACAAACCAGCGTTTTGGTTCGTCAAACAAATAATAGATAACCGGTGCGTCTGGTTTTATCATAATCTTTTCAATCTGATAAACATTCAAAGACCAGATTGGGTCGGTTGCTCTTCGCCGGCCACCTTCAAGTTCACCAGGTTGACAGAGATAGCGAACACTTAAACCGGAGGGGAGCTTTTTTTCGTTCACACCAACAGGTCTCAAATAAGGTGTTGAGGATTTGGATGGAACAGTTTTCTCTTTGATGGCATCAACAGGTTTTTGACCAGTCAGTCGAGTGACTTCTTTATTCAAAGCTAAAATAACAGCGGGCAGTCGGGCCACCCATTCAGTCGATCTTTTGTCTTCTGGGAGGCGCATTTCAACCCCATATTGGTGTCCAAACAGTCTTTCAGCCAGGGTGCGGTTGAATCTTTCAACGATAGCTTGATCACGGTGAATATCCACACGGCCGCGTCTAACCTCGACATTATGTTTCGAAAGAAGTTGGTTCATAGCACCCATAAACTCACGACCAGGATCGACTTGAAGCAGTTTCGGCCACTTTAAAGGACCACGACTATAAATCCGTTCCAGAGCAGCTGAAACTTCGTTAGCCTCTTTTGTGGTTAACGGTTCGGCCTCTTTGTATCGAGAGGCCACATCTACCACTGTGAGGGCATATTTAAGAGTTTTACGGGAGCGTGGTGGGCGATCGTGTGGGAGATACAGAAGATCGGCTTGGTGAACTTTGTTTGGAACAGGAACATCAAATTTCGGCCTTGGAATGTACCGTGGGGCTGGTAAATAAACCTGCCAAAGAGCTTGCTTTATCAACCAGTTTTGAGCCACATCTTCCGAGACTTTCGCTGCCTGGGCTAATTTTTTAATTGCTGCAAACCCTTTCCAATACCCTTGCGGGCTGTAATAAATTTTTCGACAACCTATTGAAAATGCACGTGCGCATTGTATACCATACACAATAAAAAATGGACGACCCGTTTGGTTGTTTGCAAAATGAGAAAATTTCGACAAAAAAAATATTGCAAGAATTTTTGCAAAAAAGAAATGAATTATACTTATGCCTGCCAACAAAAAAAATTAATCGTTGTCCTTCATGCGAGGAGCAATTATTTTCTGTGGTGAATGAGTTCTGTCGTGCATGTCCAAAGTGTGGTAGAGTGTTTGAATATGATTATGATTATGATGATGAACAGTTACAAGAAGAAAATCGGGGAAGAATTTTTTTCATTGCGAACCCTACGACTAAATTTCATTTAAAAAATGTTTTTCGAAAATGGAACATTGACAAAATGTTTTCTTCGAGCGAGTTCAATTTTCTTGGTAACGTTATTGCTCAATTCAAGGGGATAACTGGCAAGTCAGTGAACTACCCCTGTTTTCTGTATAATTATTTTGAAATAGTACCTTCTGAATGCTGGCCCAACAAAAAAGAAATTATGGAATCTATTTCTCATCACCTTCCTAAAACCTTAGCAAGCAGGCGGCGCGCAAAACAGGAGTTTGAAAAGTGGTGGTTGAAAAACAATCAAGGTTCTTCATAAACATTTTCATATTTGCCTGTTTTCGGGTTTTTCACCAAACGCATGACAGTACCCTTTTTTGGATGAGTCCAAAATTTCTTGCTTGTGACACCAGTTGGACCTGTGAAAGCATTTTTCGCAATATCACCTGACCAATACCGATCGAATACATGTTTTGTGGAAGGAATCATTTTTTTTGTCAAAGTTTCAGCAAATTTCACTACTTCCAATGGTTTATCCAAAACACCAGTACCTTTTTGTTGTTTCAAACCCAACCCTAACTTTTGTTTAGCATTGATTGCATTTCTTGCAGCCGTATGACCCCACTGCCTTTGTTTGTAAGGAACTGCGTCAAGAGCCTTCACCATTTTTTTATCCGCTTTGTGTTTGCATTTTTTGAGATTTTCACCGTATTTTTTTCACGGTTGGAACAAACATCATAATCAACATCATGTTGCATAGCAATCGCATCTGTTGCACCTGTGTCGGTTTCTGATATATTTCCAAGATTTCTCCAGTTTCTGGATCGTATTTCACCTGCTTTTCAAGAGGATTGTATGGCCCTGTGAAATTATGTCCCGGCAATGTCCAACCTTTTTTGGTTTCGGAAATTTTCCTATTGCTGCATGTATATCAATACCACTGCCCTCCGCGTGGGAGGGCTCACCTAGTTTCTCGGCATAAAACGTGTTTCTGTTATTCCGCAACTAGCGCATTTTGCTTTTAAGAGTTTTCGATTGTTCTTTGTGATTACAACTTTTTCACTTCCCTGCACATTGGGCGTGTGCCGCTTTTCTTTCACACAGTACACTTCCATTGTATATATCTTATGAAAAATAATTTTTCACTATTTCCTCGTTTTGAAGTAAATCGTTGGAGAACATTTTCAAAATATCGGCAAAACTTGTTCCTTTATTTCTTTCGTTTAAAAAGAGAAGGCAGTAATAACCACATCTCACACTTTGTTCCCATTGAATTTGGTTATCATTTCTGAAAAAATGTGTCATCCCGTGCATTGACATTTCTTTTTCCCATTCCAAAGGTGTTGGAAGCCCAAATGAATCGAAATACTCGTAAGTACCTTGTCTTTGGCAGGCCAACAACATACCCAGTGAGTTCCCAAACTTCCAAAATCATCCAAGTTTATAATACATGGAGAATGAAACAAGGGTTTTGTTTCGTTTCTGCTAAAAATACCTTTGATGGGGATTCGTAAAAGGTGGAACCATTTTCTCAGGTCAATTTTGGATAGAGGTTTATCTTCAAATTTCAGATTTTTTTTTTCAATTGATAATAATCGTCCCAAGTTCCAAAAAAAGGTGGAGATTGAATTTGCATTCCTTTACCTTTAGGAGGTGGAGGGAGGGGTGGTGCTCGTCGTTGTCGTGAGCGTGGTGGTGGTTGAGTTTGCATACCTTTTCCTATTATTTTTCGTACTAAATCAAGAGCCAAAGGTACATCGATAGACGCCAACATACCAAGGAAGCCACCATACTGTGCGCCACCTCCTTTTACTAAACCTTTTCCAACAAGATATTGTTCTGCCGCCTTTTTCTGAGTAGGAGTCATTCGCTGGACAAGTTTATAAAGCTCAATTTCCTTCGGCCCAAAACCCTTTCCGAATATCTTTTTCAGCACCTTTTCAGCGCCGAAACTCAAACCTGCACTTGCTAATGCTCCAAGGGCTGGCTTTATCAAAGGTCTTGCCAAACCTAGCATAGCAGAAAACAAACTTCCACCGCGCTGCGCAGTATTTTGAATCTGGGTCTGGCTTAATTTTATTTCCATTCCTTTACCTGCTGCTGAGGTTTTTTTTAGTCACGAGATTTGAGTAGTAGTGAGAAGGAGTTCGTCACCTCGCCCAATTTGGCCTGGTTTGACTCTCAGAGTGACAGCTGTCTTCGAAACATAAGCTTTTTGAAGTTTCTTTTTCTGACCATCAGTCAGTGCAATTTTATATGGATGATAAGTTGTGCTCATCGTGTGTATATTATATTCAGAATTTTTTGTCTAGACGACGACAAGCTCATTGCCAATTTGCTTCAACACAAATTCTTGTTCATTCAAAACCGCGGCGAAGATTATATAATCTTGAGCGTTAGCGGCTTCGTTCAGTCTGTAATGGAATTCGAACTTTTTGGGATCGTCTGTCAAACCTTCTTTGGAATTTCGCAGATCGAAGTAGACAACTGGGTATAACTTCTCAAAGTAGGAAAGCGGCAGCTGAACGCCGGTGTTATAGTCATTCTTTCTGTATCTCAAATTGATCAAATCATTCAAAATTCTTATTTTAAAGTCCTAATCATATTCAAGCTCAGGATAAAATTCTGTGCCGTACTGAAGGCGGCAAGTGTCCAATCTTGCTGTGTCATCACCATCGATATCAAATGTGTCAAAAATGTAAGGGTTTTGTGTATAAGAATTTTGTCTCCGAGTTTGTCGAATAAATACAAAAACATGTTTGGGGTTTTTTACCCCGGGTGTAATTAACCACCTACCATTCGCATCCCTTCGGACGCTGCTCTGTGTCAAATTTTCTTGCAGGTATTTCCATTGGGTTGGCTTCAAGAAATTTTCATTGACCAGGGTTTGTCCTTTGCCAGTGAAATGTAATTGTGGCACCCACAACTCAAATTTGCGGACAACAATCCTTCGCTCTGTTCCATCGTTTTGCCAAATCATTTCTTCATCGTCTTGCAGACCAATTTCAAACTCAAAATGTATTGGTGGTATCAGCCTGTCGGAAAGACTTTCGAAGAAGGAGTATCTGTTCAAAGGGATAATGGTTTGAACTGTTTTGCCTCGGTCTGATAGAAGCGCCCTTGCCCGCATTCCAAGGTTCTTCACAGTGGCTTCTGCAACCACAGTGTCATTTGCATTGTCAAGATACCAAAAATGGTTTTTTGCCACACTTCTCGAAAAATCATCCGAAACGTCAAGCAGGTTTTTGATGAAAACAACCTTGTGAATATTATCCGCCTCGTATAATTTTTTTCCAGATGATCTGACGCTCAAATTGTTTATCAATGAGAAAGAACCGTTTATCGGAGCTGATCGAGTGTCGGCATCAATATTGGCTCCGTCTGCTGTAGCTTCCAAGTCGAAATCGACGCGGAAATAAGCGTTGTACCAGTCATAAAAATTGTCCCGGTCTTTCAAGGGAAATTTGTAGCCCGTCTTTTTTTGAGTTTGGGTATTCCCAGGGAAGGCGAGTGCAGTGTCCAAATCAACTCGAATGTATGTAGTCTTGTCGAGGTATGGTGGAGTTCTGAACATTTTGACAAGAGTTATATTAAGAGAAAAAAATTTCTTTTTTTAAATTTCATTTGCTAAAATTTGATTTAATTTTACAAGGGCGTCTGATTTTTTTGGTTTTCGGTTTTGCAAAATATTTGCAAGTTTATTTTTTGCATCCTGAGACAACGGTTTTTGTTTTTTTCGCTCTTGCAGTATTTTTCGTATTTGTTTCGAACCTTTTTCAACAGCAAGTTCACCAACTCTCTCACCCGCTTTTTCAGCGATTGTTTTTGTGGTTTTTTGGGTAGTTTTCTTTGCCACGTTCTTAACATTGTCTTTGAATACTTTACCGATGGTCGTGAGGGTGTCACGGATCACACCCGACCCTTTGTGTTTATATCGATAACGTCCGGTGTTTTCGTCAAAAAAAATTTGCCCACTCGCTCGTATGATTCATGATTGTATATTTATACCAACAAAATCCTTACTCTTTTTCAATCATTAAGCTAATTGCAATGTCTGTCCCGTTGAGATTCAGGATATTGTTTTTTCCGTCTGTCACCCAAACCCTTATTTCATTAATAAAACTTTTATTAACAGGTTGCCACTCAAGTCGACGCGGCTCTTTTCGAAATGGATAGCTAACCCGAAGATCTGATGTTGAGAAACTGTATAACACATCGCTTGAAACATTGTTTGTTCGGCGTGAGATTAGATCGCAGTGCAAATATACCCAATCAACACCTCTTGTGATATTTGGAACTTCTCTTCCGACAACATCTCCACTCAAAGTACTTTTGCCATAACCAAGCAATTCACCAAAATTTCCTTGAGAAAAGTCAAGCTCATAATCGTTATGTATCAAAGTCACAACCCTATAAATTGACATATCGAAATATATTGTGAAAATGTACTTACTGTCTTTCTTTGTTGGATCTACTTTACCGGTGTGTTGCTGAATAAATGTGTTGATTCTTTTGTAATCATACATTCCATTCGGGAAAGTTAAGGTCTTCCACGCTTGTTCTGTTTTTTTCTTCCAGCGAATTTTGTTGTTGTCATAACGAGAATCGATGTTGTTCCATGAGTAACTCATTGTGATAAGTCTGTTTAGCGCAGCTTTATAGTTTCCTGGTCCCAATTCGGTCGGCAATTCGATCGGAGGATGAAACTTCACTGTAAAATCATGTGAAACATTCCGTTCTCCACCTCTTTCTAGTTTTGCGAGGCTCGAGTCAAGCAAAATATCAAAGCTCATTGTTTTATATAATCAGAAATAATTTTTTTCTTTTTCTTTTTATCGATTGTACCAAGTTCAACAAGTGAATCAAGCAGATATAATACCTGTTTTTTTAGTTTTATTGAGCTGTTTCCTGCTTTCATCGATCCTAAACTCAAATGAAGTTGGTTGATCAATTTTTCAGCTTCATCATCAGTGATGCCACTTCCTTCGGTTTCCCAATCCTGTTTAGAAAAGTCATCTTCATCGTCAGAAAGTTCAAAAGCAGGTCTTCGGCTCATGACAGCTTTTTCCAAAGGGGTTGGAGTAGTTTCTCTTTTTTCGTGTGGGGGAGTGGACTTCAGTCTATACTTCCCCCCCTCTAACTGTTTCTCAAAAGTTGTTTTTGTAACCCCTCTTTTCGCATAAATTCCATCTCTTACTTTTTTGATTTCCTCTATTGAATAACCATATAATGGTCATTTTTTACTTTTTACTTTGTAATTGGGGTCATTTCCAAATTTCGTGATCAGTTGATTGACTGTTTGCAATAGGGTTGATTCATGGGAATATTCTTTTTTAACCGGTTCCGGCGCCCCCCCACTCTTTACGTGTGGATTGTTTTTCTTCCATCAGCGTTTGAGGTGGTGTTGGAAAATCATCATCATCATCATCAACAACTTCTTGATATGAGGGTGGTGGTGGTGATGGTGGTGTTGGTACATCCGGTCTGAA
Source organism: Siderastrea siderea (assembly GCA_964030785.1). Lineage (NCBI taxonomy): Eukaryota > Metazoa > Cnidaria > Anthozoa > Scleractinia > Rhizangiidae > Siderastrea > Siderastrea siderea. The sequence continues at coordinate 33,358,353 of OZ034971.1, forward strand.
TTCATCACCAAACGGGTTGATGTCGTCAAATTCATCCCTTGTGTAATCAGGACCTTCCTGCTCCTCTTCTTCTTCCTCTTCTTCCACAGTGGTGCTGCTCTTTTCATCAAGCCTTTTTGTAATTGGTTTAAAAAACTCTTCTCCTGAAAGCTGACCAAACTCTTTGTTTATTTTATCCATTTTAAATTTTTGGTGAATTTCTTCTGTTTGTTTATCCAACACCGTTTTTTCTTCAGCCAACTGACGCCATTTTTTTACTGACATATTTCCAGCGTGAATATATAGAAGCGAAAAAAATATGAAGTTCACATATTTATCATTTCCCTCAGTTTCTTCCAAGAGTGCTAACAAACAAGGTCATCCTTGTTTGCCAGATGATTTTTTCCTGATGCTAATTTGTGGACCTAGTAATTCTGGCAAAACAAACTTATTACTGAATATGATTTATAACTTATTGCTGTTTGATAAGATCTACCTCTTCTCAAAAAACCTGCACCAGTACCAATACCAGGGTTTTTTGAAGGACTTTGCTGAAAGAATCAACCCCATGGTCGGTTATGAGGTTATTGAGGCTTTTGATGATGAAATCATTCCGCTCGAAGAGCTTCCGGTGGACAACCAAAAAATTGTTGTTTTTGATGATCTTCTTTGTGAAAAAAACCAAAACAGCATCATAAATTATTTTATCAATGGGCGGCACAAAAACTGCTGCGTTATTTACCTCTCTCAAACCTTTTACAAGGTGCCAAAAGACATCCGTGTCAACTGCAGCCATCTTTGTATTTTCAGATTAGATCCAAAAGAAAACAAACGAATTGCAAACGAAATAGGTGTTGATCATAACACTTTAGATCGCGCCACCGATGAAAAATATTCTTTCCTTTACTATGACAAACCCAAAAAATCAATTAAAAAAAATTTTGATGAAGATATATAATGGGGTATATTAACAGTCAAATAGGTGGAACTAACCAAACGACGACTGAAAATGTGAAAGAGGGTCCTCCTGGTCCAGGGGGTCCTCCCGGTCCTGAGGGTCCTCCTGGGCCGAAGGGTGACAAAGGCCCAGCAGGACCACAAGGTCCTTATGGACCGAGGGGTGAAAAAGGTGCCACAGGACCACAAGGTCAGAAGGGGGCACAAGGACCACAGGGTTTAAAAGGCGACAAAGGTGATAAAGGCGATAAAGGTGATAAAGGTGATCCTGGACCTCAGGGTAGTGCCAGCGGTTCTGATAATATTGACATGCAAAATAAGTACGATATTTTGCGATTAAAAAGCAACCCTTATCCTGTCCACGGTGATCTGACAAAGGTAATAAACTATCAGGACACGAGAAATATCTTTCTTTCAAAAAAGGAAGGCGGAAAAATGGAAGCAAACATTGATATGAACAATAATACAATCTACAACGTAAAAGACCCAGTACAGGCAGATCAAGCCACAAACAAAAAGTATGTCGATAATCAGCTTGTGAAAAAATTGGATAAAAACGTTAATATTGATATGAAAAATAATTCGATTATCAATCTTGATCTTCCATCAAACCAAAGAGACGCCGCATGCGTCGAGTTTGTTAACAACAGAATTGATGATATGACACAAAAAAAGTTTCTCAAAGTTGATGGTACTAACAATATGACTGGAAACTTGAATTTAAATAACAATAAAATTATTAACTTACAAACCGATTACAAAGATTCGAAATCCGCAGTTAATGTTGATTTTATGCAAAATGAAATAACATCTATGAGAGATCTTGTCAGTCAAAAAATTCATGAATCTCATATCACTAACTCGGGACAAAAAAGGGACGCCTTCAGATACTTGATGGAAGACACTGATGCATCTTCGAGTGAAAATAATATCGAGGTTTTGGGCATCAGAGATTTTTCCGAATCTTCACATCAAATAAATAAAAAAGCTTACTCTCTCAAACTCCTGTTTGAAAAAGGCTCACCCAACCAGTACCAGTCACGCCTCGGTTTTAACTTATATAAATTTCCGGTCGGTTATTACACAATGGTCGTTGAATGGTTTCCTCCGGAAATGAATGGGGTAAGTGTAACCCCGCAAGCAACGACGATTTCAATTTCTAATCATACAACCAAAATATTTGAGAAGTACACCAAAACAGTTATCCAATTTCACAGATGGGGTAGCTCACCTCCACAATCCTATATCTCGATCTGCACGGTAAGGTCAGTAATTCATCATTTTTAACAATTGGTCATTTAATTGTTTATGGTGTAAAAGAAACAATTTCAAACGTTGATCCAAGTGTCTCTGACACCGCTTTTGTTATTGATAATGGAAAAATGGTAATGCAAACAGATCTTTCTTTAAACAGTCATCGTTTGCGCGGTTCCGTTCATTACATAAATGGAATTTTAGATGCAACACAAGGTAAAAAAATTTTTTCGTTAAATGGTTGTAGTGAAATAATAATGAATCAGGATGATATAATAACAAATATAAAAATAATGCATGTAAGCAAAAAAAGAAAAAAATAAGATTTGCACCTATTTCTATTTCAATATTCTTTTTTCCAAAACAAAATATTAAAATAGATTCAGATGGTATAACATTTACTCCTGTAAAGAAAGTTTATCATTCAGCTGATATATCTAGAATACAGACAATTAATGTTAATCTTAAATTTGATTCTTGTTGTTCACTGTATATTGAACTGTCTTCATCAGGAATAAATGAACTCCTTCTAATGTTATTTGAAGATATAGTACCATAAACATTTTTTCAAATTATATAGCACAATGCGGAACATTTTCGAATTCAACCATATCGACCAAACACTTTCTAAAGAGAAAGTTAAAATTCTGAAAGATTTATATGCTTATTACCATAAGAAACATTATGGCTATGAAAAGTTGCACCGAGGTTTTCGAAGAAAAAATTTTGTTTGTAATCTTTCAGCTGGCAAGTTAATTATTAGTGCCGCAGTAGCCGGAGGAATTACATTGAACCCTATTGTCATAGCAACTTTAACTGGTGTTGGTCTTACTTTGAAAGCAGTGGCAAGCCTTAAGAAATACGATAAGAAAACAGAACAAGCAAATTTTGCCCGTATCGAATGCCAAAAAATCCTTGATGAGATTCGCTTTTACCTCAGAGGTGAAACTTTCGACGAAAAGTCCTTTCTTGATAGATTGAAAATGATAGATAATTTCGTTACTGATCATTGTATGGAAATTCCACTATCTATTTCTGAAAAGTACGATAAAAAATTCACTCCATTGTACATTTTCAAAGTAATTATATACGCTTTCAAAAATGATTGCAATTTTGCAAGTTATTTGCTATCACCTAGTTGAGCTTCTCACACCCCCCGAAATTTTGCAAATAAGATTCATTACTCGTGAATGTGTTTCAATAATATTGTTACTAACTCGTGACAAAGATGGCTACCCCATTTCAGGCCAAGATGTGGTTCCATAATACGACTTTTATCACTAAGTTGACAACTTCACCAACAGAGTACACAATAAAATTTTGACTGAAACGTTACAAAAATGCGACGCTTTTGATTGGCTACAAGCCCTGAGCTCCACGTGATATTACATAATCCAGTGTCAAGGTTAAACTAAAAATAAAAAAACACGTCAGACAAAGCGTGATAGCGCACGTGAGTGAGAGGCATTCCGAAAGGTGTCGGAAATTCTGAAGGGCGCGAGAAAAAAAAGTCAGACAGAAATCAGCGCCTTTCGGAATTTAAAAACACTTTTCGAATTTAACAGCACCTTTCGGAATTTCCGGAACCTTTCGGTATGTGTTGTGAAGAACACCCTATTAAACAAATGTATATTCAATATATCTTAACATGGATGTCTGTACAGATCAACCAGCGATCTCACAAGACTGGCTAACAAAGTATGTATTTATAAATCAACAAGAAATCTTACAAGACTGCCTAAAAGAATATGTATATTCAGATCAACAAGAGATCTCAGAAGAATGGCCAACTAAAGAAAGTTTTAAAAGAAGAGAAATTTTAAAATGGAGAAATATTTCAGATGATGTAGACAAAATTAAAAAAGTTTCACACCGGGAAAGTAAATTTGGGATTTCAGCTATTTTAACTTTAAAAACAAAAAATGGAGATTAGTTTCTTGTATGGGCTCCTAAACGCCTTGCTGAAGATCTAGAAGATGATTCTTATCAATTTGTTTATAAAATAGGTCTCAAAACGTCTACTGACGGTAATGAATATTTTGATTATGAATTAATGTAATCTGTCTATGTATATTGATTTGTGTTTTCAAGCTTCAGTTGTTAAGGGGTTTTCCCTTCAATATTTGTACGAGAATATAAATTACGTTATTGTCTGTGGGTTTCACCAGACCGCGAAGTCACGCACCGTAAACACAACTTAATGGTTGTGGTCCTCTTCCCATATATCAGTGCAATACTTAACTAGGGTTATATCATATATCGTGACAGAGATGGTAAGTTCAAGTAAGATTTCTTCGTGTTTATAACAAGGGTAACAACACCCTCCCTGACAACAGTGCATATAAGCTACACACACCAGAATATGGACAAGCCGCTCCATTTCAGGACAGTAAGGTTGTATTAAAAGCTCATTGTGAACCAAGTTCCAACCCAAAGCCTCTCGCTCTCTCAGTTTAATGATGAGAAAATGTTTGTAAATTATCTCACGTAGCTCAGGAGGTAGGTTTTGAATTGCTTCGATAACCTGACAGTTGTTGAATCCGGCAGCCATCGATATCAAATTTGACTCACAAATATTTAATCGATTATAAATTTTTTTTGTGTGTGTGTATTCGGTTATGTTCTCGTTTTAATTTTTTCTTCTTTTTTTATGCTGGGTGGTTTATTTCGGTTAAGTAGTATATCATGAATTAAATGAATACTACCTGATTCTCAGCGGTTTATTTTCGAATTTTAAATCTCCCACATAATAAACAAGCGAGCAAAGGGAGCTTGTTTATTATGGTGGTGGGTTTAAAATTCGAAAATAGACCGCTGAGAATCAGGTGGTATTCATTTAATTCATGATATACTACTTGAACTGAAGCTATAATGTCGTAAAAAAGGTGGTTACTGTTCATCGTGGTAAATACAGTTAAATAATAAAGTGTGTATCGTTTGTCTCACGATGTAGTCACTTGAGCTGTAGATCGCGACGTTTCGACTGCTTACTGCTAGTCTTCATCAGGCGGTGAGCTCGACTGGTTGCGCGTCACCATATAAATCACGATGGTCGGCTGTGATTGGTGCGTTTCGATCCTTGTTGTTTCGCTGTGAAGTTGTTTCCCGAGAGGTCCGATTTGAAGTTGTTCTCTCGGCGGTTCGCTGATGTACCGGTCTCCTGTTGTGTTTCTTGATCGTTGGTATCCACGCTTCAGGAATTTCAATTCCGTTGTCCCTATTGATGTTATAAGGGTGAAGTCTTATGTGGATAGCTTCCTTGACCCTACGGGTGTACCAGTGTGAGTCTCGATCAATAAACTTTACCTCGTTCTAAAGCGGGTGGTGGCCGGTCTTATTGGCGTGCTCAGAAACGGCGGAGGTCTGGGTACGGGCGAGTCGTATATCTCTGTCATGCTCTTTGATCCTTTCCTGCCTAGATCTTCCTGTTTCGCCAATGTAGACTTTTCCGCATTCACAGGGAATCCTGTAGACTACGCCGTCTTGTTTAGCCGGATCGACGGTGTCCTTTGGTCGCACTAAATGTGACCTAAGTGTCGTGTCGGACTTAAAGACGGCGCAAATACCTTGTTGTTGTAGGCAGCGGCGAAGAGGTTCTGACACTCCTTTGATATACGGCAAAACCGCGGTGGACTTAAACTCTGTCTCAGGCTCTACCCTGGGGGCTGCTTTTCTCGTCCTGGTGAGCTTCTGCGCGAAGGAGGAGGAATAACCGTTAGAAACAAGGCGACACAAGCAACCACCTAGGATCTATGGTTTACCTAAGATCCACAAGGCCAACATACCGTTAAGGCCTATTGTGTCCTGCGTAAACACCTTTGCATATGACTTATCTGCTTTCTTGGCTAACATCTTATCTCCCTTAACAGGCAATTCAGATTTCACGGTGACCAACTCAGCTCACTTCGCATCCATCATCAGCAGTGAGAGAGATTCAAGACAACGAGATCATGGTGTCCTTCGACGTAGAGTCACTATTCACCAACGTTCCAATTGAAGGTGCCGTACAAGCTGCGCGACGAAAGTTGGACAGCGATCACGGCCTTGCAGACCGCACAACGCTAACACCTGCTGAGATTGCGGACCTCTTGGATTTCGTATTAAGATCTACATACTTCCGGTATAACGGATCGATTTACGAACAACAAGAAGGTGCAGCTATGGGGAGCCCAGTTTCCGCGGTTATTGCTAACCTCTACATGGGGGCGTTTGAAGAACAAGCAGTAGAGTCCGCACCCTACAAGCCCAAGATCTGGAAGCGCTACGTTGACGACACCTTCACCATCCTTGATCGCGGTAATGTTGACAGCTTCTTACACCACCTCAACAGTCAGCAACCCACCATCCGCTTTACCATGGAAACCGAGAAAGGGAGTAAGATCGCCTTCCTCGACACGTCAGTTTCTAGAGAACCGGACGGCCGCCTTACCACCAGCGTCTACAGAAAACCAATAAGACCGGCCACCACCCGCTTTGGAACGAGGTAAAGTTTATTGATCGAGACTCACACTGGTACACCCGTAGGGTCAAGGAAGCTATCCACATAAGACTTCACCCTGATAACATCAATAGGGACAACGGAATTGAAATTCCTGAAGCGTGGATACCAACGATCAAGAAACACAACAGGAGACCGGTACATCAGCGAACCGTCGAGGGAACAACTTCAAATCGGACCTCTCGGGAAACAACTTCACAGAGGAACAACAAGGATCGAAACGCACCAATCACAGCCGACCATCGTGATTCATATGGTGACGCGCAACCAGTCGAGCTCATCGCCTGATGAAGACTAGCAGTAAGCAGTCGAAACGTCGCGATCTACAACTCAAGTGACTACATCGTGAGACAAACGATATACACTTTATTATTTAACTGAAACTGTAATATAACACTCATTAACTGTTAAAATAGACCTTCAGATGTCAATGTGAACTTTAACTGCCAGAAATTCATTGAGACAAAACTTTTGTACCGTAATAATTCGATTTAGCGCTCTCCTTCCAATAATAGCCCTTCTTCTAATAAGCGCTCCCCCTTGAGTGTTGTTTTGCTAATAAGCGCCTCCTTCCCTTATTGTGAAGGAGACATCGAAGACACTGACATAGAATAGACTAATTAAACAAGTGAATTATGGTCTTTTGTCCCATGTGAAATAAATAGTAAAGGCATTGACTTGGAATGGACAAGAGAATGCTTTTCTGACTATGTGAACCCGTAAAGTTAAAGTCGGTTGCGTCCGATTGTTATGTCAAAAAAGACGGCTTCTTTCAAAAAAGCGCCCTCCTTTGAGCTACCAAAAGTAAATTAGCGTCCCGCGCGCTAGGTCGAATCATTACGGTACCTGTTTGACAGATGCCGTTACCACGTTGTAATCTTGTAATAAACGGCAACATTAAGCGTTCTAATCTTTCTACAGAAGAAGGGCCGCACTTCGAAGACTTAAAGTAAACCTTTAAGTACGCGCGCAAACGGTGCAGCACTTGCCCTTCCATTCACAGCGCAAACAAAAGGACTTGAGTATATCTATTAAGATAACTGATCTCTTTACACGCATCTCCGCAAATGTCATCTATTGCATGACGTGCACCTTATGGAAGAGGATATACATTGGCGAAAGGGGAGAAGACTAGGCGACCGCTTCCGCGAACACCTGCGAGACGTCGAAAGAAATGACAAGGACCCATGCAAAGCAGTCGCTTGACACTTCAATCTCCCTGACACTTGACAGACTATGGTCTTTCCCTACATCAGGGCAACACAGAAAGCCGTAAAAATTGAGAGCAAACATTCATCTTTCAAATCGGCACCCTTAATCCCCACGGGATTACGTTGCCTGTTTTTGATCAATAGCGTAACTGCACCATTCTACATTTAAACCAGACACAACCCACAGTCCCTTGATTCGCTCTGACGAAGAGCTAACGCTGTAAACGCCAGCTTTTGAGTTTCTTCATGAAGGACAATTTATCTCATGAACTCAGCTGATACGTTCAAGTTTTTGTGTTTCACTTCCCCACTGACGCAACATCACAGTTTCTTTAGAAACTCCTTTTTTTTTCGTATACCTGTTTGTAAACAATTGCACTGAAACATTCATTTTACACATCCATGTTCCATATTCTCCCCCCAACTTTTTTGCTCTTTGGATTTATGATCAACCACCCCACCTCTTTTTTGTAGAACGTGTGACTTTGCTGTTTGTTGGTGATGTTGCATTTTCCGGTCCAGTGAAATATTACGTGGAACATGGCTATCACACATACAATGATTCTTTTAATGACGTGGCATCATACATTAGAGAAGGTGACATCTCGGTGGCGAATTTGGAAACTCCCTTTGTAAGCAAAGATGTCTATCGCTACAAATACAAAGGAAGAAAATCAGTCATACTGGATGCAAGTCCAAATGCCGCCCCAGCATTAAGGTAAAATGACAGCTCTACAAAATAATGTAATATTTCTTCCTGGGTATTGTTATTAATGATATGATAATAAGGGATGGAGAGTCGCTCTGACCCTCCACACGCCCGATAGCATACTTCCTCTGTTTAAGCGTCGATATTCATCCCCATGAACCCCCCATAACATAAGCCCTCCTTCCAATACGCAAACAAAGAAAGATACAAAGGCATCCAAGAACTTAAAAGACCCTAACACTTGATCTCTCGTTATTCTTTTGATTCCGGATTCAAAGTCAGAAAGCCTGAGAGAATCCCTTTAAGCAATCCAAGGACTTGTAAACTTTGCCTGTATCCGGGTGCAAATCTGCCAGCTTAGCATCAGCGCCTGCCGGGTTTACAACCTGCCTGAGTTTGATGTAATGCAGCGCCGTTCTACTATTCTTCCAACCAACATGGTCCATAATGTCGTTCAGATCAACATCAGCCAGCGCTAGAGAGACTGCGGATCCGCTATGGAAGCCAAGAAGAGTGAATCGCTCGCTGGAAAGCTGACCGCGTAGTTCGGCAGAGTACAAATTTAATCGAGATTGGGCAGCTGCCGCCTCCAAACCGCGAGAAGAAATTTTACCTTCCTTGGACAGGGAACGGAAAAAAAAGCCCGAACCCAGGTCAACCGTTTAAGCTTCTCTGGCTCTCCTGCCAGAAGTCTCCCAGTACTCGATCACCCGATGAGAGATGGAGGACACCACCCTTGCCATGACCTGATGCGCCCGAAGAAACAGAAAGACGTAAGTGCTTTTCGTCTCTCCAAGGAACGCAGTCCTTCCACGAGTCCAAAAACCGCCAATGAATTATTTCCTCTCTGAGACCAGGTGACAAGAAGACTTGCCCATTGGAGCTAGCTGACGAAATGGCACGAGCCATCTCTCTAATGAACAGCTTAGCTGCAGGGATGGCTAGGGAAAGTGAAATACATGTCCCCTGAAAGCGCTGCAAAGTCTTAACATCCACAAATTTACGGCGAGCCAAGATCTCTTCTCGCAGTGAAACCCAAGAAATATTCTTTCGTTGCAGTACCAGAAACGACTGCCTCTGAGAGTCAACGACAAAACCCAGATACTCCAAAGAAGTGGTTGGGTGCAGCACAGACTTGCTTATCCCAATCGGGTAACCAAGCTCGACCAAAACAGACAGGACAACAAAAATAGAAGCCTGGGCCGCCTTGAAACTGAATTCCTCTAGCCTATCACGACCAAGGACCGGACTGGGTCAGCAGCTCACCGTTCAGGCGGTCGTCGATGTAAAGGGAACAAGGTATCCCTTGATCACGAAGGGAACTAGAAACCACCAGGCCAATAGAATGGTAGATAAATGGCAAGATTTTCCAACCAAACGGCAAAGTACGACACACGAACCAAAGGCCACCCCACTCGAAGCCAAAATACGCCTGCGAGTCCGGTGTCAGAAGGATGTGATCGTACCCTGACTTGTCATCACATTTAGTCATATAAGAACCTTGGTACACATATCTCGGAACATCAGTAATCTTGTCTAAAGAAAAAGGAGCATCTTTCATCGAGAGGTTCAAAAACCTTGCATCCACGCACAGGGTTTCGATGGTTCAACGGTCAGCGGTAGTATCAATTGTGGAAGGCTGACCATTCCCTCACGGGGTGATGTCGCAGCTCTTACAAGGTCTTCTCTGATTTGCTGAGAAAACAATACACCGAACAACAAAACAATGGACCCTAGCCCTGAAAACAATAGAGCTGCGTGATACCAAGGTCCAATGAAATTAGAGGTTGTTAAGAGCTGCGGGGCTACCGCCCTCACGACCCCAAACGCGAACGGCGCCGGAGGACACGCGTTTTAAAATTTCCTCACAGACAAAGTTCCTAAATTTGTCACAAGAACCATGGTTGGGGAAGCGTTTGGCGGGAGGCAGGTCCGAGCAGTATTGCGAGTTTTTATAGACTCCAGAGAAAGATTCACGAAATTCAAAGATGTCCACCTTGTTACGAATCCAATTGAGGAACTTCTCTTTCGCCGAATAACCACTTAAAATCACTTCCCACGCAGTAGGATTAGTATGAATGTCCCCAGCAACAAACGCGTTAGGATCTCTTAATCTTAGCAGTTCAATTTCCGGAACAATTCCAGACCGTAACACGTCCTCCCAGTCACCTGAGGATAGACTTTCTCCCTCCTGAACGGCCCATTAACATTAACTCACGACACGGTCTCTCTAGGACAAGTAGTCAAAGCTTGCATTCTAAAGCGATCAAACTGACTCTCACACAACTGCAATCTTCTTTTCTTTACCGGTCGGATCTACGACGAAGTGGCAGAGAGAAGAATGGAAAAACTTAGCACTAAAGGAATGAAAAAATGGGAGAATTGTAGCAGCAAGACCTGGGATCCTCGATCAGGAGGGAGCAACTGCACACGCCTTTAAACAGTACGTCTATCGACTACCGAGAAATGCGGTAGGACGACAGGAGTTACTCGCCCCAATCTAGAGGATGGAAAACCGATAATTCTTAATAGGGCCCATCTCCCAAGGGGATACGATTCTTATTTATGTTTTAAATAAAAAGACATTCAAAACAATTTGTCCCATTTTATATGTAGATTAGAAGTTCCTTTCTTTGGATCCCAAAGGAGTTTATTAAGACCCACCAAAGACACAGTCTAATCTTTATTAATGTACTCTCTTCAATACACATTGATTATCCTTACAAGAGATCACATGCAAAACTATTTGTTCTGGTCTTGTCCAGAGGAAAACGGCAGACTTCAAAAAGTGTCTGATTTCCTCTAAAGAAGAGTCTGCAGTAGCTTTTTGGGCGTTTTCCAATTTTTTGATGCGTCTCATCACCTCCTCAATATTACGCCCATCCTTAAAACAAAACAAGACCTTATTACGAATTCAGCACAAATACGCATATTTACCACATATACTCAATGACTGGAACACCCAAGAATTAATTGCGTTGAGTATGAACAAAATGAATAGTCCCAGGGGTGTTTCCGCATCACCAAAGCGAATCAAGAATGATAACATCATGCCTTGTTACGAAGCTCGCAACAAAAAACAAAAAATTCAAACATCCAAAAGAACCAACAAAATATTTGCGAAACCGAACACGCAAAAACCTGAAGAAGAGCCAAATTCCATACTCGGCCACCCAGGCAAAAATTAATGTCATTCTCGGCCACACAGGCAAAAGTTAAATTTCACTTTTTCGGCCACACAGGCAAAAACAAACTTCATTCTTAGCCACACAGGCAAGAGTTATACTTCATTCTCGGCCACACAGGCAAAAGTTAAACTTCATTCTCGGCCTCACAGGCAAAAGTTAAATTTCATTCTCGACCCCATAGGCAAAAGTTGAACTTCATTCTCCGCCCCACAGGCAAAAGTTAAACTTCATTCCCCGCCCCACAGGCAAAAGTTAAACTTCATTCTCGGCCCCATAGGCAAAAGTTAAACTTCATTCTCGGCCCTACAGGCAAAAGTCAAACTTCATTCTCCACCACACAGGCAAGAGTTAAACTTCATTCTCGGCCATACAGGCAAAAGTTAAACTTCATTCTCCGCCACACAGGCAAAAGTTAAACTTCATTCTCAGCGACACAGGCAAAAGTTAAATCTCATTCTCGGCCACACAGGCAAACTTTAAATCTCATTCTCGGCCACACAGGCAAAAGTCAAACTTCATTCTCGGCCACACAGGCAAACTTTAAATCTCATTCTGCGCCACACAGGCAAAAGTTAAACTTCATTCTCCGCCACACAGGCAAAAGATAAACTTCATTCTTAGCCACACAGGCAAAAGTTAAATTTCATTCTCGGCCACACAGGCAAACTTTAAATTTCATACTCGGCCACACAGGCAAAAGTCAAACTTCAATCACGGCCACACAGGCAAAATTTTACATTGTACTTAATTACTTATTACCTGTCTTATTTTACTTTTGTCTTCTTTTATGTACAACCTAGTCAAAGCAATTTAATTTTTTTTGTAACTACTCAGCTCGTTTAGTTTATTTCTATTCTGGGTAGTTTTTTTGCCTATTTTAGTTAATTTAGTTTATAGTGTAATTTTTTCTATTTAATTTGGCAAAATAAAATGGTTGTTGTTGTTAATTCTCTGCCCCACAGGCAAACTGCGCAAATTGAATAACTGACGTTAGACGTTCAAAAAATATTTAAAACTGCCGGCAATCTATAAAACGATTCTTTATGCTCACAAACAAGCCACACAGGCATTGTTTCAGTAATTAAGTGCATACCCCACAGGCAAGTAGGCGTAGCCCAATCTCAAAATTACTTCGATATGAAACTTAAATGATTTCAAAACTTAAAAATTCAAAAGGAAACAGCACCAAGAAGGAAAAAACGCCTACACGAAAGTCCAATCCAGAAATATAGAGAAATAACGTCAAGAGGACATAGAGCTACCCACAAAAACGACCAAAATATACTCAAGAAATACTTCGTCAACTTGCGCTGGGACGTTGGCGGCTACTTGCTCAGGTGCATCTGGAACAGCCCCTGGAGCTGGCTGAACTACACAGCATCTTGAACCACTCGAGCAACTTCTCCAGCTTATGCCGGACGAGGATCTTGTTCATCAGCCATAAAGTGAGTCGGGTTTGAAGACAATCCAAGATGACCGACCTTGTCACGGACTCGAGTGAAGTAAATGGGTGGGGCATGCATTCTCTTTATATACTCATTATTACAATCCTCAGGGACCGTATTACCAATTCAAATGGACTTCGAATAGGATTCTATGCCAATCTTCCTCTCAGAGGGACACTTACTCACTTTCGTGTTTAAGGTCCCGTGTCCCCCTTATGTGCCACTTGGTATGAAGATAGAGGTCTCGAAAACGGTAACCGAACGGGACTTTTCTTTTAACTGGAACAAGTTAATCATAACTGAATGTCTAAAAGGCCGGGCTACCCATGGAGTGATTTTCGTACACTTTGTAGAGCATTCTGTACTGCGCAATGGATCACATTTTTACCAGGAAATCTGTCTTAAAGAGTATTTAAAATTAAACTGTTTTGTCTAACTGAAACGTCCGTCGAGTACTACCCTCTCCACAAGATGACTCGATATCATATTACGTCGGTAAGTGTAGCTATGCTGCAAGCTGCTCTCAAGAGAAACGGAAACCGGAGATAGCATTGGTGGTAAAATTGCCGTCGTCCTCAATTCTTACCCTAAACAAAACAATTACCGAGATTACCCTTATCCTCTTGTTTTTCTGGAGCACGGTTATGCCATTGTGTTCATATCTATTTGAGTGGTAACTATTTTGCCTTTCCAGTTTTGCAGGGTTTGATGCGGTCACAATTGCCAACAACCATATGAACGATTTTGGCTCTAGAGGTGTCCAATTTACTATTGATGTTCTTAAAAAGACAGGAATAAAATACTTCGGTGCTACTTATGGAAAGTGGGACTCTTCCCAGGTAATTCTTTTTTTCCTTTAGTTCGATAGTGAAATCCGTTTGATAGCATGACATAGCAGGTATGCCTAGAAGATCTCTTATCCGTCCTTTGGCAGATACTGTTAACATCAACATTTATAACAGGCTTGGTAAACGGTAAGCAGCTTCGAATCTCTTGGAGTTCTTCTTGGTTTTACTTTATCCATTTGTAATTTTTCTCTCTTTCTGTTCCTAATGTAGAAACCTCTTATCCTGGAAGCAAAAGGAATAAAGATCGGATTTCTTGGTTATTGTGACACCCCATCTCAGAACAAAAACTGTACCGAAATGAGAATGCTGTACAACTCTGGACCTGCCATTTATACGGATGACATTGCCACTAGAGACGTCAACAACTTAAAAAAGGTTCGAGTTAAATGATGTAACAAATTCCTAAAGTTCACAAGTGAGTTAAGATGCTCTTATACTGCAAGCAACATTGCAGGGTGCACTAAAATTTCTATGATCTTCAACTACAGACGAATTCCCCATTTGTAACTTCGAGCTGATTGGCATCCCCTGTCTGGTGTCTAGCGCGCTTTTTAAGGAAAGGATCCATCTACCTAATATTCTTCAAAAAACGTTTGTAAACCGATCTGATTTTTTCTCTAAATTTTCGGTGACTTCTGTCCACCTTCATCAGAGCTTAAGTGAAAGTTCGTTGGTGCTCGCGCTTACAAGCTCGTGCGTTGTCGATGACGTCCCTGATTTTGAATTAACGGCATATAAGTGCGAGGGAACGCTTTCCTCTCGTTCACGGCGTCGCCGTCCATGGTGGAGTGCCACGATTCTAAGAAAAGCCTCTTTCCGTAGGTGGATATGCCGCGCTCGAGGATTTGGGCATCTCTCGAATGTATATCATGATCCGTCGTTTCAGCGTGTTGTTTAATTGCTGATTCTTTGTTGCTCGCGCGGCCTGCCGATCGCAATACCGCGGCCGATCGCGGCCTACCGATCGCAAATGTCTACTACCGATCGCAATACTGGTTCAAGTACCTAATATTCACCCAGTTTGGTCTTTATGGCGGAGCTCCCTCGCGGGCCTTCGGCTCATGAGAACCGATCCTCAGGCTCACGAGATGCGTAAATCCATGGGAACCGATTTTGATGGTCACGACCCATGTAAAAGCATCCCGAAATGTACCCATCAAAGATGTTCTAGTAGATGCCTTTCCAGCCCAACATCTTGAAACGTTAAAGTACGGAAATAGGACTTAATCTGGTCAACAGTTACCTACGCTTTTAAGAACTAGGCAGCCACACCATGTAAAGGTTTCCAAGTGTCCCCAACTGTTGTATTGAAATAGACGCATCCCAGCCACCCACTGAACAAGTTCAGTTGTTGGCTGCTAGATTAGATATTGACATGGGGAAACTGATACCTGTAATGAATTAATTAATGGCGTTATGATGTAAATTCACAAATACCTCAATCTTAACGCCTGGAATTTTACTATTTTTCAAAGGCCAAAGTTCACATCATTGTTGTCCTTTTGCACTTTGGACAAGAACGTCACAGACGACCCCTTCCCTACCAGCTTCATATTAGCAAACATCTGATGTCTCTTGGCGTACAAGTGATCATTGGATCTCATCCACACGTGCTGCAGCCACATTGTTTCTATGAAAACAAGCTCGTAGCGTACAGTTTGGGGAACTTTTTGTTGTACCCGAATCGACCCAACAGCGGAAGTGCCCCGGTTATGTACAGTATGATATAACTATGAGTGGGTCTATGACAAATAAGCCACTTTTTTAGCATCCCGATGAACTAGTAGGAGGAGAGGTATGATAGGGGGTTGGTAATAATGGGGCAGTGGTAACCCGGAGTTTTTACACTACCAAATTGCCAAATCGCGTTGGTCCTGCACAACGTGCAGAAGTGAAAAACGTCTTTACATGTTAAAAACTCTTTGTCTCCCGACTCAGGAATCTGACGTTGCACTCAGTTTAAAAACTGTAAATAAATGACCCTTTGTTAATCTTCTATCAGCTTTACTATCAAGCCCCTTCCCCAGGGCTTTTCCACATTTTAACATTTTAACACTTTTTTTTTATTTTTTGCCACAACACAGACCCCTCTTAGACTGCTAACAATCTACAAGAAAAAAGCCTTGGGAACGAGGTTGCTTTAATATCTGAATGTTCTAACATTTCGTTTTGTTTATTTTCAGTTCGTGTATGGCCGATTGGGGATGAAACCTGATAAAAACCGTATAGATTCATACGAATACTTCGTTCTTGGAAACTGCGAAAATTTGAAAATGACCCGTATGCTGAAAGTTACTATATCAAGGTACATATTATTAGGCGAGATATTTTTGTTTCGATTTGTCTTGAAAAAAATCTTAATTCTACCAATTATATTGAAAAAAACCAGGTCCTTAAATTCGGAGTATTTCTGTGTGGAAGCCATTCCACAAACTGTGGGGAATCTGGACATTAATTCGGCTCCATGCGAGTTTCGGGAAATACGTGGGCTTGGATTTTTTTGCCAGGCGCAGGGTTTTTTCAAAATCGAGGCTGAGTAATTCACCTGCGTGTTAAAAGTTTTTACAAAAGAGAGAGAGCTGTACCACAAATGCAATGTTCCTTTGCTAGGTACATGGCTTTGGCGCCAGGGAGCGGAAATCAACGACAGGAAAACCGACCTTGTAAAAAGGTTTCGACGATATTATTCATGTCTTGTGTTAACTTAACCCTATTCAGTCTGTTGACGAGGGGGAGGGGGAGATGAACGAGGCAGAAAGTGTACACACTGATCTCAAGTATACGAAGCTTCCTTGGAATCAAAACGAAAGCTGCTAAACGTTCTGACTTGGCAACCATATTATTTAGCCTTTTGAAATTCTGATATTTTGATCTCCTAATGAGTCTTTACGCCGGGTCGTAACTTTTACAACTGACGGTCTTCGTACCTCATTGAGAAATCTAGGATACTGGATCCAATTTGGCGGCATCAAGGACCTTTTGTTTTTTCAACGTAATGTTTTTCCACTCAAACGATTTTCAGAAATTAAAGTGCACAGATTCCCGATATCTTCTACAGAGGGGAATGATGAACATGACTGAAACTTGTACCACCGACCTACCAAACAAACATCCGCTGACCGCTGTCTTCTCTAAGCCAAACGATCTACACAGGGATCAAATGCATGACGCGTGCGCAGTGCCCCCCCATAAATTTGCGAAGAAAAGTAAAGAAAATGTGAAAGATTCACTTAAACCACCAAACTAAATGCCGTTTCTGATAACGTTTAAGTTTTCTACGTTGAGTATATGATAAAAAACGGAGCAACTGTCATCAACAATTTTTATCGGAGCGAAATTCGGTTTGTCGGAACATTTTATGCATCGTTTTCAGACCAACTTCAGTAAACGCATGAACTGGTTCAAAGCTCAAGG
This sequence comes from Siderastrea siderea, assembly GCA_964030785.1. Lineage (NCBI taxonomy): Eukaryota > Metazoa > Cnidaria > Anthozoa > Scleractinia > Rhizangiidae > Siderastrea > Siderastrea siderea. The sequence continues at coordinate 33,375,856 of OZ034971.1, forward strand.
CTTTGAAAAACCGAAGGTGACGTGGGTTTACTCCAGACAGGTTACTGAGACCACTGGGTTCAAAATGTTTACTAAATAGCGTCTCTCTTAACTCTCTTCTGCAGAAATGGCGTCCTGGGAGCAAAATATCTACCCTTGAAAATTGCTTTTGATCACGAAACCAAGCGACTTTACCCTGAACCTCTAAGGAACGCCAAATGGATTAGAGTTTGTGGAAAGCAAGACAAGCAATGTCAAAAAAGTTGCAAGGAATAAAACTAAAGCCAGGATGAACCAAGTAGATTTCTCGTGGTGTTTAACGACTTCTGACGCTAAATGTCACATTTCAATAAATTTGCTAACCTATACTTCCTATTTGATGATAAGTTTGACTTCTTCTTGTTTCTAACTGTTTGTTTCTCCACCTTGAAACTGCTAATATGCAGTACCAGCAATCGTTTCTGGATGATACTTTTTCGAAGCCCAATCGATCCTCTTTAATTTCGGTCCGCCGTTTTTAAAGTTCAATGTAAATGAAATCTTCGGCAGTCACTCGAATTTCGTGCTGTTCTTGTTCTTCTTTCTATTCTCTCCCAAAAGGCTAAAGTTTGATGCAGTTTCAACAAAAGATAGTTTGGAAGTTTCTGAACTTTGAAACAGAATATCGGAATAACAGACATGCTGTTGATATAAATTCACACAGCTTTACACAGCTGATTTCCGTTGAATAACTAATCGGTTAAGAGGCTTGAATGCTTGGCGATGATTGTGGTGAGTGCTCAGAACGTCTCGCACCACCCAACATATACTTGCCTTGAACATGGTCCAAAGAAAAAGTTAAATTACAAACTGTAAAGCAAGATTATAGCACACTGCATTGACCAAGTGGTTGAGACCAGAATCGTCACTTTTTCTTTGAATGTGTAACCTTAGCAAATATCTTTGATGTGTGGAGCTCGTGCTAATTTTGATTCTGAGCAATTTAGAGTCATACCCCTAAACTCTTCTCTCCCTCCGTCATGCGCAAAAGAGAAGACCTCTGGAGTCGAGAATGGCTCTTTTAAAGTGCAAAATTTCATAAAGTTTTCATTTAATTTTAAAAATTCTTCAGGGATATGAGATTCTTAGAGCTTTCTAGGATTTAGTAGTTCTGTACGGCACAGGAATATTTCCACAGAAACGTGCTTTCCAAAATAAATTTTTTTCACCGCAGCAAACATATGAAAAATATCAGTGTTTGTATGGAAGCTGAAGTTGAAAATTCTCCTCAGAATTTCGATTAGAAACCATTTATGAATTGCAAGTTTGAGATACTAGGTGATAACTTTCACTGGGTTCGAGGAGTATTTCATGTAGCCAAGGTTAAAAGCGCCCAGTAGCTTTTGTAATAATTCCACACATTAGTTTAAATTTTACTCGTTTGACGACGTGGCACCACATATTAGAGAAGCTGACATCTCGGTGGCGAATTTGGAATCTCCCTTTGTAAACAAAGATGTCTATCGCTACAAATAGAAAGGTCGAAAGGAAGTCATACTGGATGCAAGTCCAAATGCCGCCCCAGCATTAAGGTAAAATTGACGCCTCCATAAAATAGGACTATATAGCAACCTGCTTGGTAACAGGCGTTGGACTCTCGGAGGGACACTTTCTCGGAGGGGGCCAGGGATGGTGCAGCGGTAATAGCACTCGCCTCCCACTAATGTGTCCTGGACTCGAATCCCGGACCCAGTGTCATATGAGGGTTGAGTTGTCTTTACTCTGAGAGGTTTAATTCGGGTACGCCGGCTTTCCCCTCTTCTCAAAAACCAACATTTCCAAGCTCCAAATCGATATTAGTGATGTCCCCAATGAACATTCTGTGCTAAATACCGTCGACACCTAAACAAAGTGATTTAGTTTTATTACTTATTTATTTTCTTACTTAGCCGTAACGGGTACTTGCCGCTTAGTATAGAGTGCTGTATTTTGGATCCCCTGTCTCGAAAATGGTAACCGATGTAACAGGGATTTTTAATTGGGACACGTTAATCATAACTGAATATCTAGAAATGTTACCTACAGACCGATTTTCATTAACTTGGTAAAGCAATCTGTAAGCATGGGCCCTGGCATTGGCAATGGGTCACACAATGGCATGGAATTCTGTAATAAATAGGGTACAAAATTAAAGCTTTTTTTTTTACATATCTTTCATTTATTTATTCTTAATGATACGTAGGGGGTAATTTTCTTAACATTTAATTCACACTTCCTGTTTCAAATCATCTTAAGGAAGCCTTTCGTATTCTTTAATTCAATACTTAAAGGCTCTTAAAATAGTCCTAATTGAGCCTTTAATAGCAAAAGCAAAAGGCCCGTAATGTTCCATTAATTGGTTTAAGATCAAGGACATAAACATTTAATGTAATTAAGATGAATTTAAAGACAAGAAAAACGATTCTTTACCGTATCTTTAAGAGACATTAAAGTTTCATTTCGTCCTTTGAAAGGTTTCAGGGAATAATTGTAGTGGTACCGAAACCGGAGGTCTGCGATGTAGACAGTAGCCTTTGTCCTTGTTCTCAGTGGCCAAATACTGAATTAATCCCCCCTCATGACTCGGCCATCCATCTTGGTTTCGTAATCTGAAAAGATTGCAGCTTTTACAGACGAATGTTAGAGTCTGTGAATATTGATATTCCGGCAACAACTTGTAGTCAAATTATAGCAAGTTGTTTCCTCGATCGCAGTAGCAACTTATAGCATTTTAATTTTTGGGGGGCAAATTTTAACTGGAATGCTATTCCTCTAAAAATAATCGGTCATGTATATCTTAGGGACTAGTAAACAATTTCCACTTTCTAGATTTGCAGGATTTGATGCTGTCACACTTGCCAACAATCATTTTAACGACTTTGGCTAAAAAGGCGCCAACTTTACTGTTGAAGTGCTAAAGAAGACCGGCATAAAATATTTTGGGGTCAGTTATGAGAAGTACGACACACAACAGGTATTTTTACTGTCCCTACGTTCGATTCGTTTTATTCTCTTCTATAAAGGAACCCCGGAGAAGGAACGAGGAAAGGGATTCGCCGGGTAGGAAGGTGCTTTGTTACAGAGCGCAGATTTGTAACGTGGCGCCTGGCATGTACGTTATAAGATTTGTTATAAAGGCGACAGCTGCGTATGCTATTTTAGATGGCTCTGTTATGCACAGACAACCAGTATGTTAAATCTAAGGGCTGCTGCTCGGTGAATAGCGCTCAATTATGCAACGGCTTGAAATAACAAATTTAAATTCTGTCTCGTGAAAATCTGCAATTTTTGTTCCAGTTAGCTGAAAAAACACAGGGATTTCCTCTTTTTAGATAAAGCAACCGTCCTGTTTAAATTTAACCTAGAAATTCCACTTTGATTAAGAATCTTAAGCTTGAATGCCCAAAACAAATAAGAGTCATCCCTTTACTACCGGACAAAAAGAAGCATTTAATGTCAAAGTATTGACCGATTATACCTACAGCTAGCGGGCACAGTCAAGAATGGCCTGTGATCGAACGGATTTTATGCCCGGGGCGGGGGGGGGGGGGAACTTGAACCATGTTTGGGTGTAGGGGTGCTGCTGAGGGTCTGATGCCCTGACCCTGTTTAGGACAAAAAAAAACCCCTAAAATACCAACCCTGTTTAGGACAACACCTTCCTGTTTAGGAAATGAAAACAAAATACACACTCCTTTGTTCTACATAATTTTCAAGAATTTTCGTGACCCACGTTTCCGATCTAGGATTGCTGAATTCTGTATAAGCCAAAACGATGACAATCGTGAAACCATACCCTATTTTGGACAAGTTCAGACTCTGTTTAGGACCGTCAAACTCGCATACGATTACATACGCTGTTCAGGACGGAGAGGCCAAAACCATACCCTGTCAAGGGCCACGTGCCGTATAGGCTATATAAGGGAGTACCTCCGGGATTTTATGATGCCTGCATTGTGTACGAAGCATTGAGTAGCTTGGCCTCACTTCATTATTTAGTTCATACTGTTTTCATTCCGTTGTTACAGGATCCTCTTATCCTGGAAGCAAAAGGAATAAAAATCGGATTTCTTGGCTACTGTGACATCCCATCTGTAAACAAAAACTGCACCGAAATGAGAATGCTCTTGAACTCTGGTCCTGCCATCTATCGGGAAGATATTGCCACTAGGGAAGTTAACAAGCTGAAGAAGGTTTTTATTATATCTATTACCAAATGAACACATTGAAGTTAAGTCACTTTGTAAATTGGTCTCCATGTCAGAGAAAGAAATAAAGAGAACTGAAGACCAAAGAACAGTAGGGCTGGGGACTGAATGGCGTGTGTGTTCGTTTTAACTTGGCGTCCACCTTAAAGAGTGGTTTCGTCAATTGTGATAGAGCGCCTACTTATCTTGGAAAGAGAACTTTCCAAAGACGACCCAAGGATTGTACATAGAAGTTAAATTTTCTTTTGTAATGAAAAATACAAAAGCCCTAGCAAAATTCAGAAGTCAACTACTGCCTAGTCAAATGGTCATACTAAATGCAACAATGCTAACCCCTGTTTAGTTCAGTCAAGAGAGGATAAACTAAGAAAGTAAATCCCCGTGCCTCATGACAATTACTTGAAATTTATTGTTAGTTCGCACCCGTGCTGCGAAGGTTATTTTTATCTGCTGTTTCCAGGTCTGTTTCCAACGAGGTGTCGTCCTAAAAACTAACCACGCAGTATGATACAGAACCAAAAATAGATTTCAAATAATTTTCATCGAAAGAGGCCCATGTATGGGGGATTCGCTCTCTTCCTTCATCCTCTCTTGGTTCAGTTAATTCGTAGATGCTTACCATAAACATTGCCACAACTGCCAATGACAATACCACAACCAGCGCCATAGTAATTGCCACTATTGTCATTCCATGAGCACTATAATTACCATCACCAATTCCATTGCTACTAACACTGTCACTGCCATGCCAGTAGCATTATACATTGTCAGTAACATTGGAATTACCCTCACCTTAGCTTGATTAACAATACCGTTAGCATTATTATCAATACACTGGGAGGTGTGAAAAGCCAAGATGGCCGACGGACGCGTTGTACGAGCTGCGTAAATTTTCGCTCCGGGGAAGCCCAGATAGGCTGCGACATTCGAAAAAAAAGCGTCGTCGAAAACTGAAATAACAAGAGCTTAATATGGAAAATACCGTGTGCGATATTCTAACTTTTTGATGTCGAAACGGTAGGTTCGCTCGCCGAGTTGTCTAGAAAACCCGTCTCCGAAGAGAAATAGACTAAAGAGCCAAGAAAAATCAGAAATGAGTTCGGGAAAGGATTCCGAAGACCAAGTATCCTTGAGGATCATCATGGACAAACTAACCTCCATAGAATCAAGAATGGAAGACAATTTCTCACAAATGCACTCTCAAATGTCCGAAGTAAGGGGCGAGTTCAAAGTACAAATTGATGGTGTCAAAGTCAATATCAAGGAGATCGAAAAATCCCTCGAGCACGCGTGGGCAGAGATCGAAGACGTCCAGCAGGAGGCGAAAACGAATAAAGATTCAAAAAGATCTCACCAGGACATGCTAGACAAGCATACATCGACCATCCAAGAACTCCAAGCGGAGATAGAGCAAATTCGTGCTGACAATAATTAAATGCGACCATCACTCAAAGAGACCCAAGAAAAACTTATCGCTTTAGAGAACTACACCAGAAGAGAAAATCTGAGAATTATTACATTCCAGAAGCAAGAGAGGAAAATTGTTGGGACATAGTTTATGATATAATAGAGAATGAGCTAAAGTTAAGCACCGAAAATATCAAGTTTCATGCAGTACACCGTGTCGGTAAAACAGCGTCCCAAACTGATCAAGACAACTCTACGCCACCGCGCCCACGACCGATAATCGCTAGATTTGTTAGCCGAGAACACACAGAACAAGTTCTATCAGTCAAAAATCGGCTAAAAAGATCCGAAAGGTATGAAAACGCCTACATCACCAAAGATTATGCTCGGGCAATACAAGAGGAAAGAAGATCTTTAATTACAGCTATGTTTGTCGCAAAGGAAAAGGGACGAGAAGCTAAAGTCATCAACCGAAGCCTGTTTATTGACAACCAAATGTATGACATTAACTCTATTCCGGCCGAATTTAAACCAGTAGTTGATTGAAATCCGTGCCAACCAAGGTATGTTTTGTTTTTCCCTTTTCCATCGCCGAACGGCGAAAGATTCCATACAGCCAAACGAAGTCGCTGGGTATTCCCTGGACTTCCAACCTCCTCGAAGATAATGTACGTAAATGTATTTGTGTTTATGTGTAGGTGTTTTAGGTTTGCATATTTTATGTTATTTAGCGATGTTTTTTGTACCAACTTATTTTCTGAATGTTTCTGTCTACCCACAATGTATTCCTCGGATCACTCAGCTCAGCGTAACAACAATGTATTTACGCCTTCCAAGTTGCACAGGATAATTGCTCTGTACTGACGTTAAACGTTAGAGGGCTTAGGAATCAGATAAAAAGAAGGAGAAGGGGTGGTGACATTTTTTTTTCACACGGTTCTACTCATAGCAAAGGGGTCTGTATTCTCATAAACCCTTCACTCAGCTTAGCGTCACCAATCGAAAAGTCCAGCAAAGATCAAGAGGGAAGGATTGTTTCAATCAATCTAACCCTTGAAAAAGTTAATTTTTCGCTGTGCAATGTCTATGCTCCAAACGATTAACAACAACAACAAGTGTTTTTGCATAACCTGAATGAATATTTAATGTATAACACGGATGTAGAGAATCTCATTATGGGTGGGGACTGGAATGTCACACTACAATCACTAGACAAAAGAGGCGGCATCCCATGGAAAGCATCTACCTATAGGGACAGCCTAATTTCAATGATGGAAGAATTAGAACTAATCGATGTCTTTAGGAAACAATACCCGCGCAAACCGTGTTTTTCCTATGAATCAAAAGCGTTGAAAGTAAGTTCAAGAATAGACTTTTTCCTAGTCGCACGACCCTTGACCAATTGGGGTTTGAACATTGAAACCAAGGCTTCTAATGCGCCGGATCACAAAGCAATAAAACTCACTTTAAAACCTCTAGGAGTGAAGCGAGGACCCGGACTATGGAAGTTCAATAATTCGCTTATTGAAGATGAAGAATACGTAAAACTGATAAAAGAAAATTATCCTATTATAGGTGAAAAATACCGAGAACTGGAAGATAAAAGATTATGCTGGGAGCTCATTAAAATGGAAATAAGAGGCCTTACCATTGCTTACTCGAAGAACAAGGCTAAAAAGCAACGCAAAAGCGAATCAGACCTTCAAATCCGTCTAGAAGAGCTAGACAAACAGATTGCTGATAGCACCGATTCAGCGCTTACGAACAATGCACTAACCGAAAAGGAAATCTTAAAACAAAAACTTCAACTCTTCTATGAGAGAGAAGCGAACGGTTTAATACTGCGCTCAAAAGCAAGATGGACCGAAAAAGGTGAAAAACCAACCAAGTATTTCTTCAATTTGGAAAAGAGAAATTACATCAGAAAAAAGATATCAGAATTAGAACTTTCGGAAGGGAAACCTTCATGTAAGGAGGATCAAATATTGAAGGAAATTGAACATTTTTATGAAAAACTGTACACATCCAAAGGGAATATTGATGACAATCGGTTCGAAAATTTCGTTCGAAACTTAGAATTACCTAAGCTACGAGATTTAGACAAAGAGAAGCTAGAGGGTGAAATTACCATGGATGAATGCAAAGAAGTTCTGAAGTCGTTTTCTAGCGGAAAATCGCCAGGAGAGGATGGTTTTACCTGGGAATTTTACAATTGTTTCTTTGATTTATTGGGCGAAGACTTAATCAATTGCTACAATGCAGCATATAAAACGGGTGAAATGTCAATCTCCCAGCGTAGAGGTACCATCACTCTTATACCAAAAGAAGACTCGAATTTACTTAATCTCGCAAATTGGAGGCCGATTACTCTATTAAATTTGGACTATAAAATCGCGTCAAAAGCCATAGCTAAAAGAATAGAAAAAGTACTGACACTTCTCATCAATCCAGATCAAACTGGATTTATAAAAGGAAGATACATCGGTCAAAATGTTAGACTGCTTAACGACATCTTAGAGCAAACAGAAACCCAGAACATCCCTGGGATACTCCTCCAATTAGATTTCCGCAAGGCATTCGACACCATTGAATGGGAATTCATCCAGAAGACGCTCGCTCTTTTTAACTTCGGTGAGAGTATCCAACGATGGATCTCTACTTTTTACACTAATGCGGAGGGCTCTGTTTTAAACAACGGATTTTGCACCAATTCCTTTAAACTGTCAAGAGGAGTGAGGCAAGGTTGTCCCCTGTCTCCTTATTTATTTATTTTTGTCGGTGGAAATATTAGCATGCAAAATAAGACAAGACAAAGAAATAGAGGGGATTCGAATCTTCAAAAAAGAAATCAAAATAAGCCAGTTCGCCGACGACACCTCACTATTATGCAGTTCCTGTAAATCGGTTCAAAGAGCGATTGAAGTACTAAATGACTTCGGTGACGTTTCCGGTCTGAGACTGAACCCAACTAAAACTAAAGCTTTGTGGCTGGGGCCATGGAGAGACATCCAAGATGAGCCTTTTGAATTCCAGTGGCCAAAAGATCCAATTAGAGCGTTAGGAATATTTATATCTTACCATCAAAAACAAAACGAGAGAAAGAATTTTAAAGCGAAAATCGACAAGTTAAGCACTATTCTCGATCTTTGGCAGTCCAGGAGTCTCACTTTATTCGGCAGAAGTCTTATATCTAAGAGTCTTGGAATTTCACAACTGGTGTATTCCATTTCGATTCTTGACACACCCCCTGAATGTATCAAAGATATTAACTCTCTTATCTTTAGGTTTATTTGGAAAAAAAAGCAAGATAAAATAAAACGTAAAGTAATGGCCCTTGACTATAAGAATGGAGGTCTGCGTGCACCCAGTATTGAGGTTATGGTCAAATCACTTAAACTAGCATGGATCTCAAGACTGTTAAAAAATGAGCAATCATGCGACGAATCCTGGAAGGTGATCCCTAACCACTTCTTGCACAAATATGGCGGTCTTAACTTTTTGTTAAGATGCAATTACAATGAAAAATTTCTGAAAGGTACCACGTTACCTCTATTTTATAGGTCTATTTTGCAGTATTTTTTGGAACTTAAAACTGCCCACAAATGTGTAAACGGGCAAGAACTAGTATTATTCAACAACAAAGACATTTTAATTGAAAACCAAACCATATTTCACAAAGACTGGTTCCAAAAAGAAATTTTTCTCATACAAGATCTTTTAAAAGATGATGGCAAATTTTTTACTTATCCGGAATTTGTCCGAAGATACGAGCTTAAATGCAATTTTTTAACTTATATGCAAGTTGTCTCGGCAATCCCAAAACATTTAGTCAAAAAGGCAAGGGAAAAAAATTTAGACAAGAGCACCTTTCTAGCCGTAGATGCTTTCCAACTCTCGCCCAATACTGTAATAGACCTACTCAAAATGAAAAACAAGGATTACTACTGGCTCCTAATTAACAAAGACAATCAAGAGATAAAAGCTGAAGTGAAATGGTCTCGAGACTTGCATTCGGAAGAATTTAGACTAGATGATCTTTTCAGCCGTGTTAAAAATGTTTGCAAAGAAAATAAAATGAGAGAATTTTATTTCAAACTTATTCATAGAATAGTGGTGACCAAAAAAGAGCTTTTTTTCTTCGGTATAGAAGACGACATGTTTTGTTTATTTTGTCAAGAACCTGACTCAATAAGTCACACTTTCTTAAATTGCCGCTGGTCAATTCAGTTCTATTCGGAGGTTATCAAGTGGTTTAACAAAGAAAATGACACCAACTTCTCGCCAAGCCCCGCAGAAATACTGTTCGGGAAAAAATCAAGCAATTGCTCTCAAGGCTCGTTTAAATTGTTAAGGAAATTTAATTATACACTCCTGTTTGCCAAATACTATCTATATACACAAAAACTACTCAAAAAAGAAATAAACACGAAAGAGTATATTAGGAAACTCACTTTTAAATATCAAATTGAAAAGCTATTTTGAGCAGTTGTCAACGCTGTTCTCCAGCCCTCCCCACTACTCTTACTGTTAGTCATAAGAAGAATACTGTGTGGTAAACACTCCCTTTTTGTCTTTCTTTAATTTTTATGTATGTATTCTTATTTTAGCGACGTATGTAATGTATTAAGTAATTCTACTGTAAATAATGTCACTGTATTGTATATTATTATTTAAAAATAAAAAAAAAATCAAAAAAAAAATCAATACACTGGGTTTTTTCAAGGCGACCAGATTGTGTCTTTCCCGACTTTCCTTGTTAATCTAAACAGATTATTTAATCGCAGCTGAAACTTTTTTTCATCAGATCGGAACGGTGACTTAAACAATTTTAGCTTTTAACATGGAGAAACAGTTTGACGAACTTTTGACTGGAATTCCTGAGTACTCATCACTTGTAAAATACAATGAAGCGTCGTGATCACCATCAAAGGCTTAACTAAAATAGATGATGAATATATTTTAAATTAGTTTTAATTAGTTTTCTTAGTTTTAAACTAAGGTTTTTAAGTATTTCTCGGAATTAGATAAAAAGCGACATGTTTGTTCTGTTAAGTAGCATTTTTCTTTTCTTTGCATCTCTATATTCATATACGATTTTCTATGTATAATCAACTTTTACATGTTTTATACTTTTGTTATTCTTATTTGTATTTATATTGCTGATCACCGGTTTATACCAGCTGTCCCTCTGTGTTCAGCTTATCAGTTTTTTTCATCGGGATAAATAAAGACATAATTATTATTATTATTATTATTATTATTATTATTATTAAACAATAACAACAACACCAACAACCCCAACAACTCCCCAAAAACTAACGTCGTGATTTTAATTCCTGAAGGCTAATGTTGATATCATTGTTGTCTTCATCCACTTTGGACAAGAACTTCATAGAAAGCCAATGCCTTACCAGCATCACATAAGCAAATATCTGATGTCACTTGGTGTGCAACTGATCATTGGGGCACATCCACACGTGTTAGAGCCACACTGTCTCCATGCCAACAACCTGGTGGCATACAGTCTAGGGAATTTTGAGTTCTACTCGAAACAACCTTTGAACGGAAATGCACTGGTAATGTAATGTACTATAATGCATAATATTCAAACAATTAATTTCAAAAGAACAGAATGATAAAGTAGCCTTGCAAACTTTGAGTTTCCAAAACTTTCATGCTATTAAACAAGTCAATCGATCCATCAATTAGTCAATCAGTCAGTCATTGCAAATGGAAAAGAGTCACGTTATAAAGGTCAGCGGTTTACGCTGGCGGACGAACAAGGGTTAATTTCAAAGGTCTTGGTGAAGGGGATGAAAAGGGTCGCCACCTCTTCCAAATTTGCTAACGTCTTTGTTTCTTTCAGAATGTGTATGGAAGACTGGCAGATAAACCCGACAAAACCCGAATAGACTCTTACGAGTACTTCTTTCTTGAAAACTGTGAAAACTTGAAAATGACCCAGATTCTTAAAGTAACTCTATCAAGGTACTAGTCGCCATTCGTGATTTTTTTCTCTTGGGTTGTAAAGAGTTCAGGAGAATTGGTGAGATATTGGAAGAGATGGAGAGAGTTATCAGATTTGACGAGGGCTGGCAAGAGATGGAGGGACTTGGGGAGAGCTCAGTAATCTTCTAACGAGGCCCCAAAAGAAGGGGATAGCTAGTCCGTCAGTAAGTTTGCAAATTATTGATGAGAAACTTAGCCGAGAAATTTTCAGATGAGAAGTTTCCTAATAAGGATCACGTGAATTTTTAAGGTACCCAATTTTCAATTCGGTATTTTCCTAAACACAATGTGTAAAAAAGTGTAAGAAATCTTCCACAGACGTAGGTAACAAAAGAACATTTTTCAATACAGTTATATGATTAACCTCCGCTAACTCGAACCTTATTTCCCTTGATTGATGTTTCTTGGTTATACAATCGGCTACCATGAAATCCCGAGCAAGTTTTAGTTTCCTTTACGTGTTAGACTACATTTTAATGGAAGGGTGTTGAAGTCACGTGGTTATTGAAATGTTACGATTTTGTCGTCAAGCAATGTCCAGGAAACACTCGTGTAAAATATAGAGTACCCTGGACAAAACAAGTCAGGATTAGTTTACACGATTTCAACTTTTAAATGCTTTACTTATATTTCAAAAAAGTGTAGCATCGCAGAAAAGAAAACTGCACACATGAAAAAATTCTTGAAATACACGAGTGTTTATCCTAAGACCAGAAAAAGGACGGGAAAACACGCGCAGCCGTATCGGTTCTCGCTCCAACAATACGCAATATTCTAGTGAACGTGTACAAAGTCCTTTAGTTTGCTTTACTGTAGAATTTGATTGGAACATGTAATGAATATCTTTGCTCGTCTTTTTGAGAGATCTGGCAATGGAAAGTCCTTTAAACTAATTTCTGCAAGTACAAAATTCGTCTCCAGCGGGCGTCTTTGTCCTCGAGTCGCTCGCTCTGAGATGAGTTTAGCTGTGGCTACTCTTTATCTCCTGCTATATGTTTTTCAAAGGGAGAGTTGACGAGACGTTCACGAGAGTTGGGGATAGGTGATGAGAGTGGACAACGGTTGGCGGTGGTTGGCAAGAATTGACAAGAGTTGACGAGAGTTTGGGAGAGGTGACGAGAGTTGACAAGGGTTGGCGATAGCTGAAGAGAAATCTTAAGAATGGACGACAATTTACCAGAGTTGGCGATGGTTGACGAGAATTGACAAGAGTTGACGAGAGTTATCGTTGGCGAGAGGTCAACAAAGTTGACAAGTGTTAGCGATAGTTGTGAGAGTTGACAAAAGCTGAAGGTGGTTGACTTGTATACTTTTTAATGAATTTTGGAGTTCCAGTGGTGGCTAATTTGATTGATCAATTTTGTTTTCAGAAATGGTGTGTTAGGTGCTAAATATCTGCCTTTGAAAATCGCTTTTAACAAAACAACCAAGCGACTTCACCCAGAGCCTGTAAAGAACGCCAGATGGATAAGCGTTTGTGGAAAGGAAGACAAACAGTGCGAAAAAAAATGCAAGAATTCAGTTAAACTAAAACGAGTGCTTAAAATTCATTAGAAAAGTTACAAGAGGAGCGTTTCTAGCAGAAAATTCTCCAGAATTTGTACCTTTTCCAGCCAAAGCAGCCAATTTGATTATTAATTTTCCCCTTACTGTGTCCATTGAAAGCCAATGATCTTGCCAGCTCATCCAAAATGCCTAGTTGCCTCTATGTAACACGCAAGCTGATATATTTGACACACCAGCAGGTAACAGAAAGTAAAAGAAAATAAAAGAAAACAATGCTGGGCCAGTATGTGAGGCTCCTATATTTGAAGTAATTCAAATTTTAGAAAATGAAATGAACTCAAAGCAAAATAATAATGTTGATGTTGTAGGGATAGAGTTTACTTGATATAAAATTATATATGATTCCGTCTCTGGCCAGGGGCCCGTTTCTCGAAAGTTCCGATAACTTTTCGGGCTCACAGCTATATTTTAAAATTAAAATCTATAAAACGTTGACGTAGTTTTTAGCCCAAATATCAGCCCGATTTGTTTAATCAACTTAGAGTTTAATAATTCAGCTTTCAAAACCAACAAAATTTGAGTCTTTAATGTAAACATTGCGCGCACAAAATAGCTTTCTGGGCCCGAAAAGTTATCGGGACTTTCGAGAAACGGGCCCCACCTTTCCAAGCTTTCGTACTAGAAGCTGTTAGTTCATATTTACAATCACTGACGAACATCTCACTAACTACTTGACGTCTGCTCAGGTTGTTCAAACGTCAGTCCATGTCAACAACAACAGTCCTTGTCAGAACTACTGTCTTACGAACCATCACACCAGACAGACAACTGAAACTCCTGGTCGGTTAACCCTTTAAGTTCCAAAAATGACCAACATCAAATTTCTCCTCACAATATCAATACAAAATCAAAAGAACAGGTTATGAGAATGAATAAAATGATCACCAAGGGGAAATTGGTTTAATCCTTAAACAAAATCTCCCAAATATTTCTGTAAAAATGTATGGAGATCAGTAAGGAGAATTTGTCTGTTAATATTGGGACTTAAAGGGTTCAAGCCATTAACTGTATTGAATTAACGTATTACCTTATTCTCGAAAAGGGAAAGCTCTACAGTGGCTATGCTGTTTGGGTGACGGATAAGTCGATTGACGTCATAGTCCGCCTTTAAAGAAAAGTATAGGAGCATACTCGATAGTATTCAATACACAGTCTTGAAGCGAGGGCGCACTCTTCTTATCTCATTACTGACTACATCCTTGGACTGGAAAAGTCACGCCAGAAAACAGTGGAAAACATGCCTTTTTTAAACAAAAAGTTGGCCTGTATTCGGGGGCTTGTCTAATAAGATAATGAACAAATTATTACACTCAATCTCTGGTAGGTAATCGGCATTGCCCGCCTCGGTTGCCTTGGCTCAATTTCGTGTAATAATTGCTGACTTTTTTTACAGCTGATAAGTGACCAGTATAACGGTTTAACTCGCCCTTCTCTATTTTTGTGTCGAGTTGTAGAATACTAAGTTTTTGTCTCATTTTTCTGGTATTCTAAACGCACTTCGATGTATTTAAACGCAGGCAGGTTGAGCTAACAGCTAACGCTAAACGGAATGACAATTTGGGAAGATCCAAGGGGTAATTAAAGGTAATGACTTTTAAGACACAGTCGATCCTATTTTTACAAAACGGGTACCATTTGGGCAGGGCGGAGTCCCCCAGCGTATAACAGTGTAGTGTTTATGTGAATTTTGGTCTCTGGCTACCAACTGATCTGTCCGTAAGGAGATGTTGGACAGTATGTGCAGTTAGTTTCACTGAAATATGTGTATAACTGATGGACAAAGTTACGAGAAATAGATCGTTCATTTGTTGGTGTTATGACAGCGAGAAAATTGTCCGAAATTAAACTTACGTAGAAAGTCCGAAATGTGTCGAAAATTTGTCCGAAAAATTAAAGTACACCTCTTCAATATGTACACTTCTCTATTACGGATCGTTTGCTTGGTCCGATAGAGACCAAAAAATTGAATAATGAATGAGCTCTGCCCCTGTAATAAGGTCACCTCCGTTATATGGACCGGTAGTGTAGCACCTCTCAAAAGCTTGTATATCATTGGACCGCTATATGTAGCAGCTCTATTGTTTTTACGCCTCATTCTTTGTTTCTTTTGTTTGTTCTATTGTTTAGCGGACTAATCGTGGAAGACCTTACAGCTGCTACATCGCCCATATGGACACTAAACTCTGTTCTTTCGGCATTCGAGGTAAACCTTCGACTATACGTGCAGTTTGCACTTGCCTTGGAGCATTCAATTGCTTACATGAAAATGCGTTTATTCAAGATTTTTTTAATGTTTGCAGTACATTAAAGCGTAGTTCTAACCTCGAACTTTTCAATTACGCCGAACCTAACGCAAACGAGCAAAAAAACAGCTTTTGCTCATTTGCATTAGGTTAGGTGAAAAGTTCAACGTTTAAGCTAGGCCTAAGGCAATATAAACCTAACGGTGCACAGTTATGAGTAGCTACTATTTAAGAATTGTAATTTAAAATTACTCTAATGTTTGCATGCAAGAAACTAAGGTAACATACACCTTAAAGAGGCATAGTCACGCTTTCTTAGTTCACTTTAAAAATTAAAAATATGTCCTAACATCAATGAACGCCCACAAATAATGGTCTAGTTTTGTTACCAAAGACTATATTACTTCACTGAAACTATTTTCTGTCGTCTGTTGCTACAGATGGCACGGATGGAAATGGATTGCAATTTGAAAAATTAGGCTAAACTTTTCAAATTCTTTCAGCGTGTTGACGTTAAATCGGTATTAAATGGTCATGGTTTGTTTTCTCGTAATGAAATTAAGTTAATATGTTCCTTTAAATGGTCACAATGTTGGGCATGGATAAAGTTAGCTACCGATAATTTTAGCACAGTTTTGACCAAAAATCTGCGAAATCCTCGTGACTATGCCCCTTTAATGTGCGTGCTCACGAGTGAAAAGTAGTGGTGTAGTCGATCTCCCGACAGGGGGACACCTGTTGAAGTGGTCTGTTAGGGGAATTAGCTATCGCAGACCAACAACAAACTTAAATGACTTGTTTTCTTTTTCTAAGGCTTGACTGTTTAATTCAAACTGTTGAACTTTACAGTGCAGAGGCTAGCTTCGAATGACAAGAATTTTCGCTCTCAATCTTAGCTAATCTTTTATCTTGACCCAGCGAGAACTGTCAATCTCATGTCAGTTACCTGTCAAACTCAAATTTAGGATAACGCAATGCCTTGCGCCGTAGAACTATTGCGAAAGTACGCTTGCGCACGAAGGTGATTAGCATAAAAAGCTTCGACCAGTTACGCAGGTACAATATCTAGTTCTTCCTAAATTTTCAGCTTCGTTCTCAAGGTATCTGGTCAAAATAAAGCAAAAAGAGCAATATAAAATAACAAAGAACAATTCTATCGATTAAAATTAAATTCAAGACACTCTACTTAAATACAAGTGAAATCGCAAGTTGAATATTATTACATAACAGCGAACTACAACAGTAATTTAAATTTAGCACAAGCTTCTTCT
This sequence comes from Siderastrea siderea, assembly GCA_964030785.1. Classification (NCBI taxonomy): domain Eukaryota; kingdom Metazoa; phylum Cnidaria; class Anthozoa; order Scleractinia; family Rhizangiidae; genus Siderastrea; species Siderastrea siderea. The sequence continues at coordinate 33,392,557 of OZ034971.1, forward strand.
TCAAATCTAGGGTCCGCCTTTTTCAATAAATAAAAAGTGGACATGTGCAACAGTCCTGGGGCCCGTTTCTCGAAACTCCCAATAACTTTCCGGGCCCGGTAAGTATTTTTTCGAGCTCATTTATTTGTCAGCTAAGGGTTATTGTTGGCGCAAACTCAGTAGTATGCTTCACGAAATTATAAATATTAAAATTTAGCTTTCAAAATCGATAACAGTTGTATAGCTATTCGAGAATATTGTGCACCTAAACTAGTTTTCTGGCCCGGAAAGTTGTCGGGAGTTTCGAGAAATGGGCCCTTGGAGAGCAAAATTAACATTCGAAACGGAACTTGACATAGCACCGCTAACAATAGACGATTTGTCTTGTACAATACTTGTGAATTAAAGTTTGATAAGTTTCCCTTTAAAAACAAACCGACTAAAAAAGCAATTACAACAAGTAGTCCATGAGCCATTTTGTGAAAAGTGCCTAAAAATACATTTTCGTAGCACCCCCCACGGGACATAGTTTCTTTGGTATCAATGTAAAGCTTAGGGTGCGCTGAATTGTAACTAATCTGTTTCCGGGCACAAAACCTGAGCATAAGCGAGAAAGTTGGGTGTTTTTCCGGAGGGGTGGGTGGGGAGAAATTTTGCCCCTTAAATCATAAAACACACAAATGAAGCACATCTTTCAATTTATTTGTCCATTTCAATTCAAATTTTCAGAAGATATCCATCTCACAACGAGAATTAAAATTATGAAGCTGTTACTCTTGTAACGGTTACCATGGCAACGGTTGCTAAGGAATGTAATTAGAGAGCCTTTTGTCAGTTTTTCTAACCTTAGAAGCAAAATAAATGCATTTTTTCGACATAAACACTTGGGACAGCGAAATTTTTCTCCTAGTATAAGTTTTTCTTTTCTTTTTTTGCTCATGTCTGCCAACAAAGAAAAAAGAGATAATTTAGTACCTAGCAACAACTGTATACAGGTGCTAGTACATGTATGCATACCACGGTTCAATTCGATAAGTTCACTGAATTCTGAATCTTAACTATATACACAATGGTTTTAATTTTCTTTAGTAGTAACCAAATCATGCTTTTACTGTTGTTTTTTATGGAACATGTGGCGAACAACATATCAACACCAAAAATATTGGAAGTGCTGTCTCGCTAACTTTGCCGTGAAGCACCAAATCAGTTGCCGTCAGAAAAGACGTCACTGTGATCATCCTTGTCACTGTCATCAACTTCATTGTCTTCAGTGGATGTCTCATGTAGCCTGTTTAGATAGTGATCTCCACAGATGCATGTATCACTACAGGGGAGTCTGGTCTTCCCACAGGAACATCGCTGTGTTTGGCATTGGCCTTTGCATCCACAGGACACCAACTCCATCACTGCATCAGGAGCGGGAGGCTGATCAGTCCAGTCCATCGTAAGTGTACCATCTCTTATGATCCAACCAGCTAAGCACCACTAAGATCGTGCACTGTAGGGTTAGCTTCTAATGCATTTTTCCATACAAACGTCTGATAATTTGCTTAAGCGAGGGAACCGCTTGTTGTTGGTAGCTGATGTGACTATATTTCTTGATTGCAAAAGAGGGTATAGCGTAGGTCGTTCACACATTTTCCAGGCTTGTTGTAAAGGACACTCACTTTACATCATCTTGAGTTGCTGGCACCGTTTCCCCAAGAGACTGTCAGAGCATGAAGACCTAGTAAACTTCTGAAAATGTCAGAACATCAGTAGTTTTGGAAGCCAATCCCCTCTTAGAGCAGCGCAGATTCGCGATGATGAAAGGATACTTACAAACATACAAGGACAAGATACCATTGCTATTGAAGTCAGGTATCGCCTCACGTGCTACAAAGATTATGTACGCAGTGAAACACTGACTAGACTTGAAACCGAAAATTGCGAACTTGAAGATGATTCAAATGCCGGTTATGAAATTGCTTTACAACCGTAAGTGAATTTGTGCGTGCTGAAATTATTATCGGAGCCAAGGCCCTGGGAATGTCACAACTCGTAGAAAGATACATTGACCTTTTATTAAAAGTGGAAGTCGCCCCCCAAACTACAGGTCATTGAAACTCAAAAACAGGCTCAGAAAAGCATTTGGTGACAACTTGTCATTTCAAGAGCCTGCAAATAAGAGTCAATCTGAACTAGTGTTGAAAGAGGGGTTCATCGTGGATAGTGTCAGTCCAACCGAGCCAAACTGCGGGGATTTCGGTTATGGCTAGCAAAACATCCTGGCTTACAAATTGACCAGCTTGCCTTCGCCAATTGCATAGCAGATATCAGAAAGGAATTTTGCGCCGAGAAGTATGAAAAATTACTTCAAAGTGAAGCGTTCAAATAGGTGTTCACAATGTATGAAGAGTTCTGCCACGAAAACAATGGCCCCATGAAGATTTTCTGGAACAGTTACCTTGACATGGTTGAGTTGATGCTGTGCTTCATTCGAGCAACAAGGGAATGAAACTGGAAACTGTATCTCAACTGTGTCAAGGACATGTTGCCATGGTTGTTTGCGTACAACCGTACCAATTATGACCGGTATTTGCCTGTGTACTTGTTGCATATGCTGAAGAAGACACCCACCCATGAAGGAAAGTGAAAGGAGAATCCACAAAGAAGGCAGCATGTTTCGCGTTCAGAAAGACGCAGAATGTGTAAAGCAGGTCATGGAAGTCATTAATATTGAAGACTGTAGAAATCCATTTGAAGAGTCCAAAGAATTAGTCTGAGTTCTGGCTTTGTTGCAATTAACACCATGAAGGAAGTTCTCCTCACAGCCAAAGAGAAAGCAAAGTCTGCTCTTTCCTCACTTGAGCACTGGACTAACTCAAAACCAACGCTACTCGGTTTTTTGACACACTTCCAAAATTGAAACTTGGAACTTTAAATGAGGCTGCAAAGAGAAAGTCTGTGATAATAAAAGGCAAAAATGTGGTACTTCATACCGATAGAAATCTGTGTGCTAGGCTGTTAGTCATCAGTCAAAGCCGCAAGACAATAGAATTGCTCGCTGGCAACAGGAGAAAACATATTAAAGTCCTAGATACGAAACTTACATTTTTAAGAAGGATTGCTCTTACATGTTTGACTGAAGCAGAGTTCAGCCATCTACTACACGTTGCATGGCTCTAAAGAAGCTACAACTTCAATTTCTTAACGAAAGGGTTCTACAGATCACACTCTGTGATGCGAAACAAAACATTCTGCGACAAAGTTTTTAACACAATAAGCCTTGCCCAGCGTTACAAACGAAGAAACTCGTCGCACTGCAGATCAATATTTCCGATCCTCAGGGTGGGTGTCTTCTTCAGCATATGCAACAAAGTACACAGGAAAATACCGGTCATAATTGATTTGATCGTACGCAAACCAACCATGGCAACATGTCCTTGACACAGTTGAGATGCAGTTTCCAGTTTCCTTCTCTTGTTGCTCGAATAAAATTGTTCTAGAAAATTTTCATGGGGCCATTGTTTTCGTGGCAGAACTCTTCATACATTGTGAACACCTGTTTGAATGCTTCACTTTGAAGTAGTTTTTCATACCTCTCGATGCAAAATTCCTTTCTGATACCTGCTATGCAATTGGCAAAGGCGAGCTAGTCAATTTCTGAGCCAGGATATTTTGCTAGCCATGACCGGAATCCCTGCAGTTTGGCTCGGTTGGACTGATACTTCCCATGATGAACCCCTCTTTCTACGCTAGTTCAGATTGACTCTTATTTGCAGGCTGTCGAAATGATGAGTTGTCACCAAACACTTTTCGGAGCCTGTTTTTTGAGTTTCGAAGACCTGCAGTTTGGGACGTGAATTCCAACTTCTAATAAAAGATCAAGTATCTTTCTAGAAGTTGTGACATTTCCAGGGCCGTGGCTCCTATAAGAATTTCAGCATGCACAACCAGTGCAGTGTTTCACTGCACACATAATCTTTGTAGCACGTGAGGCGATACCTGAATTCAAGAATTTCAGAATGCACAAACAGTGCAGTGTTTCACTGCGCACATAATCTTTGTAGCACGCGAGGCGATACCTGAATTCAATAGCAATGGTATCTTGACCTTGTATTGTATGTTGGTGAGTATCCTTTCATCATTGAAAATCTGGGCTGCTCTAAGAGAGGATTGGCTTCCAAAATCACTCAATTTCTGGCATTTTCAGAAGTTTACTAGGTCTTCATGTTCTGACAGTCTCTTGGAGAAATGGTGCCAGCAACTCAAGATGATGTAAAGTGAGTAGAAAAATTGGAAAATGTGTGAATGACCTACGCTATACCCTCTTTTGCAATCAAAAAATATAGTCACATCAGCTACCACCAATAAGAGGTGCCCTCGCTAAAAGCGTCCAGCAAGCAAATTATCAGACGTTTGTATGGAAGAATGCATTAGAAGCTAACCCTACAGTGCATGATCTTAGTGGTGCTCTGCTGGTTGGATCGTAAGAGATTGTACACTTACGATTGACTGGACCGATCAGCCTCCCGCTCCTTGTGATGGAGTTGGTGTCCTGTGGATTCGAAGGCCAATGCCAAACACAGCGATGTTCCTGTGGGAAGACCAGACTCCCTTGTAGTGATGCATGCATCTGTGGAGATCACTGTCTAAACAGGCTGCATGACACATACTGAAGACAATGAAGTTGATGATAGTGACAAGGATGATGATGGTGATGTCTTTTTTGACGGCAACTGATTTGGTGCTTCACGGCAAAGTAAGAGTGACAGCACTTCCAGTATTTTTGATGTTGTTCGCCACATGTTCCAGAAGAACAACAGCAAAAGCATTATTTAGTTTTTACTAGTGAAAATTAAATACAGTGTGTATATAGTTAAGATTCGGAATTGAATGAACTTATCAAATTGAACCGTGGTATGCATACATGTACTAGCACCTGTATACAGTTGTTGCTAGGGTACTAAATTATCTCTTTTATCTTTGTTGGCACAATTATGAGCAAAAAAAGAAAAGAAAAAATATTCTAGAAGAAAATTTCGCTGTCCCAAGTGCTTATGTCGAAAAAGTGTATTTATTATTCTTTTTAGATAAAAAGAAACTGACAAAAGTCTTTCTAATTACACTCCATAGCAACCGTTGCCATGGTAACCGTTGCAAGAGTAAAAAGTGTAATAATTTTAATTCTCACTATGAGATGTATATCTTCTGAAAGTTTGAATTGAAATGGATAAAAAAATTGAGAGATATACTTCATTTTGTATGTTTTATGATTTAAGGGCAAAATTTCTCCCCACCCACCCCTCCGCAAAAACATGCAATTTTCTCGCTTATGCTCAGGTTTTGTGTCCGGAAACAGATTAGTTACAATTCAGCACACCCTAAGCTTTACATTGATACCAAAGAAACTATGTCCCGTGGGGGTGCTACGAAAATGTATTTTTGAGGTCTTGGCTCATGGACTACTAGTTCTACAGTGGGTTTCTATGAAATAGCAGCGAACATTTAACGATGGTGAAAATAAAATGTTATACTAAATACTAGGACCTATAAATAACTTAAGTGATACAAACTCAGAGATGTCAAACTCAGCGAGGCCGTAGGCGTAAAAATAGTGGAGTTTGACAAGTTCTCGCTTTCTTTCCATAGTGTCAAATACATAATCGTTTGCTAAAGTATTCATATGGAGTTAGAATCCGGACTTACCGATTTAACATCATCTAATATCGTCAAATTCGACTTTGCTATGCGATGTTAAACGAAGAGGCCAAGCGAATTCAACATCATGCTTCATCCTAAAGCCATTTTGAGGTGTAATGTGCAGCACTTGAAACCATCACAATATTTTGATAGAGCAATGGGCCTTGAAGGTTTTGTTTACAGGATAATATGGCTATTTATCGGGTCTTTTTTTATGGAATGCGCTAGTGAAAATAGTTATTTCTTTACGTATTGTACTGCGCTTTTGACCATTTTATGTAAAAAGCGCATTAGAAGTAAATAAATTATTATTATTATTGACTGAAAATGATTCCTCGATTTGCGGTCAGATTAAAGAAGTTCCACGCCAGCTGGTAACACGTGCTGTTATAATGGTGATATTTCCTCAGTGACTTTTTTACGACTTCATGTGGTTTTATTTTGTCTAATGACAACCTGTTCTGCCCTCCAAATGCTGCTTTTTTGCGACAATTGATTTCAGCGAAGTGAGCGACGTTCTAGCGAATCGCTAAACTTAGTTTTCGTATTGATTTCTGCTTTCTTAAGATCAGACTATTTAAAAGCAGAATGCTCATTCATTAACAGCTTGACAAGTGGAGGCGAGGGTACAAATTCTACACACTTTTTTTGCATTTTTTAGCGAGGTAGAAATTCAACCGCAAAGTCAGAAAAATTGACGTCTTTGTCTCAAAACGATTTTCCATTTTAAAAGGTGAATACGTTTTCTCTCTTCCTGGCAAATTTTTTAGTTTGTAAGTTGCAATCGTGATCAGTTAGCCCATATTTCCGAATTTCAGCCGCACCGCACGTTCTGCGGTGTCGGTATTCTACCGTTCAAAATTTAATAAATTCTTCAATTAATCTGGAAAATCCTCAAGGAAAGTGTGATTCTCACAACTGTCTTTCAGTAGTTTGATATGGCCCGAGGAATTTTTCCACAGAAATATGCTTTCCAAACACTTTTTCTCTGCAGGGCAAACACGCCAGAAATTGTAGTGTTGATATGGATTCTAATGTCAAAGTTGCATAACTTTTCCATAGGGTCGTCTTAAAATTTTTCCTGCTAAAGATCACCTTGTCTATTTTATGGGCAAAATTCACATGGCCAGTCGACCGGAGGACATTTTCCGTGGATCGATAGAGCAGCATTACTCACCTTTCACCACACAGGAATATTTTTTGTTGGTCCAATGATCGCGTGTACTCAGCCTCGCCTCAGTCGTCATTTACCATGACTTGGCCACCGGAACTGGAAATGAGAAGCGAAGGACTTTTGAGAAAGTCCATCGTTCACCGTGAAGAAGGTCTTCTTCAAACCAGAGAGCCCCCTGCAATGTTCGCGTGTTATTTGAAGACACGGTATTTTTTGTGGTTCTATTTTTTTGTCTAAAAAACCTGTTCTGCCAATTTGAATATTACTGAGCTTAATTAGCCAACGGCTACTTAATTAACAATTAAGTCAACTTTTTGTTTATGAAAAGAGGTCAATTTGCCGTTCCCTCTGGTAGCAACTGGAACGATTTGCTAACGAAACTCAAAAAAGGAGACTAACAGCCAAGTGTCGTAAAGTCCTTTTGCGTATATAATAAAACGTTGATACATCAGGAGAATGGGAATTTATTTCACACTGAGTTGCTTGATTTTATATCTTCTGATTTTAAGATATTGTCTGGCGGTAGCCTGTTCCAGGCGTTCAGATAGTGGAGCGCGAGCGAAAAAGAAAGCGAGCGAAAGAGCGGGAAAAAAAAACCAGGGGAGACTGGGGAAGAGGACGAGGGAACGCCTGTGAAATTAATTTTAAAAAACTCATGACGGTATACCAAAATCTGGTATACCCTCTGATTGGCCAAATTTGACACCTCCTGTCAACACCAGAGGGTTGTTGACACAGACAAGAAATGCGATATGGCGTGCCCGTGCGAAGGTCATCCTCCATCGAGTCACGCACGGTTGAATAACTGCACGGCAAGAGCTTGACGATTTCCCAAATGTGGATACTTTACAAATGGAATAAAAAGATTGTCTTCAAAACGTGTTTCTGGGAAGAGGCTCATCGCCATTCTTCTAACAGGATTTGGAAATAGCTTGATCTTTCAACTTTTTCCAAGGTTAATCAACGCATTGCAAAGAAACGCTGTTTCTAAGATAATTGTTGTCACTCCGCTTGTCGCAATCATGAAAGACCAAGTAGAACAGCTTCAAAGCATCGGAATTAGAGCGCTGGCTATCGGAGTAGACGAAGAAGAAGACGAAGAAGGAGCAGGAAAAATGGATCGGTTAGATTGTTTATGAAAGTCCTGAAAGCCTGCTGTCTAAGGAATGGAGAAAAGAACAACAACAAACATATCGTAGCCATCGCAATCGATGAAGACGACGAAGTTCATTCCGTCACTGAGTAAAAAGCTTTCTATTCATCAATTTGATAAGCCGATGTGTATATAAAGTCGTCTGTGATTCTCGTTACCTTTATTGGTCCAGTAGTGGAGATGACATTGGCGTTTCCGTATCGCAGAAAATTTTGCAATGTTCATTCGGCTTGTCAGATTTCTTAAAGCATCATCTACTTTTCCCAACGCTTCAAACTCGGGTGAAACCTATTTCGGTGAGCATAATTACATAACTTTCTTGTTTACTTTGACCTGACGCTGGGTTCCTGTTTCTCTGCCGCTGTCGGCGGTCTTAAGTGGGCGGTATGGGCTTTTTAAAATTAATTTCACAGGCGTTCCCTCGTCCTCTTCCCCAGTCTCCCCTCGTTTTTTCCCGCTCTTTCGCTCGCTTTATTTTTCGTTCGCGCTCCACTATCTGAACGCCTGGAACAGGCTAGTCTGGCGGTTACTACAGAAAACGGTAAGAGACACAATTTCTCGTATTCTGTTTATTTGACTTTTATAGTTGCAAAATGATTTCGTAAATTCTTGTATAGGCTCCCTTAATTGATGTTCATTTTGAGCCTGTTCATTTTTCCAAACGTTTTCTTCAACTGACGCAAGTTCCTTCCTATGCTAAGATGAATTTACAATGGCTGTTTTTCTGATCAGCGAAGTATGTCTAAATTTCCTTTCTCTTCTGATAGGTTCATGTGTTATTTTTTTGTGCGTAGCACAAGCCATTTTAAGGACAGTACAAACGGATTCACATGTAGTCTCAGCCGTTTTTAGTGTCGTCACGCAACGGCTCTCCCCACAAACGTGTGGGGAGGAGCAGTGCGTGACGACACTAAAGGCGGCTGCGAGAGAGACCAATTCACATGCAACTCAACAAGACTCGGGATGAAGGGAGGTGGCTCTAAGGAAAATATTGTTACGCACTTGAAGAAAACACGAAATGTAGCACGCATTTTCTTCTTGGTATTAGGAACAAATGATAGCGGCTGTACCATGGGGATTTTGCTTCCATCCTGGCCATCCTTGCCAAAGACATTTATTAACCCTATTTAGCCTGGGCGAGGGGAAGTGGGGGGGGAAGGGGGGGTATCCATATAGGTATCCATATAGGTATCCATATAGGTATCCATATAAACAAACAAAAGAAAATGAAATGTAATCAGCGACATTATTTCTTTTAGAACATGCCACTCTGCTCTTTGTGGACGATATTTCCTTTGCCGGCCCGGTAAAATATTACTTGGAAAAAAATTGTTACACATACAACGACTCGTTCAATTACGTGGCATCTCACGTCAGAGAAGCTGACATTTCAGTGGCGAATTTGGAGTCTCCATTTGTCGGTGGAAATATTTACCGCTACAAGTACAAAGGAAAGAGGACAACTATCTTGGATTCTAGTCCGCAGTCTGCCCCAGCATTAAGGTAAAGTTATCTCTAGTTTTAACATATTATAAAACAACAACAGCCCATTTTACAGTTGCTTCTTTAGCCTTATAGTCTTGTATGATATGGTATGGTATGCTATGGTATAACATGGTATGGTATCGTATGGTACGGTATGGAACGGTATGGTATGGTATGATATGATATGATATGGTATGGTATGGTATGGTGTGATATGGTATGGTATGGTATGATATGATATGATATGGTATGGTATGGTATGGTTTAATATGGTATGGTATGGTATGGTATGATATGGTATGGTATGGTATGGTACAGTATGGTATTGTAATGTTGTGACCTGTGAGGAAAAGGCAACGTTTAAATTCATTACGGCTCAAAAACAATTTCCTCGATTCGAATTTGTTTTGGAAAGCAGGACGGTTAGTAACAAAAAAGAGTACTCTAGCTCTGGTTCCATTCCTGCATAGGCCAGAGCAAAACAGCAAACTGTACAATGAGCTTATTTCAAACAACTACCGAAAAAACTCGCAATAATGGAAAGAACTCACAGTGCTGCGCTTATTTAGGCGTCAGATAAATGTACGGTAAATGTAAGGATTTTTAAGTCAACGAAAGGCTAAGTACGTATACATTTTCGCATTGACTCCAAAAAAGACAAAAAAAGTACTTCAAAACGGTCTAAAAGGTGCCATGTTTTGTCTGTCATTAGAGGACACTCAATTGTTGGTTTAAAGTCATCCTTCGGATTAAAGTACAACCACATTTCAGTTGGTTAGACTTGGCAACATACATACATACACACATACATACACACGTACATACATACATACATACATACATACATACATATATACATACATAACAACATACATACATACATACATACATACATACATACATACATACATACATACATACATACATACATACATACATACATACATACATACATAACAACATACATACATACATACATACATACATACATACATACATACATACATACATACATACATACATACATACGTAAAATGAACCATGAAACGAAGCCGTTTGTGACACCAGAGCAGCAAAATACGCTTTTTTACTCTGTTAAAACTCAGAAATCACAGGAAGCAATATAACTAAAAGAAACCCCTTTATTTTCCCAAATTTCGATACATGTAGCTAACTCCTGCTCGATTTACTCAAATGTTTGTCGAAAGGGAAGAGGCAATTTACATTGTACAACCTTCGGTATTTTAACAAGAACGTTTTTAACGACAATGTACAAAAAATTTCAGAATTCTAAGTTTCGGAGAACGTTTTAAAGATTTTAAAGGTTTTAAAAACCCGTTACAAATTTTTTGTTATTGCCGTTCCGTTGACCGCGGTCAAGATCGGAAAATTCCGCCCGCTCCCGGAACCAATCAGATTGCAGGATTTGGTTCATCTTGCCCGCTCACGAGCTGAGAAAAAAATAAATACATTTATTCAAAGCAACAAAAAAAAACAAAGGTGAATATACAAAGAATGCTTTAAAAAGGGAGTTTAAGAAGTTGGCCCTGTGTAAAAAAACTCCCGAAAGACAAGTCTTAAAAATGCTCAATAAATATTAAAAATCTAATGTTAAAAATTTACATACAAAGGATAGTTAAAAATAAAACCAGTAAGGAATAAAAAGACAATACTACGAGATATTCAAAAATGATTCTAAAGATCGCTTAAAACATGCAAGATTTCCCGCCCCGACAACCCAATCTGGTGAATCGTTCCATTCTTTTACAATTCTAATAAAAAAATGAATATTTGTAACAATTACAACTAGATGCTTTTTCCTCTTTAACCTTTAAGCCCCAACATCAACATGCATATTCTCCTCACTGTTCTTCATATATTTGTTATGTTACTTGTTAGGAGAATTTGATTAAACATCAAGACATTTCATCTTTGGTCATTTCTTTTATCTCATGATTTGTATGTTTTATCAAGTGATCACATTGCAAGGAGAAATTAGATGCTTGTCACTTTTGGGGCTTAACCAGTTGAATGAACCAACCGTACCTAATGCTCTAGGGGCACATAGTTCTTGACCTTCTCACCTTTTCCTAGTTTCGCAGGCTTTGATGCAGTTACAGTCGCCAACAATCACTTCAACGACTTTGGTTCTGAAGGCGCCAACTTTACAATTAAACTGCTCAAAAAAACCGAAATGAAGTATTTTGGTACCAGTTATGGAAGTTACCACACATCTCAGGTGCTGTAACCTCAGTGAAATGTTTTTCCTTTAGCTTAATTTTGTTTTCAACGTCTTGCTCAATGTGTGCAAAGCATTGCTCAACAACAACAACAACAACAACAACCAACATAATCGAAAACATCACCATCAAAAACAACAACAACAATATTTGTATTCCATACAAATGCGTCCTGTGCAAACTATGCGTTGTTTCAAAACGCAAACGTTTTTAAGCGTGTTTGCCGGCCGTCCACTTTATAAAACGATCGAAGACGGAGACGTTTATCGATAAAGCCGAAGGTTTTCAAAAACGTTGTCTAACATGGAGACTTTTGAAAACGGAGGTTTATCGTTTTGGTATGCAAGCAGAGCGGAGCTTTCCGAAAACGTTGACGTCGCAAGTAATTATCCAGTCACCGGTAGATTTGCGGGTGCCAAAGAAACATGCGCACAATACAGCAGAAAGGTCCGAATTTTTTTCGGTATCCGTTTTTAATTCCCTCGTGTCGACGTAGATCTAGATCTTTTTATTCGTTTTCGAGAAACTAAAAACGGAGGTTTTCGAAAACTCGTTAATGATGCTTATACTTTTCTGAAGGAAGGGGCCAATTTCATAAGGAAAAACAAAAGATAAAAATGCAGAACAGGACAGCATTAACTATTTGTCCAGCGATTTGGTAAATTTATGCTAGTATCTGAGCTTATATGGGGCACCGGCTACATAACCCATAAGGGAAGAGGGTGATATAATATCTGTTTTGCTATATGTTACAGGAACCTCTTATCATAGAAACCAATGGAATAAGAATTGTATTTCGTGGATACTGTGACCATGTTCCTGATCGGCCAAACTGTACTGTAATGAGAAAGATGTACAATACTGGCCCTGCCATTTATCGAGATGATATTGCAACGACAGACGTCAAAAAACTGAAAAAGGTAAATATTTTAATTCAAAAGGGATCAGTTTAACAATTTATAAAGCAACTTAGAATTTCACAAATGTTCCACCAGGAATACTCAAAAAGAAGAGTTAAAAAGTAACAAGATGATGAGAGCGAAAAAGCTATCTAACCGGAAATAAAATGGATCACAAGATGAATTCTTTGATGAACATATCTATAACAAAATATGTAATTCCGAAATTGTTTTTACAGGCGCCCCGAAAACATGAAGTGCTACAAAACTCTTGAGCATTTTCATGGTTTTTAACCCTAAAATATCAAAAAACCCTAACTGCCGACATCCTTGGGGATCCAGGTACAATTAACCTAATGTAAATTATTAACAATGCTTGATCTTTCAGCTAGGGCTTCCTGCTGCAATTGAACACAAACAAACAGACTTTTCTGGTCAAGTCATAAGAAGAGAGCTCTGCTGATGGACAGTATGTTTACTGGAAAAACACTAACGCTTAGTTTTTATTCTCAAAGGCCAAAGTCGACATCATAGTCGTATTCATCCATTGGGGTCAAGAACTTCTCCCCAGACCACTTCCATACCAGCTTCGTATAAGGAAACATCTTATGTCACTTGGTGTGCAAGTTATCATTGGTTCGCATCCACACGTATTGGAGCCGCATTGTTTGAAGAATAAAACACTTGTAGCCTATAGTTTGGGGAATTTCGTACTTCCTCCCATGCGTGTGGTGGGAGGCAATAGTCCGGTAAAGTAACGTTCCTTATATTTTGCTTTAATATATCAGAATAGCCGTTGTTGGAGTCCTCGGCAAACCTTGTTAAACGAAAAGGATTCAAACAAATCCAACTCCGTGCTGAGTGATTATTCCAACTGTATAACAACTCAGGTATCTTAAGACTATAATTAAACTTCGCTAATAATAAGGTATAATTTTATTTTAGAGGAAGGAATTTAGATGCGTGTGTAAATGGATTTGAGGTTAACCGTTTTTATACGAAAATTCCTCAAACCAAACCACCGTTGGATTTCCTTCATGATGCGGTAAGGGGAGTGAATTCTCCGTTGGGATGGATGTGGCTCATTAGATATCAACCATTTTACTCTTCGCAGTGAATTTCTAAGGGCGATTTCTAAATAACATAAAAATGGTTGGAAGATTTAAAAATCCTCTTGTCGTTGACGACTTTCACTTTAAATTTGATTCTTTGTCGCTAAACGTTTTGAAATCGAACCGATAATGCTGCCCCCCGTCCCCCTCTCCAAAAAAGAAATGTACACAAAAAATAGGGTGTGATCATCTAAAGTTTTCCCCACCTTTTGATTCTACAGAATGTGTATGGGAGACTGTGCAGGAAACCTGATTAACCGCTGATAGAAGCTTACGAGCACTTTACTTATGGACACATGGAGGAGTTGTATTCAACTCAGATGCTTAAAGTCACCATTTCGAGGTGAATATTTATACCCAAGGATAATCTTATTCAGGAGGGAATAGAAAATATCACGCCCTTCCTCGTGTAAGTTACAATAGGGACAGTACATGATCCACCCAACAAACATTTTGCAACCGACGCGAGAAACTCGCCCGCCTGCAGGCATAAATACCGGGGATACTCCCTTTTATAGCCTATACGGGACGTGTCGCTGGACAGGGTATGGTTTTGGCCTCTCCGTCCTGAACAGCGTATGTAATTGTATGCGAGTTTGACGGTCCTAAACAGAGTCTGAACTTGTCCAAAATAGGGTATGGTTTCACGATTGTCGTCGTTAGGGCTTATACAGAATTCAGCAATCCTAGTTCGGAAACGTGGGTCTCTAAAATTCTTGAAAATTATGTAGTACAAAGGAGTGTGTATTTTGTTTTCATTTGCCCAAACAGGGACCTAAAATGGAAAGTGTTGTCCTAAACAGGGTTGGTATTTTTAGAGCTTTTTGTGTCCTAAACAGGGTCAGGGTATCAGACCCTCAGTGGTACCCCTACACCCAAACATGGTTCAAGTTCCCCCCCCCCCCGAGCATAAAATCCGTTCGATCACAGACCATTCTTGCCTGTACGTACCCACTAGGTGTTGGTGTAATCGGTGAATACTTTGACATTAAATGCTTCTTTTTGTCCGGTAGTAAAGGGATGACTCTTATTTGTTTTGGACATTCAAGCTTAATATTCTTAATCAAAGTTGAACTTCTAGGTTAAATTTAAACAGGACGGTTGCTTTATCTAAAAAGAGGAAATCCATGTGTTTGTCCAACTAACTGCAACAAAAATCCCAGATTTTCATGAGACAAAATTTAAATTTGTTTTTTCAATCCGTTGCATAATCGTGCGCTATTCACCGAGCAGCAGCCCTTAGATTTAACGTACTGGTTGTCTGTGCATAACAGAGTCATCTAAAATAGCTGTCCCCTTTATAATAAATCTTATAACGTACATGCCAGGCGCCATGTTAGAAATCTGCGCTCTATAACAAAGCACCTCCCTACCAGGCGAATTCCTTTCCTTGTTCCTTCCCCGGGTTCCTTTATAGAAGAGAATGCAACGAATCGAACTTAGGGACAGTAAAAATACCTGTTGTGTGTCGGCGTACTTCCCATAACTTACCCCAAAATATTTTATGCCTGTCTTCTTTAGCACTTCAACAGTAAAGTTGGCGCCTCTAGAGCCAAAGTCGTTAAAGTGATTGTTGGCAAGTGTGACAGCATCAAATCCTGCAAATCTAGAAGTGGAAATTGTTTACTAGTTCCTAAGATATACATGACCTATTATTTTTAGAGGAATAGCATTCCAGTTAAAATTTGCCAAAAAAAAAAAACAATTAAAATGCTATAAGTTGCTACTGCGATCGAGGAAACAACTTGCTGCAATTTGACTGCAAGTTGTTGCCGTAATATCAATATTCACAGACTCTAACATTCGTCTGTAAAAGCTGTAAACTTTCAGATTACGAAACCAAGATGGATGGCCGAGTCATGAGGGGGGATTAATTCAGTATTTGGCCACTGAGAAAAAGGACAAAGGCTACTGTCTACATCGCAGACCTCCGGTTTCGGCACCACTACAATTATTCCCACTACATTAAATTTTTATGTCCTTGAGCTTTAAGAAAATCACTTAAACCAATTAATGGGACATTTACGGGCCTTTTAAATATCGCCATTAAACCCGGCCTGATCAATCGATGAAATCGATAATCGATAACAATCGATGACGATCGATAACAATTAATCGATTGATACCGGAAATCGATGACCAATCGATGGCCGAAAATTTGTGTTTTTTAATTGCCATCGATTATTATCGATTGTCATGGATTGTCATGGATTGGCATCGATTTCCATATTTTTTTGGGAGGTCAAAAGGGAAATATTTTACAGAAGAAATACGGTGAAATGAAATTACATAACTATCACACATTTGTCCACGGAGAACACGGCGGAGAAACCGAGTAGAGCATCAGACAAGATCCATGCTACATTTTAATATTCCCGTGATTTATTCTTCATATCTTCCTTGACATCCGGCTTGACAATGCCAAGCAATCGGTTATCCTGGTTGTCAAAAGTTCCAAAATTTTCGTTGGCTCGTCGCTTCGGTAAAATAATTTCTACCCTCACGGGCTTGTTTACCCCTCCGAGTCCAGGACGCCATCTTGCTTTAGCATCATTAACTGGACTTCCTGTTACAGTGCTACCGAAATGAACAAATCTCCCGTCTTCTTCTGAGCAACGAATTGCTCGCCAACTTCAACAGAAAAAGAGCACTCGTGATAACCCTTAAATTCAACCCGCTGGATATTCAAAATAACCTGACACATGCTAACCGAGTTATTTGTGCAAAAGACGGAGCAAAAGTACGCGGTCACGAGCGGAACTAAATAATTGATCGAAAATCGATCGAAAGCAAACAGCTTGACAGCAAAGACAGTCAATAGTAGTCGACGATCGATGGTAATCGATTGTAATCGATGACAATCGATAGCAATTAGAGGACTCGAGCTTGTGATTATCGATTAGTCATCGATTGGCCGATAGCAATCGATAGCAATTAAGTAATTGTCATGGATTGTTATCGTTTGATCGATTGGATTTCCGATGATCGATTGCCATCGATTGATCAGGCCGGGTATTAAAGGCTCAGAAAGGACTATTTTAAGAGCCGTTAAAGTGCCTATGAACTAAAAATTTTTTTTGCACATGGTGGTAGTTCATTATGTGTTAATTCCGAAGTGGCAAGAGAAATTGGATGGCAAGAAACAAAAATCCGTTTTTTGGCGGGTGAAAGTACCCAAAATGACCAAAATCGTGTCTCCGAAGACTGGGAACGAGTTGGCCGAGGAAGCGGGCCGTATGACGTCACAAATCACGCAGAATGTTTGTCTCTTTGGTCTTTGTCAAGTGTTTGAGCGGTGAAACTTATAATTTCCTTGCTAATATTGATATACAATGAAAGCTACCGACGACTGAGGAAAACGCTAAAATTCAGCTTGAAGTGATTTCGAAGATGTGCAGTTTTTGGGTTTGTCGTCCGTGGATAAAGCCTAAACAACGACAACAACAATCTTGCGCGAAGCAAGATGGCGAATTGAATTGTTGGGATTGACTAACTTTCAGCTCTACTGGCTTGACTGGCTTGAAGGAGAAGCTTCCAGAATTGAATGGTCAGTACCTTAATGTGCTAATAACGAGAGATTGACGCAGCCTTGACTTTACTTCTTTTGTTAAGAGCGTCATTGTATATACTTCAATTATTTTACTCAAACCGATACCAGACAAGCTCAAGTTTACGGTGTACTTGTTTGTAACTTAATTTGTTCATCTTTCATAGGTTTTTTGCGCCAAGAGAAAGATAGACTCAGTTGTTCGGCTCTTTCGAATGAGGTCTTTTGCAAAGAAAACACTGATATAAACTTATTAGTTAGCAGGAAGTATTTTATACATTGAAGATAAGCATACTCAAAATTTGCTTGAAATATTACATACTTAATGGCTGAGACATCAGTAGTAATTTCTAAAGAGCGTGTTTTATTTATTATAATCAACAGCCTCAAAAGATTTTCAAATGGAAGTGCAGTGCTTTTATTGTAAATTTCAAGCCATTTGAGGGAACATCTCAAAGCAAATAAATAAGAAATTTTGCGTATGGTGCTCATTTGTGGTCTTTTACTCCACCTGGAGGTGCTATGAGGATGATGACTGTGATAAATAAAGGTGGACATTGTATGATACGCGTGCAAACTCAGACTAGTGTGACTTCAGCTTTGTCCTTGTAATAATCCATCGCTTCTGACTACATGAACTGGTTTAAGTAATTGCTTACACAATATTAGACCAGCTGAGATTTTTGTCCTTCTGTTCAGCAATTTGCTTGAGGATTTTGGTTCATACCAATTTCGTGGAAACATGCTATGGCAGGTGAGAGCTAGTGTGCTGAGTTCTTACAGGCTTTATGTGATCACTTATACTTTCATGATGCTGGTCTCATGTAAATAAACTTAACCATACCTGTCCAGTTATACTGGCCCCAGTTGTTCAAAAGTTGGATAGCGCTATCGACCGGATAAATCTCTATCCAGTGGATAACGTAATTGGTTTCCCTAACACTTATCCACCTTTTGAACAACTGGGGCCTGGTCTGAGCTCCCTTTGTATACTGGTCTCAGATGACAATAACTCCCTTGGGTCAATCTCAACACTGAGATGAATATGTAATTTGCTCCAGAAGTACATTTTGAAGTGCCATTTTCATTGAAACATACACCCATTCCAGTTCCATGAAGTATGGCAGAAATCAGTGTTAAGTAGAAATTGCCCTCTTTGTGTGTGTAGTTTCATTTTTTGGTTATTTTTGTTTAAGGAGGGGGGGGATGGGGAGAGGTTAAGGCAGCTCCCTTGGATCCATAAACCCTTTAAATTACAGTACCTCCCAGTACACTGTACACATTATGCATGTAGTAGCCTTTTTTGTTGTTAAGAGATATGCTCTTCAGTTACAAATGTCTGAGAGTCTGTGTTCGATCAAGCTCGCATAAACCTTTGAATTCTCCCAACACTTGTGTCCGCATCAAACTTCCGCTACGTAACCATGCATGCCACTATTAATGTTTGAAGATATGTATTTTAGTATAACAGAACCTCCCTTTGTTACTAGTGTTTTTAAACTGATGGGGTTATTATTAAAGCAGTACAAGACGTTTATATGCTATGTCCCTAAATAGCTTGCTTAGGGCGGGAACGTAGCCTACGCAGCTAATTTTTGGAAAAATTATTATCATTATTATTATTATTATTATTATTATTATTATTGTTATAATTACAAATTAAAGGTGGAGAATGAGATCGAAAAGTCCCATTTTGAAACCTCATTATTGATTTTCTGTTGGCTAATTAGGTGGCTTGTGTGGTAGCTTTCTTGGGTACAGGGAATGAGTCAAGAAGAGACTGAGGCAATTCAGTGTGTGTGAGGAATTTCCAATACAAAGCCTGCCACAAAATTAAATAATGGGAAATGAAGGTCACATATTTTCATTGCCCTTCAGTAATAAAAATGATTAAATAACTTATGCCATAAATTGGAATTAAACTTACATCACCAAGACTGTACTGCAGAAGGGTCAATTAGACGGTGTTACGTGTGGTATGTGAAATTTCATATTATATGGTCCTCTTGAGATAACGGCAGGAGGGTCAACAAGAAGAGAGGCACAAATCCGTTTGAAATGTGTGGTGTTTAAAGAGGACCACATAAATCAAATACAGTGGAAGCAGAGTGACTTGCCATAAAAATTATCAATGCTGACCTGAACTGCTTCCTTTTATTTGACGAAACATGTACATGAGGGATTTATAAATATTCCTGTAGCTATCTCTGATTAACTAAAACGTCTTGTCTCGTCGTCGGTCAAGACAGTTCCGTTCATTGTTATCCCTTCAAACTCTATGGTGAACATCCAGTTTGAGAAACGTATTGCATGTGGTTTCCAAAAAAAACGGAAATGTAAACAAAACTTTGTAGCTCAGTTATGCGTTGTAGATCTTGGATGCTTTTAGGTAATAGTGGACAGATGCATATAGCAATAGTTTTGTGGCCAAATTTTGAAAACCTTCTTTATCTCGATCTTTAATCTTGAATTGCAATAATTGCTATTAGTAGAACTAATCCAACAGTGGCAGAAGTTGCATATATTAACGCGACATTCAAATGCTGCGGCTTTTCCTAGAAGCAGCTCTGTAATGCAGGTCGAATCGAATTCTTACCGAGTCGAACAAGGTTCAAATGAGTCCGCTTCTCTCCCTAATTCGTTTCCTTTTGAGAAACTACACACACATGCTCTCATTGTGCGAATCCTGCCCTTGTAGCTTACAATCCTGGGCCCACGAGTCACTCCAAAGTAATTTCTCTTCTGGAAACCCTCTTGTGAGCCATAACACTCTTGTCTTCTGCGCGATTTGTGACGTCACAGCCTTGTAATGCGATCGTTTTGGCCGCGCG
Source organism: Siderastrea siderea (assembly GCA_964030785.1). Taxonomy (NCBI): domain Eukaryota; kingdom Metazoa; phylum Cnidaria; class Anthozoa; order Scleractinia; family Rhizangiidae; genus Siderastrea; species Siderastrea siderea. The sequence goes on from OZ034971.1 coordinate 33,412,662, forward strand.
CAAAATGGAGACACATTTCGGGTGCCAAATTCGAACTTTGCGGCTGGAAAAATATCCCATGCAAAGGGTTCTACTCAACAAAACTTACATATTTAGACTGAGGGAGTCATAAACTATCATATTTAGGAGAAAAATTTTTAGTTCATAGGCACTTTAAGTATTGAATTAAAGAATGCGAAAGGCTTCTTTAAGATGATTTGAAACAGGAAATGTGAATTAAATGTTAAGAAAATTATCCCACGTATCATTAAGAAAAAATAAATAAAAGATAATGTAAAAAAAGCTTTAATTTTGTACCCTATATTTAAATTAATACAGAATTCCATGCATTTTGTGAGCCATTGCCAATGCCAGGGCACATACTTACAGATTGCTTTACCAAGTTAATGAAAATCGGTCTCTAGGTAACATTTTTAGATATTCAGTTATGATTAACGTCTCCCAATTAAAAATCCCTGTTACACCGGTTACCATTTTCGAGACAGGGGATCCAAAATGCAGCACTCTATACCAAGTACCCGTTACGGCTAAGTAACAAAATAAATAAGTGTTAAAACTAAATCACCTGTTTAGGTGTCGACGGTATTTAGCCCAGAATGATAATTGGGGACATCACTAATATCGATTCGGAGTTTGGAAATGTTGGTTTTTGAGAAGAGGGGAAAGCCGGCCTACCTGGAGAAAACCTCTCAGAGTAAAGACAACTCAACCCTCATATGACACTGGGTCCGGGAATCGAACTCAGGCCACATTAGTGGGAGGCGAGTGCTCTTACCGCTGCATCATCCCTGGCCCCCTCCGAGAGTCCAACGCCTGTTACCAAGCAGGTTGCTTTTTAGTCCTATTTTATAGAGGCGTCAATTTTACCTTAATGCTGCGGCGGCATTCGGACTTGCATCCAGTATGACTTCCTTTCGACCTTTGTATTTGTAGCAATAGACATCTTTGTCTATAAAGGGAATTCCAAATTCGCCACCGAGATGTCAGCTTCTCTAATATATGGTGCCACGTCATCAAATGTGTCATTGTATGTGTGATAGCCATGTTCCACGTAATATTTCACTGGACCGGAAAATGCAACATCACCAACAAACAGCAAAGTCACACGTTCTATAAAAAGGGGTGGTGTGGTTGGTCATAAATCCAAAGAACAAAAGAGTTCGGGGGAGAATATAGAACGTGTATACGTGAAATGAATTTTTCAGTGCAATTGTTTACAAACAGGTATACGTAAATAAAAGGAGTTTCTAAAGAAACTGTGATGTTGCGTCGGTGGAAAAGTGAAACACAAAAACTTGGATGTATAAGCTGAGTTAATAAGGTACACTGGCCTCCATGAAGAAACTCAAAAGCTGGTGTTTACATCGTTAGCCCTTCGTCAGAGCGAATCAAGGGACTTTGGGTTGTGTTTGGTTTAAATGTAGAATGGTGCAGTTACGCTATCCGTGGGGATTAAAGGTGCCGATTTGAAAGATGAATGTTTGCTCTCAATTTTTACGGCTTTCTGTGTTGCCCTGTTGTAGGGAAAGACCATAGTCTGTCAAGTGTCAGGGAGATTGAAGTGTCAAGCGACTGCTTTGCATGCGTCCTTGTCATTTCTTTCGACGTCTCGCAGGTGTTCGCGGGAGCGGTCGCCTAGTCTTCTCCCCTTTCGCCAATGTATATCCTTTTCCATAAGGTGCACGTCATGCAATAGATAACATTTGCGGAGATGCGTGTAAAGAAATCAGTTATCTTAATAGATCACCCAAGTCCTCAAGTCCTTTTTGTTCGCGCTGTGAATGGAAGGGCAAGTGCTGCACCGTTTGCGCGCGTACTTAAAGGTTTACGTTAAGTCTTCAAAGTGCGGCCCATTCTTCTGTAGAAAGGTTAGAACGCTTAATGTTGCAGTTTATTACAAGATTACAAGAATAATGAAGCAATGCATTGTGGACTGGATAAGTTAAATAACTTCAAAGCAAAAGTTTTAAAACAAATCAATCTGGTTGCTGAAAGGGAAAGTTATACTGAAATCCGGCATTTCAACAAAAAGCAAAAACATTCTGGACAAAATGGCTCAAATGTTAATTAAGTAACCATAAAGTAGACTATGTAATATTTGAAGAGCATTGCAGGGTTTTAGACCAAACAATAGAACCACATGAAGTCCCAACACCTTTCGACAAATAGCGACTTTGTTTATTTGAAACCTAAATCACATTTATGATAAAGGTGATAAAGATTGTAGTCGAATGTAAGTGTCTGAGTGTATTTTACAACGAAGAAACCGTTAAATAGCCAAAAGAGAGCAAGAAATTTTTCAAATTCCTGTGATCGAAAATATTTATGCATTTTGACTTTGGTACAGGCCCAGGAAGGAAATTATAGTCCTTCATTATATGTGTGATGGCCAAGTTCCACTTACTGTTTCGCAGAACCGGAAAAAATCAATATCGTGCGCCACAAACCGGCGAAGTTACTCGTTCTATAATGGGAAAATTCTTAGATTCTAAATTCTGACGCCGACTCTCGGATGGTTATTCAATTATCACTGAACAAACAGATTTTTTTTCGTCAATTAGCAAATGTCTAGTGCATATAGCTAGTATATCTAGTGCAATGGTTATAATCGTTTGTCGCCTTTGCAGGAGAAAGAGGGTACAACGATGCGTCCAAGCGCCGAAACGGCACCCGCAAAACTTATTCATAGTACCTTATATTAATTCTTTTTAGTTACGAATTCAATTAGTCCGTGAACCTGGGTGTCAACAACTGTATAACTCCAACCTGTTAGGACACATCTTTGATAAGCCACAGTTTTTCTTGTTATTATTATTCAACAATGTTGAGCCGGATGTGAATCTGTTTGGCTGGACCACATGACCATCTACTGCGCCCAAAATAACAAAAAAGTAAATGACCAAAAGAGAGATGCAATTAAGACATTTTGATGATTGAAAATATCTATTACGTTTTCATTTTAGCATAGAAAAGAACTTGTACCTGTAGCAGCTAACTGGTTCGCGTCAGCTGAAGAAAGCGTTTGCAATCGAGGATCAACATTAATTTAACTTTGAACATTGAGGGAGCCTACAGGAAATGCACGAAAACAACTAAAAACACAGATAAAGTACTTAGAAAACTCAAACAGATAATCAGAAAACGGGAACCGGCCAGGCTTTCTTACCGTTATCTGTAGTAATCACCGGATAAGATGTTAAAATCAGGAGATAAATCATGCATTTCAAAGTGAAACAAATTCTCATTTTCCTTCCTGCTGTATAAATGCTATTTCATATGTGACCCTCACGGGATTTTGGGTAAAAAGGTAACGCATGAGCACGCTAAAATGACACGCTAAACAATAGGCAGTTAGTGAAATGACACGCAGGCGTGCGAGCAGTTTGTCAATTAGCACGCCTAATTAAAATTCTGCTTTTGTTTTTAACTCGTTCAGTCGAACAAAGGAATGTCCCGACCTTGGGCCGAACAGGTTTTAGACTACACAATTGAACCACATGATGCTTCAGCGCAATTCAAGGTTATTCAACTATAAGCCGGTTTGCATTGTTAAAACCGTGTCTTTCAATAACAATTAAACTTTAAAGGGGGCTCTATGTTTTGTCCATGGTGCTGGCAAGAAATTTGAGGCGAGGCTACCAATTCTCATACTTCAGTTTTCCCTACAATATTTTCCCCGAGATCGGAGTTCATCCGTTAGATATGAGGAGTCGCGGCCTTTGGACCAAAAGGGATTCCCGTGAGTAATTTTGCTCTCTCCTTTGCAAATCTTCAGTTTGTAGGTTGAAACTCTGTTGGGTTAGCCGATCAAATATACAAATCAATCGTCCGCAGAAAAAATTTGAAAACAAATACATGGAACTGTTTCAAAAGCAACTGGGCGCTTTCAACCTTGGCTACATTCCTCAAACAGTGAAATCTTTGACCTAGTCATATCTTAAGTTCAGAATTCATAAACAGATTTCTAACTGAAGTTTTACGAGAACTCTTGACATCGGATCACCACACAAATACTGTAATTTCTGACGTGCTTGCCTGCCGTGACATAGGTTAGTCTCCTGGAAAGCACGTCTCTCTGGAAAAATCCCTCGTGCCATATGGAACTATTTAGAGACAGCTGCGAGAATCACATTTCCCTCTAGCATTTTCAACATAAGATTTAAAAATTCCTGAAATTTTGCTCGTTTTAACAACTGAAATGGCTTAAAATTCGAAATTGCATATTTTATGGAATAATTCTGAACACGATTGCAACCTAAACATTTGAAATTTGCCATGAAGAGAGAAACTGTAGTCACCTTTCAACTGGCGGAAATCTTTCGGGGCCAAAGTTAACGGTTCCTCCCTCAGACTTTGTAGTAAAACTCATACCTCGCCAAAAAAAAAGAAAAAATTACAAAAAAATTGTAAAAATTTGTGGAGTTGGTAGCCTTGCCTCGACTCGATAAACTGGTTTTGAATGAACACCTATTGCTTTTTAAAAATAGGCTAGCTTAAGCGAGTATTAATTAATACGACAACTAATTTTAGTGATTCATCAGGAAGTCGCTGAGTTCGCTAAAACAAATTGTCATAAGAATTTCGTAGTATTTGAGTGCAGAACAGGTTCTTTTGGCAAAACAATAAAACCACACGAAGCTCTGTCGCTTGTCAACAATGGGTGAGTTTGTATAACGATGCGCCATTCATAAAACACTTGACTAACGGTTGGGATTTTTACTGCGGTAAATTACCAACCAGATGAAAACAATAACAACTTTATTTTAACGACTTCAAAAAACTAAAGCTCATTAACCCATTGACTTCTGAGTATGTATCTATGCTTAACATTGTAAAAAAGGCAGAATATTAAACAAAAAGCTTTTCTAGCCAAAAATGCTTTTAGAAAATTAAAAGTTAAAAAATAAAATTAAGGATGAAATGATTTAAAGGCTAGCATATTTATTGGAATCTGACATTTAGCGTCATAAAGTCGTTAAACGCCGCAAGAAATCCATTTGTATCACCCTGGGCTCGTTTTATTCCTTGCAACTTTTTTGACATTGTTTATCTTCCTTTCCGCAGACACTAATCCATTTGGCGTTTTTTAGAGGTTCAGGGTGAAGTCCTTGTGCTCCCAGGACGCCATTTCTGAAGAAGAGAATTAAGAGAGAGGCTCTTTAATAAACATTTTGAACCCAGAAGTCTCAGTAATCCGTCTGGTCTGAACGTTCGATTTAGATGAGTTAACTCGTAGCTCGAGTCAGGAGTCAAGCTAGAGTCAACTTCAGAAAAATTTAATTTAAAAATAATCAATCTTTTGCTAACGATTCTTGTTCTAAAAAAACTGCGACGGGGTAGAAATAGACATTAACAGTCGTTCGTTGGCGTGTCATTTTGTTGTCGTACAGTGTTGGTAATGTTGGTGTGATCACCTAAAGTTTTCCCCACTTTTTGGTTCTACAGAATGTGTATGGGAGACTGGGCAGGAAACCTGATAAACCACTGATAGAAGCTTACGAGCACTATACTTTTAGACACATGGAGGAGTTGTATTCAACCGAGATATCCAACCCAAGGATAATCTTATTCAGGAGGGAATAGAAAATATCCCGCCCTTCCTCGTGTAAGTTACAATAGGGACAGTAAATGATTCACCCAACAAACATTTTGCAACCGACGCGAGAAACTCCCCCGGTTTGAAATTGGCCCTCGCACTTAATTCTCTTCTTTAGAAATGGCGTCCTGGGAGCAAAATATCTACCTTTGAAAATTGCTTTTGATCACAAAACCAAGCGACTTCACCCTGAACCTCTAAAGAACGCCAAATGGATTAGTGTCTGCGGAAAGGAAGATAAACAATGTTTAAAAAGTTGCAAGGAATAAAACGAGCCCAGGGTGATACAAATGGATTTTTCGCGGCGTTTAACGACTTTATGACGCTAAATGTCAGATTTCAATAACTATGCTAGCCTTTATATTATTTCGTCTTTAATTTTAATTTTTGACTTTTAATTTTCTAAAAGCATTTTTGGCTGGAAAAGTTTTTTGTTGAATATTCTGTCTTTTTACAATGTTAATCATAGATACATATTCAGAAGTCAATGGCCACGGATTAATGTGCTTTAGCCTTTTGAAGTCGTTGAAATAAAGTGCTTATTGTTTTCATCTGGTTGGTAATTTACCGCAGTTAAAAATCCCAACCATAGTCAAGAGGTTTTTGAAAGGCGCATCGTTACACAAACTCACCCCTTTTTAAAGGCGACAGAGCATCGCGTGGTGTTATTGTTTTGTCAAAAAAAAACCTGTTCTGCACTCAAATTCTATAAAAGTTTTGCGGTAATTTGTTTTAGCGAACTCAGCGACTTCCTGGTGAATCACTAAAATTAGTTGTCGTATTAATTAATACTCGCTTAAGCTAGCCTATTTTTAAAAAGCAATAGGTGTTCATTCAAAACCAGTTTAACGAGTCGAGGGAAGGCTACCAACTTCACACATTTTTACAATTTTTTTGTAATTTTTGTTTGGCGAGGTAAGAGTTTAACTACAAAGTCTGAGGAACCGTTAACTTTGGCCCCGAAAGATTTCCGCCAGTTGAAAGGTGACTACGTTTTCTCTCTTCATGGCAAATTTCCAATTTGTAGGTTGCAATCGTGTTCAGAATTATTCCATAAAATTTACACTTTCGAATTTAAGCCTCCGCACATGCAATGATTTCAGTTGTTAAAACGAGGAAAATTTCAGGAATTTTTATAATCTTGCATTGAAAATCCTAGAGTGAAATGTGATTCTCCCAGCTGTCTCTAAATAGTTTCATATAGCATGAGAAATTTTTCCACAGAAACATGCTTTCCAGAAGACTTAGCTTTGTCGCGGCAGGCAAGCACGTCAGAAATTACAGTATTTGTGTGGTGATCCGATGTCAAGAGTTCTTGTAAAATCTCAATTAGAAAACTATTTATCAATCCTGAAATTAAGATACTAGGTAAAAGATTTCACGGGCAAAGTTTGAGGACTGTAGCCAAGGTTGAAAGCGCCCAGTTGCTTTTGAAATAATTCGATACATTTGTTTTTAATTTTTTTCTGCGGACGATTGATTTGTATATTTTATCGGCTAACCCAATACAGTTTTAACCTACAAACTGAAAATTTGCCAAGGTGAGAGCAAAATTACCCACTGGTCCAAAGGCCGCGACTCCGCAGAACTAACGGGTGAACTCCTATCTCGCGGAAAAATTTGTAGGGAAAACTGAAGTATGGGAATTGGTGGCCTCGCCTCAAATTTCTTACCTACCACCATCGACAAGGTCTATTTCGAATCAGAGAGCCCCATTTAGAGTTTAAGTGTTATTGAAAGACACGGTTTTAACAACGAAAACCGGCTTATAGTTGAAAGACCTTGAAAAGCGCTGGAACATCACGTGGCTCATTTGTTTTGTCTGAAACCTGTTCGGCCCAAGGTGTTCTACCATTCAACTATTTAATTACTGAGCTTTTGTGTTTTAAAAAGAGGTCAATTTGTCGTTACGAACTTGGGGCACTCCTTTGTTCGACTGAACACGGGGCTCGTTAAAAAATGCAGAATTTTAATTAGGCGTGACAATTGACAAACTGCTCGCACGCCTGCGTGTCATTTCACTCACTACCTATTGTTCAGCGTGTCATTTCAGCGTGCCGTGCGTTACCTTTTTACCCAAAATCCCGTGGAGGGTCACATATGAAATAGCATTTATACAGCAGGAAAATGGGAATTTGTTTCACTTTGAAATGCATGATCTATCCCCTGATTTTAACATCTTATCCGGTGATTACTACAGATAACGGTAAGAAAGCCTGGTTCCCGTTTTCTGATTATCTGTTTGAGTTTTCTAAGTACTTTATCTGTGTTTTTAGTTGTTTTCGTGCATTTCCTGTAGGCTTCCTCAATGTTCAAAGTTAAATTAATGTTGATCCTCGATTGCAAACGCTTTCTTCGGCTGAAGCGCACCAGTTAGCTGCTACAGGTACAAGTTCTTTCCTGTGCTAAAATGAAAACGCAATAGATATTTTCAATCATCAAAATGTCTTAATTGCATCTCTCTTTTGGTCATTTACTTTTTTGTTATTTTGTGCGCAGTAGATGGTCATATGGTCCAGCTAAATGGATTCACATCCAGCTCAACATTGTTGAATAATAATAACAAGAAAAACTGTGACTTATCAAAGATGTGTCCTAACAGGTTGGAGTTATACAGTTGTTGACACCTGGGTTCATGGACTCATTGAAATCGTAACAAAAAGAAATCAATATTAGGTACTATGAATAAATTTTGCGGGGGGCCGTTTCGGCGCTTTGACGCATCGTTGTACCCTCTTTCCTCCTGCAAAGGCGACAAGCGATTTTAGCCATTGCACTAGATATACTAGCTATATGCACTAGACATTTGCTAATTGACGAAAAAAAACCTCTTTGCTCAGTGATAATGAAATAAATATCAGAGAGTCGGCGTCAGAATTTAGAATCTAAGAATTTTCCCATTATAGAACGGGTAACTTTGCCGGTTTGTGGCGCGCGATATTGACTTTTTCCGGTTCTGCGAAACAGTAAGTGGAACTTGGCCATCACACTTATAATGAAGGACTGTAATTTCGTTCCTGGGCCTGTACCAAAGTCAAAATGCATAAATATTTTCGATCACAGGAATTTGAAAAATTTCTTGCTCTCTTTTGGCTATTTAACGGTTTCTTCGTTGTAAAATACACTCAGACAATTACATTCGACTACAATCTTTATCACCTTTATCACAAATGTGATTTAGGTTTCAAATAAGCAAAGTCGCTATTTGTCGAAAGGTGTTTGGTACTTCATGTGGTTCTATTGTTTGGTCTAAAACCTGGCAATGCTCATCAAATATTACATAGTCTACTTTAAGGTTACTTAATTAACATTTGAGCCATTTTGCCCAGAATTTTTTTTGCTTTTTGTTGAAATGCCAGATTTCAGTATAAGTTTCCCGTTACGCAACCAGATCGATTTGTTTTAAAACTTTCGCTTTGAAGTTATTAAAGTTATCCAGTTCACAATGCATAGCTTCATTTTTCTGCTGATTTCAATGTCAAATCTAATGGTTACTGCAGATAACGGTAAGATCACCTTATCTGATTATCTGATTAAGAAATCTACAGATTTTAAGTTCCGTGCTACTTTTGTCTCAAAAATCAATCTAGTTTGTCTGATTTTAGTAACTGAACTGAAGCTATAATTTCGTAAAAAAGGTGGTTATTGTTCATCGTGGTAAATACAGTTAAATAATGAAGTGTGTATCGTTTGTCTCACGATGTAGTCACTTGAGCTGTAGATCGCGACGTTTTGACTGCTTGCTGCTAGTCCTCATCAGGCGATGAGGTCGACTGGTTGCGCGTCACCATATGAATCACGATGGTCGGCTGTGATTGGTGCGTTTCGATCCTTATTGTTCCGCTGTGAAGTTGTTTCCTGAGATGTCCGATTTGAAGTTGTTCTCTCGGCGGTTCGCTGATGTACCGGTCTCCTGTTGTGTTTCTTGATCGTTGGTATCCACGCTTCAGGAATTTCAATTCCGTTGTCCCTATTGATGTTATGAGGGTGAAGTCTTATGTGGATAGCTTCCTTGACCCTACGGGTGTACCATGCCAGTGTGAGTCTCGATCAATAAACTTTACCTCGTTCCAAAGCGGGTGGTGGCCGGTCTTATTGACGTGCTCAGAAACGGCGGAGGTCTGGGTACGGGTGAGTTGTATATCTCTGTCATGCTCTTTGATCCTCTCCTGCATAGATCTTCCTGTTTTGCCAATGTAGACTTTTCCGCATTCACAGGGAATCCTGTAGACTACGCCGTCTTGTTTAGCCGGATCGACAGTGTCCTTTGGTCGCACTAAATGTGACCTAAGTGTCGTGTCGGACTTAAAGACGGCGCGAATACCTTGTTGTTGTAGGCAGCAGCGAAGAGGTTCTGATACTCCTTTGATATACGGCAAAACCGCGGTGGACTTAAACTCTGTCTCAGGCTCTACCCTGGGGGGCTGCTTTTCTTGTCCTGGTGAGCTTCTGCACGAAGGAGGAGGGGTAACCATTAGAAACAGGGACAGATGATAGATGTTTCTTCTCCTCAGAGGTGACTGATGGTTTGGTCACGAGGAGCTTCGCCCTGTCGTACAGACACTTAACAATAACGCGTTTAACTGATTGAGGGTGGTAGGAATCATACGCCAAGTACTGATCAGTGTGAGTTGGTTTTCTGTAGCCGCTGGTGGTAAGGCGGCCGTCCGGTTCTCTAGAAACTGACGTGTCGAGGAAGGCGATCTTACTCTCTTTCTCGGTTTCCATGGTAAAGCGGATGGTGGGTTGCTGACTGTTGAGATGGTGTAAGAAGCTGTCAACATTACCGCAATGAAGGATGGTGAAGGTGTCATCAACGTAGCGCTTCCAGATCTTGGGCTTGTAGGGTGCGGACTCTATTGCTTGTTCTTCAAACGCCTCCATGTAGAGGTTAGTAATAACCGCGGAAACTGGGCTCCCCATGGCTGTGCCTTCTTGTTGTTCGTAAATCTATCGGTTCTACTGGAAGTATGTAGATCTTAATACGAAATCCAAGAAGTCCGCAATCTCAGCAGGTGTTAGCGTCGTGCGGTCTGCAAGGCCGGGGTCGCTGTTCAACTTTTGTCGCGCAGCTTGTACGGTACCTTCAATTGGAACGTTGGTGAATAGTGACTCTACGTCGAAGGACACCATGGTCTCGTTGTCTTGAATCTTCTCACTGCTGATGATGGATGCGAAGTGAGCTGAGTTGGTCACGGTGAAATCTGAATTGCCTGTTAAGGGAGATAAGATGTTAGGCAAGAAAGCAGATAAGTCATATGCAAAGGTGTTTACGCAGGACACAGTAGGCCTTAACTGTATGTTGGCCTTGTGGATCTTAGGTAAACCATAGATCCTAGGTAGTTGCTTGTGTCGCGGTCTGATCTTGTTATAAACAGCCTCTTATATGCGCCCGTTTCTCTTAAGGGAGAGCAGTTTCTCAGACAGGTTTCGGGTCAGACGGTCTGTCGGGTCTTTGTTGAGGGACTGGTACGGTCCGGTCTCAATCAGCGCTGACATCTTGGCGTGGTATGTGTCAGTATCCAGGACTACGCTAGCACGACCTTTAGCCGCCATCAGGATCATGATGGTGTTGTCCTCTTTAAGGCTTTTAAGGGCGGCTCGCTCTTCCTTCGTGATGTTGGGCTTCGGTGGTTCTGCCTGTTGAAGGATAGTGTTAACAGCTCTCCTTCTGCTCGTTCCGCGTCGAGTGATCTTACAGCTGACTCAAACTTGGCGATAATCTCAGTGGCTGGGATGTTTGTAGGAGTCACGGCAAAATTCAGACCTTTCTTTAACAGGGACTCCTCAGCGTCGCTAAGGGACCTAGATGACAGATTAATAACCCACTTAGCTTTGTCAACATAAGGTGTTCTTGTATGAGAAACAGAAGCTCGTTTCTCGCGCAAAAGTTTTTCAAACTTTTTTGAGCGTTGCTCACGCAAGCTCGCACGCTACGCCAATCACCTTTCTCACAAGGTGCATAAAGAACCACATTGTTTCTAAAGATCTCCAGATTCGGCCGCCAGTTCCCACCAAAGGCGCACAAAGAGTCGTTGAGGTAGCATCCATGAGATAATAGCTCCATACGCGTTGACTACAAAGTCAGATCTAATGTTGTTTTCTCCAGTAACATCTAGCGATGAAGATATTTCTATTCTAAGAGGCTACTACTGTACATATCAGCTCGCTGAAAGGCCAGTGCTACACGGTATAATTTGCGAAAATTCTGGCAAACGCGCCAGCCAAATGCTAAAAGCCGTTTCAAAACAAAAACACAAGCGCGCAAAGCACTTTGGGTGACACTGGCTCTTTAAAGACGCCGTACAAGCCGCGCGACGAAAGCCGGACAGCGACCCCGGCCTAGCAGAACGTACGACGCTAACATCTGCTGAGATTGCGGACCTCTTGGATTTCGTATTAAGATCTACATACTTCCAGTATAACGGATCGATTTACGAACAACAAGATGGCGCAGCCATGGGGAGCCCAGTTTCCGTGGTTATTGCTAACCTCCATACGGAGGCGTTTGAAGAACAAGCAATAGAGTCCTCACCCTACAAGCCCAAGATCTGGAAGCGCTACGTTGATGACTACTTCACCATCCTTCATCGCGGTAATGTTGACAGCTTTTTACACCATCTCAACAGTCAGCAAACGACCATCCGCTTTACCATGGAAACCGAGAAAGAGAGTAAGATCGCCTTCCTCGACACGTCAGTTTCTAGAGAACCGGACGGCGGCCTTACCACCAGTGTCTACAGAAAACCAATAAGACCGGCCACCACCCGCTTTGGAACGAGGTAAAGTTTATTGATCGAGACTCACACTGGTACACCCGTAGGGTCAAGGAAGCTATCCACATAAGACTTCACCCTGATAACATCAATAGAGACAACGGAATTGAAATTCCTGAAGCGTGGATACCAACGATCAAGAAACACAACAGGAGACCGGTACATCAGCGAACCGCCGAGAGAACAACTTCAAATTGGACCTCTTCGGAAACAACTTTACAGAGGAACAACGAGGATCGAAACGCACCAATCACAGCCGACCATCGTGATTCATATGGTGACGCGCAACCAGTCGACCTCATCGCCTGATGAAGACTAGCAGTAAGCAGTCGAAACGTCGCGATCTACAACTCAAGTGACTGCATCGTGAGACAAACGATATACACTTCATTATTTAACTGAAGCTATAATATAACACTCAGTAAATGTTGAAATAGACCTTCATATGTCAATGTGAACTTATTTTTCCAAACGCTTTCTTCAACTGACGCATATCATTTAGCTGCAAGTTCCTTCTTATGCTAAAATAAAATACAATGGATGCTTTCTACTAAGCGAAGTATGTCTAAATTTCCTTTCTTTTTTGATAGGTCTATGTGTAATTTATTAACAAATGAAAGGGGCTGTACCACGGGGATTTTGCTTCCATCGTGGCCATCCTTGCCAAAGACACCTATTAACAGTATTTAGCCTGCGCGGGGGGCGGCACATTGTGCCCGCGCTGACTTTAACGAAATACAACTTTTTAACGGCTAGACGAATAATCACCAAATCTCGTGATTTTTCCTAAAACTTATCACAGAACATTTTCCTTTGTCAATGACATGTCTATGATGATTGACGTTTCCATAGCAACTGTGTACTCACGAGTGTATTTGGACTATTTTCTGTCTTTTTTCAGTCTTTTTTTTTAGTTTTTTCCCCTTCGTTTCTAAGAAGAAGGTAATCCTTTACTTTCCGTGCCTGTTTCGATTAAGTATTCTTCATAGAACAAATTCATATATTTTTCGATGTCGTCATCGTGAACTGTATGACTGCAGGCTCGGGATTCAAGATGGCGGCCTCAAACTTCAAAATGGCTGGTTTGTGACGTCATTGTGACGTCATATCATGTCAAAACTGGCACATCACAAACCCAAACTGTTAAGCTAATGACGTGCTAAAAACCTGCCAAGTTTCGTCACAAAAGCATTAATACTTTTGGAGATCTATTGGGGGGGGGGGGGGGCACTTTGTGCCCCCCCTCAGGCTCAGGAGCTCAAAAAAAATCCCAGGCAAAATAGGGTTAATAGTTTTACTGAATTAGTATGATGACTGAACAAGACATGGACCATTATGTTTAGGTTCAGGCGGTGTGCGTCACGGCCCACAAAGGGTCATGGGTAAAAATATAACTGATGTCCATTTCACTTTAGGCACGATGGAGTAAACATCTCACGAGAGACCTTACAATGGCGGTGAAAATGAGGATTAAGACTCTGTTTCCCGTTTTGAAAAGAATAACTGAGGACACGAATGTAGATTGTTTTGACTGGTTAATGTTTTGGTTACATGGACCAGGTGAATACGTTTTTTCACGATTCGGAGTCGATCGAATGTGCACAGATTACTATGTAAACAAGAGCTGAAACGTTCGTTTCTCGGAAAGTTTTTCGTATTTGTTTGGTACTTTGACTAGATAAGCGGTGAAAGAGATCCACAACACTTAGTTTGCTGGTATCGTTCACGGACTTACGCTACCGGGAAAGATTAGAGAGCGTGGACAACGAGCAAGGTGAGAAAGCCGGCTAAGGTGTGATTACGGTTTTTTACAAACATGGAAATCAGATCTTCCTTCAGGCAAAGGAAGCAACACAAGGAAATAGCCTAACAACTTACTAACAAACGTATTAGACAAAATGTTACTTGTGGTAGTCGTCCTGGAAATTCAAGTCTTTCCTGATAACAGCCATTCAAAGGGATTCCCCAAGTTTGTTGATGTAAGCTCACGGCCACACAAAAATAAAAAACTTTGTTGTTTTAATAATATCATTTATGCTGTTGTCCTTGATTTTACTAAAGGTGTGTACTTCATCAAGCATGTTTTATTTTCTCTTATATCAAACACTGTACATCAGTTTTCTCAACCTTGCTATAAGACTAGTGATGCTGATCCCAAGGAAGAGCCATACTTCCATATGTATATATACTCCTCTGCTTCCTATTTTAACAAGTTGCTAACCTACATTCCTACAGTCACTGATTATACAAAAAAAAATTGATACCGATGTTATTCATTGACCCTCTTGTCTGCTTAAGAGAGGTGTTTCCTTTTACCGAAAATATGTGAAAATAATTTTGTCCACAGGTTTCACTGTAAAACATTGTATTCAAGCAAATGGTAGAAAAACTTTTTCTGTGTTTGCATAGCCTGATATAAACACAAGAATGTTGGGAGAATTCAAGACAGCTATGCAAACCCTTGGGGGTTTGCAGGGAGTGCCCAGCCTGGGTTGCGTATAGACTTTTGAGAATTCCCCCCCCCCCCCCACTTGGGTGTTTGCTGTATATCAGGCCATCCAAACACAGGAAAAGGTTTTCCTTACTTTATTCAACTGCAAACACACAACTCAGCCACTCAGAGTGCACATAGTATCTTAGTTATTTTATAGAATAAAATGTATTTCTCTGTCTTGTCTGTACCAAGTCAGTTGAAAGTATGGAACATTTGAGTGGATTACTCCTTTACGTGGACATGTGTAGGCTGGATAGTGGACTGGATAGTAAATAAGTTTAACAATGTTATCTGATCTGGTAATTGAAACATCACATATTTGACAGTGTGTACTATCAGAGCTCAGGGATAATTTTTGCCTCTAGGAATACCTTGCCTGCAAAGCCAGTACTCTTGCTGAAGTTTGATGAGAAGAAATTTATAGCAAAGCCAGGAGCTTACAGCTTTGCCATGAATGTTTCTTTACCACACTCCAGTAATACCACAAAAGACACATACGAGCTAGGGAAAGCTGATGGTTCCAGAAATACAGGCAAGGATTGTTGAGAAAGCCCTTTATATGTGACAGCTTCAATTATTACTTTCAGATCACTTCAAATTTCCTGAGGACACTTTGTGATGGCTATCATGATAATTGCTTCTAAAATATCTCACTGGCCTGTGTTTCTGGACATATCTGAAAGGTAGCTAGCCACCCCAGACCTGTATATGGACATTTTAAAGATAAAGCAGTATGGGCAAAGCTCCAACCAGAACCTGATAATGACCAGGGGTAAATTCAATAAAACTTTTACAAGTGCAGCTATTGTTTTACAGTTTGAAAAACAGTACACTTGTAAATAATCGTAAAAGTTTTAATGAATTGGCCCCTGAATGCAGCTGTTCTTGTAAAAACTTTGGTGTTTGTTATATTGCCGACAGGAGTCAGTAAGTTACTTTACTGTTGTCTTGTTTGTCAGTTAGAGGGTGTAGTTCCTTTACTGTGCTAAAGCACAGTGCTAAAATTTACTTGCAATACAATCAACTTTATTCCAACTGTTTCACTTTGTAGTTTGGGTTACAAGGCTTCCAAGAATATCAAGTAGTATTTATTTCATCTTCTCTGTGAGAAAAGACTGGTGCACACAGTGTATCTCAGTGGCAGCACTATGGCAAAAAAAAGGAGAAAACCTTCAAACTCCTAAATCAAAGACCAGAGTAGTAGAAGACTTCCAAACGAGACATGCACACAGGATACCTATTGCTTTTTGCACTGATTACTATTTTCACTGGGCACTTTTATAGGTGAACACACCTTTTTTTCAAGTACTCATGCATGAATTTGGGTACCTTACTACACTGTGAGATGAAGATCTGTGCTTGGGCTCTAAAGTGATCACCAATTCCATGTGTTTATGTCTTTTTTTAATTCCAAGGTTACAACTTAGCAAACACCTTCTGTCAGTCTGCTTATATGCCAATAACTCCTGCCTATGCTCACATTTTTAAATTGCCTCTAATGGAGCAAAAGAGAGCTCCGTTTTCAAAATGTGTACACAATATTACATATTTTTGGATACCCAGTAACACAGCACCAGTCTGTGCAGGTGCACAGACACCAAGTGTGAACATATCCATAAGTATCTTAAACCGATAAGCTATTAGAAATCAAAATTAGCCTCAAAATTTAAGCACTGAAATAAAGTTCATACATAATCTATTCCACTGGTGGCAGAGACGTGCACAGTTGTTGTAGAGCTGACTGTCAGAAAATAATAAGATTACACACTAAACAGTGACAAAGCAGTACCAACTTTTGCTTCTACAAGTTGTTTTGCTCACCATTTTATTATCAGAATGTAGAAATAAAATCACTGTTTATGTCTTGTGACAAAAAAACAACAAAAGAAACAGCTTCACTAACGACTTTAAAAAAATCGTATTATAAAATAAGCTCACTTTGTACAGCACCCGGGTAACCTACTTGGACCTCATAAACACAAACAAGGGAGATAAAAGGCTGAAATGCCCGAGGCATTATAGAAATTGACCTTTTTCCTCTTTTTTAGTTCAAATTTGAGCGGAACCTTTCGAAGTTTGATGTTATTCCCTTCGTGTCGGCTTTCGTCTCGGTCTACTTTATCAGCCGGTTTCCCGGGAGATCTGCTACTTGGTTTACACGATCTCTTCATTCTACGATACTTTCAACGGCTTGTAACGGAGAAACTATAAAGGGTAGACCCGGGTAGACCCCGACATTTCAAAAGAAGAAAAGTTATACTACCTAACTGGCCAAGATAATGGGCAAATACCGTTAACAGTAAGCAGCTTCGAGTCCATAAAGAACTGTGACATTAACAGTGAAATCAACATGGCGGCTTTCAACTAACTGCCCACTTTGAACTTCTCATAAACGCGACTAAAACATTTACCTTCAACGATAACCTGACCAGAACTAAGATATGGTATTCCAAAAACTTTAGGATGAGGTATAATTCCGAGAACAAAATCACAAGCGTCGAAAATAACGAAAATTTCACCTCATACACTTCTCGAAGCGGCTCTTTCCGAGCGCGAAAACGCCTTCACAAATGACGCGTTCTGATTGGTCAAATCTCGTGACGCACACCGCCTGGTTTAGGTTTTCATGTCTCCATTAGCTTTTTAAAGTATTACAAACGCGAGCAAAATACCCGTGATACTGTTCCTTTAATAAGGGGTCTGCGTCCGCGGGCCGCGACGCTCAATTTAATTTTCAGTACTTTTCGTCATCATGGAAACAAGGCTAGCGTGTTAAAATGCACTTTTATATACTTCATATTAACAAATATTTATTTCGAATACCTCAAAACGTATCACATAGGTGAGCTGGTTAGACTGCAAAGCACTCAGGGTGTTTACAATATGCACACTTGAAAATCCCATGAACACTTTCTGATTTCAATGAGACTACTGTCACAAGCGATGAAATGAAATGCGAACATGTATAACTTTAAGTTTGTGTCGCAAAATTGAAACTAAAAACGTGGTAAAAGAAAGAATCCTTGCATTGTGATCTAATAACGTCATTACACTTCTTCCCTATCGTCTTCATTTCCATTACTTTCCTCTTCACGAAATATGATCCAGTAGAAACGATTCCCGTTTATGCCTTGTTCTCAGTTTCGGGAATATTATTTATTTTTTCTCAAGCGTCGAAGTCTGTTGTTTCTAGCATAACAAAACCTTTCTAAAATCGCGAAATGAAAACACTCTCGAAATACACCATTTCCAAAATCGCAAAATTAATGTATCTAAATAAACAACAACAAAAAACTGAAATGTAATCAACGACATTATTTCTTTTAGAACATGCCACTCTGCTCTTTGTGGGTGATATTTCCTTTGCCGGCCCGGTGAAATATTACGTGGAAAAAAATTATTACACATACAACGACTCGTTCAACGATGTTGCATCTCACGTCAGAGAAGCTGACATTTCAGTG
Organism: Siderastrea siderea; assembly: GCA_964030785.1. Taxonomy (NCBI): domain Eukaryota; kingdom Metazoa; phylum Cnidaria; class Anthozoa; order Scleractinia; family Rhizangiidae; genus Siderastrea; species Siderastrea siderea. The sequence continues at coordinate 33,430,992 of OZ034971.1, forward strand.
GCGAATTTGGAGTCTCCATTTGTCGGTGGAAATATTTACCGCTACAAGTACAAAGGAAAGAGGACAACTATCTTGGATTCTAGTCCGCAGTCTGCCCCAGCATTAAGGTAAAGTTATCTCTAGTTTTAACATATTATAAACAGCCCATTTTACAGTTGCGTCTTTAGCCTTATAGTCTTGTATGGTATATGGTATTGTAATGTTGTGACCTGTGAGCAAAAGGCACCGTTTAAATTCATTACGGCTCAAAAACAACTTGCTCGATTCGAATTTTTTTTTGGAAGGCAGGACGGTTAATAACAAGAAAGACTACTCTAGCTCTGGTTCCATTCCTGCATAGGCAAGACCAGTACAATGAACTTATTTCAAACAACTCCCGAAAAACTCGAAATAAAGAAAGAACTCAGAGTGCTGCGCTTATTTAGGCGTCAGATGACTGGCATCGGTAAAAACAAGGATTTTTAAGACAACAAAAGACTAAGTAAGTATGAATTTTCGCATTGACTCTAAAAAAGACAAGAAAGGTATTTCAAAACGGTCTAAAACGTGGCATATTTTCTGTCATTAGAGGATACTCAATTGTTGGTTGAAAGTCATCCTTCGGATTAAAGTACAACCACATTTCAGTTGGTTAGACGTACCAACATTTCCTCTTTAACCTTTAAGCCCCAATATCAACATGCATATTCTCCTCACTGTTCTCCATATATTTGTTATGTTACTTGTTAAACATCAAGACATTTCATCTTTGGTCATTTCGTTTAATCTCATGACTTGTATGTTTCATCAAGTGATCACATTGTAAGGAGAAACTAGATGCTTGTCACTATTGGGGCTTAACGGGTTGAATGAACCAACCGTACCTAATGCTTTAGGGGCACATAGTTCTTGACCTTCTCACCTTTTCCTAGTTTCGCAGGCTTTGATGCAGTTACAGTCGCCAACAATCACTTCAACGACTTTGGTTCTGAAGGCGCCAACTTTACAATTAAACTGCTCAAAAAAAGCGGAATGAAGTATTTTGGTATCAGTTATGGAAGATACGACACATCTCAGGTGCTGTAACCTCAGTGAAATGTTTTTCCTTTAGCTTAATTTTGTTTTCAACGTCTTGCTCAATGTGTGTGAAGCATGGCTCAACAACAACAACAACAACAACAACAACAACAACAACAACAACAGCAACAAAAACCAACAAAATCGAAAACATCACCATCAAAAAACAACAACAACAATAATATTTGCATTCCATACAAATGCGTCCTGTGCAAACTAATGCGTTGTTTGAAAACGCAAACGTTTTTAAGCGTGTTTGCCGGCCGTCCACTTTATAAAACGATCGAAAACGGAGACGTTTATCGATAAAGACGAAGGTTTTCAAAAACGTTGTCTAACATGGAAACTTTTGAAAACGGAGGTTTGTCGTTTTGGTATGTAAGCAGAGCGGAGCTTTCCGAAAACGTTGACGTCGCAAGTAATCATTCAGTCACCGGTAGTTTTGCGGGTGCCAATGAAACATGCGCACAATACAGCAGGAAGGTCCGAATTTTTTTTTGGTATCCGTTTTTAATTCCCTCGTGTCGACGTAGATCTTTTTATCCGTTTTCGAGAAACTAAAAACGGAGGTTTTCGAAAACTCGTTAATGATGCTTATACTTTTCTGTAGGTAGAGGCCAATTTCATAAGAAAAAAAAGATAAAAATGCAAAACAGGACAGCATTAACTATTGTCCAGCGATTTGGTAAATTTATGCTGGTATCTGAACTTATATGGGGCACTAGATAACCCATGAGGGAAGAGGGTGCCATAATATGTGTTTTGCTATATGTTACAGGAACCACTTATCATGGAAAGCAATGGCATAAGAATTGGATTTCTTGGATACTGTGACCATGTTCCTGATCGGCCAAACTGTACTGTAATGAGAATGCTGTACGATAGTGGCCCTGCTATTTATCGAGATGATATTGCAACAAGAGACGTTAAAAACCTGAAAAAGGTAAATATCTTTATTCAAAAGGGATCATTTTAAGAATTTATAAAGCAACTTAGAATTTAACAAATTTCTCAACAGGAATACTCAAATAGAAGAGTTAAATGAATTTTTCGCTATAAGTAACAAGATGATGAGAAGGAAAAAGCTATCTTTCAGCTAGGGCTTCGTGCTGCAATTGAACACATTTAACAAGGAGAGAGCTCTGCTGATGGACGATTTGCTTACTGGATAAAACACTAACGTTTAGTTTCTATTCTCAAAGGCCAACGTCGACATCATGGTCGTATTCATCCACTGGGGTCAAGAACTTCTCCCCAGACCACTTCCATACCAGCTTCGCATAAGGAAACATCTCGTGTCCCTTGGTGTGCAAGTAATCATTGGTTCGCATCCACACGTACTGGAACCGCATTGTTTGAAGAATAAGACACTTGTAGCCTATAGTTTGGGGAATTTCTTGTTTCCTCCCATGCGTGTGGTGGGAGGCAATAGTCCGGTTAAGTAACTTTTTTCACTTAAATAATTCAGTGCAGATTTGAAATTTCCAAGTTGGATTTCTCTGCAATGTTGTTCTTAAAGAAAAGGAGCTCAAATAAGGCCAACTATGCCTTGTTTTATTCTTTCAGCTCTCGAACAACCCATTTATCTTAAGACTTAAATTAAACGCGGATATTATTTTATTTTAGAGGGAAGCATTTCAACGATTTTCCAAATGAATATCAAGTTAACCATATTCGTGAGAAAATTTCCCTAAACCAACCACAGCTTTGGCAATGAGGCAGGGGAAATGAATTCTCGCTTGCTTGGATGTTTCTTGTGAGATCTTTCACTCTTCACAGAAAATTTCTTGCTGGAGCAATTTTAAAATGATATTGAATGATAAGAGACTTTAAAATTTTCTTATCATTTACGACTTCCACTTTAGTTCAATTTGTTAATATTACGTCACCCAGCGTTTTGATATCTAAAGCACAAATCAATATACAATATCTTAAGTTCTGCCAATAAGAAATTCACGCTGAATTCAAGAAATTCACGCTGTGAATTCTCAATGAATTGACACTTTTAAAACATTGGGCTGTGATCATCCTAATTCTTCCTTTCTTTTTGTTGAACAGAATGTGTATGGGAGACTGGGCATGAAACCTGACAAACCTCTGATAGAAGCTTACGAACACTTCGCTTATGGGCACATGGAAGAATTGTATTCAACTCGGATGCTTAAAGTCACTATTTCAAGGTGAATACTATTTAGGGATAATCATATTCAGTAAGGAATAAAGACAAATCATGCCATTCCCCGTCTGAGTTACCATCGCAACGGTAAGTGAGCCACTTGAAAGCAAATGTTTCTTGCAGGCGTCTTTTTGCACACAATACAGTAAGTACCCAATGCTAGGATGGCGGGACGGAAATAAGGCGTAAGATGGCCCGCGGCTATTTTTGAGCAGGAGACTTCATTTTGAAAATCCTATTTTCGGCAAGTAAGCGTTAACCGAATACCGAATTCAGTAAATTTTGGTGCTCTAAATAAGGAATGTCTAGTTCAAAGTCAACAAAGCTTTAACTTTGAGGGCAAACAAGACAAACAATTAAGATATACAAGCGCTATTTGAAGACCTATTCCTTTCAGGAAAACGCAAATATTTCCATCAAACGACGACAGACTAAGCTCAATAGGTTCCACGACTTCAAGGTCTACTGCGAGCCGGTTTCTACAAAAGTGGCTGGGTAGACATTTCAGCACAATTAATTGAATCTGAAGATATTCAAGTTTGTTCGACTTGTAAAAAAACTAATGATTTGCTTTCCGTCAACTGAAAAAGCAAGCAATGTTATTCGCACCAAGACGGCCGAACGATTTTTTGCGTTCAAGCAAACCAGTGTGCAGTACCAAAGGTTTCTATTACTATTTTTTGAATTATTTTCACCATTTTGCGAAATAAGACATAAGCTTGATAAACGAAACCTACAAAGACAAAATCTTGAAAGTTTATACGCACAACATTTTCTCGCCAAGATTAACTGTAATATAAAATGCAACTGTAATATCAGATCGCTTATTTTAATTTTACTACGAAATTCCATGAAAAGACAAACAGGTAAAAAGGGAAAACAAGCCTTCAGGTATGAAAAAAAATATTCAGAATAGCACTTGCTGTTCTGGGAAAGCAAGATGCCTCGATTACAACTTGACACTGTTTTGTCCAAATTTCTGCAAGTTTTTTAAACATTTCAAGAAAGCTATTGTAAATGTGGATTCGCTCAGTTAAAAAGTTCTTACGAAGTCAATCCACAGTTAAATATTAAGTAATTTACCAACGGTTGAAGTGGAAGAAATACCTAAAAAATCGATCGTTGTCCTTGGAAATAAAAGCGTCACTGATAATACGGTCTGTTCTCGAACAAGGATTTTTTGGCTTTAACCTTTCCAATTTCTTCTATAACCGCCGTCGAGTATTCTTCAGGTCTTTTCCTTGTAGCAACAAGCTTTTAAAAGAAATGTCTCCAAAAGACTTCATCCTAAGGATGCATGTGAAAGTACCGGTCTGAAAATCGAGCGTACAAGAAGCCATCCGCTAAAAAGGTTTGTAACGCACCGAGTGCGAAACGATAAAAAAAAATTGAAATATTGCAAAATAAAGCTTCCTTACTTTTACATTGTTGTCTCTTGGTGTGTCCTGGTGGGTTAAAGGCAGGTTTGTCGCTTATGTCACTCGAGGTCCTCTCAATTATGCACATTATAGACGTGATGTGATCGAAGGCAGAGTAAAATCGTTGAACAAAAAGCGCTAAGGGATATTATTATCCAACACTGGCTTGCCCCAGCGTTTTGTTACTTCCTTGATGGTTAAATGATAGTTATTAATACCAGCACCTGTGTAGAGAGAGAAATTGTAGAGAGAAGTCTCCTTTCTAAGGAGACAACATGAGAACTGATACATGACTTAAACCAACGAGCTACTGATCTGACGCCCGCTGATCGTCAACTGTCTACCTCAAACCGTACGTTCTTCACAGCGGTCAAAAACACGTCACGCGTGCGCAGTGCCCAGAATAATTTGGGAGAGAAAAGTATAGAAAACTGTGGGAGATCCACTTTAACCCAAAAAGTTAAGGCCTTTTCTGAATTATTAAATTTTTTTTTTACGTTGAGTATATGTGCAGGAATAAAGTAACAAGTTGGGACATTTTGTGCATCGTTTTCATACCATCTTCAATGAACGTTTGAACTGGTTCAAAGCTCAAGGCTCTGAAAAATTGGAGGTGACGTGGGTTTTTTGGAGTTTGACCGCCGTCAAGGTACGTTTACTCCAAACGGACTACTGAGAAATGTTTACTAAAGAGCGTTTCCTAATTTTCTTTTTTTAGAAATGGCGTCCTGGGAGCAAAATATCTACTCTTGAAAATTGCTTTTGATCACAAAACCAAGCGACTTCACCCTGAACCTACAAAGAACGCGAAATGGATTAGTGTTTGTGGAAAGGAAGACAAGCATTGTCAAAAAAGTTGCAAGGAACAAAACTAAAGCTAAGACGAACCAAATGGATTTCGCGTGGTGTTTAACGACTTCTGTCATCAGATTTCAATAAATTTGTCTACCTATATACTTCCTTTTTAATGTTAACTTTGGCTTCTTCTTGTTTTCTGTTCGTTTGTTTCTCTGGCTCGAAAGTGCTAACAAGCAGTATCAGGAATCGTTTTTAGATGCCAGTTTTTCCACGAAAAGGAAAAAATGTCGGTTCCCTGGAAACATTTTGGTAGCGACTGTTTTTGGTTAAATCATTTTGTATCTCGACTTGTCCTAACATATTTTGTGCAAACACCACCCAGCATACCACATTATTATAAAGCTGAAGCAGTTACCATTCCCCTAAGATCGGTGAAAATGGTTACCGTCTTCTTCTTCTTCTTCTTCTTCTTCTTCTTCTTCTTCTTCTTCTTCCATGATACGAGCCCCACCCTTTCTCACAAAAAGTTTATACGTTTTGAGGCAGTTAAAACAGAAAGTTAGATTGAAAGTTTCTACACTTTGAAACAAAATGCTAGAGTACTTAACAGCCAGTCACATACATGCTGTTGATATAAATTCAGAGAACTCTTCATATCAGATATTCGTTGAATGCCTACTGTAATGTAATAGTTGTTTTTTCTCCGTCCATTTTATCCGTAATCGGTGAAGAGGCTCCACTGCTTCAGCCATGATTGTTGAAAGAATTCGCTCCAGGAGCGCTCAATTCCGTTACCGAACTCTTGCATCTGCTTATAGCACCCAACATATTGCCTAGTAAGTTAGATTGTGAACTGGAATGCAAGGCCAAAAAGTTACAGCATGTAGCATATACCAAATGGTTAAGACCCGAATTGTCACTTTTTTGTTGAATTTATATACCTTACTTATTTCTTTGAAATGTGGAGCTCGTACTAATTTTGAATCTGATTAGTTGAGACTCCCTTCAACTCTTCGTCCGTGGTAGTAATATGACTACGCTCATAGGGATGGCAACTGACGCTGCCTTTGGTTGTTTAGCAGTGCGTCAAGGAATCTCACGGCACTCGAAGAGTCTTGAAGGAGAACTTCTCAGGTACACAAATAAAGTATTAAAGTGCTTTAAGTAAAAGCAGAATGCATAAAATCAAAAGGGAAACACCAACAGAAAGTCGCGCACCGAAGAAAACCACGAGGGTGAAAACAGCGTTACTCGCGTGCTACGAAACGTGTTGTGAAAGTGAAAGGTGATTGCACTTTTAACTCTGCAAGTTATAATTACAGACAAAACAAATCAAAACACACCAATCGCAGCGCACGAACGTGACCTTTTTAAGTCATTAAAATAAAGCGTTAGTTCTTCTCGTTTTGATTCACTTAGCGATTTACGCCAGAGTTCCGAGTTCTATTGTTTAGTTACATTGAAGGAGCACTGATATAAAAAATGGCTCATTGTTTAAGAGCGGCAGAACTTCATTGGTTTTATTGTTGCCCCTCAAAAACTGCTTTTTTTGCAACAATTTATTTTAGCTAATTCATCGCCTTTCTGGCGAATAGCTATTAGGTGATGGCCAGCCTCGTACCAAGGCCTTTATGCGCTATCGAGTGACAGTGGGAGGCTTGAGACCGAGCACAACAGGCAAATTTCTCCGATGAACCCGTCGGGTGATGTTACACTTTGATTACGCCCCGAGGACGACTGTACTGGCAACAAGGCTTAGGAATCTCTTCATTTAAAAACAGTTTAACGAGTGGGGGCTAGGTTACCAATTCTATACATTTAATTCTTTTTTTTACGATGTAAGAGTTAAAAAAGGAATAAGCTTGTCCCCAATAAGTTTGTTGTAGTTTGAAAGGTGACTACGTTTTCTCTTTTTCCGGCAAATCCCCAGTGTGTAGCTTCCAATCGTACTACGTTACGCGATAAAATATACAATTTCAAATTCTGTGGCATAAAATGTTACCGTATAGCACTAAATTTGTCCAGGAGTTTAATTTTGCGAATGGGCAACTTTTCGTGTTTTGCGGGAACTAATTTTTGCGATTGGAAAAACTGGTTTTTCTCTGCTGGGAATTAATTTTTGTGATTTTTAGGAAGTCGTCTTCTTTTTAGAATTAGAACATTCTCGTTGTTTGAGTACAAACAATCAAACGCAGGTGAACAACATGCAGATGTATAACACGTTAATCAGTTAATAAATGGGGTACCTTCAGACGATCCTTTTCTTTAGAGTTTTTAACAGTAAAAAGCGTACCGACTGCAATTTCATCGTTATATTTCCGCATATTTTGGACAGTGGAGTAAATTTTTGCGGAGAAAAATTTTGCGGGAATTTTTTTTTTCACGGGAACTTTTGTTTTTTGCGGATCGTGGAAAAAATCGCAAAAATTACGTGCGACGTGCGATAGAAAGCCCCCAAAATACCCAAAATACGCAAAATACGCCGAAAACCCTTTTACTGGCACAAGAATCGGCAAAAATTCGGCTTCAGGCTATTTTACCACTTGAACTGTCGACGTTCTGTCACGTTCGACGAGTAATTTAATCGCAAATTTCAGATAATAAACGAAAACAAAGGTGTGACTGCACAAACGTGCAAAATTTCATGAATTTATTACTCAATTTTGAAAATCATTAGACGAAAAGTGATTATTACAGTTTGTTCTAAATAGCTCTATGTGACACGAGGAATTTTTTTTTACAGAGACATGCTTTCCAAGAGACATCTTCAGGGCAGGCAAACACGTCAGAAATAACAGTGTTTGTATGAAATCCCACATTAAGAATTCTCGTAAAATTAAATGATTGTTATTTTTTATGTCTTATACAACACCGATCATGGCAAAAACTGTACTTTATGCTAGAACTGGCCTTTAGCTATTAAAGAACAAATCACAACTGGAACGAACATTAATATTAGTTAAGCATCACGTTTAAGGCAAACGCGAAAGGCAAAAATACCACGTGATCATGAGTTTCCCGCCATTTTTCACGTGTACCGTTTGCTGTTTGCCGTTTTCAACGCGAAGAGGCCTGTTCTCGCGATTTTCAACAACGCAAATACTTTTTTGAAGTTTTTGATTCGTTCTGCTACACTTATCACCCTGTGTTTAAGCCCAGCGATATTTTATTTATATTTCTTCACAAACTGACCGGTTATCTGTCAGTGTTAACACAAAAGGGAAGAAAAAAATGCGAGAAAGCGAGCTTATGTCAAGCTATCGCCTACACAAAGGATGAAAAAGGCGCTCAAATTATGCAGTTACGCCAAAACGTCATAAGGAAACCACTTTCAACCGGTAACTAATAGTTAAGTTAAAAGTAAGAAGGCTGCTTTTTGTATATCCGAAGCTTAAAGGACCCCTCTCAGTCACACCTTTGTTTTCGTTTATTATCTGAAATTTGCGATTAAATTACTCGTCGAACGTGACAGAACGTCGACAGTTCAAGTGGTAAAATAGCCTGAAGCCGAATTTTTGCCGATTCTTGTGCCAGTAAAAGGGTTTTCGGCGTATTTTGCGTATTTTGGGTATTTTGGGGGCTTTCTATTAAATGACCAAGAAATCAAAGAATGTTTGTGTTCACAGGCGAGCCTCCTCTGCGCTACCCAAAAGCAAACTATATTCAGCGAGCGCTCGCAGAATATGATTTAAAAGCGAATCTAGAATAATAAAGGTTTCAAATCTTGTTTACTTGGGTATTTGTGACCTCCCCATCGCCACAAAACACGGGAAGCAAATGCATCGAAGCCATAAGTATTTCCAAAACACACTCGTCAATCACGCCGCTGGGAGCATCTCCGCGAACCGTATTTAGTTTTTATTAGCGCTAGATAAAGCAAAAAAATTCACATTCCTATCAGATAGAAGAAACTCCAAAGCGCTTCACGCATGAACGCTCAACTTCAAATAATGGCCGTTTTTATGCTAGAGACGTTGAAGTCGTCTAGACATATTTAACGTCTCAGACGTTAATGTCGTCTGGTGTAAAAACGGGACGTATTAAACGGTAGATGAACAAGTAGAAAAAAACCAACATTTTCTAAGAAAAGGACTGGGTTCTATTCTCGAAAGACACTAGACCCGACTAAGCTCGGCGGCAAATCAAATAAAGAGTGCATAACAACATATCCATCTACATGTAAACATGGCGGAGACTTTGCTTAACTGCTTCGCAGCTTCTGAAGGGTTGTTTCTCGACGTCCTCGAAAAATAAAAGACATGGAAAAGCAAATGTTTTTTAACAAGGCTAAATCAGTCAAGGAAGCGGTTTCTGGAAGAAGCACTTGGCTTGTGCGTCGTGGCCAACAAGATAGAAAGGAACGAAAGAAGTGGAGATGAACAGAGGGATTCTTCGTGGTGGAGAAACGGCTAACTAAATTGGAACGATAAAGCGCTTTAGGGCTAAATTCATCCCAGTTAAGGTCGTCTCGTTTTTATACTAGACGACTTTAACGTCTCAGACGTTAAAGTCGTCTGTTAAGTGCGACGTTGAGTCGCACTTAACGTTAACGGCCATTTTTATGCTGGAGACGTTAATATCGTCTAAGACGTTATTATCGTCTTGAGATGACATTAACGTCTAGTATAAAAACGGAATATAAGTCAAACGTCTTTAACGTCTGACGATATTAACGTCTTCTGTTAAGTGCGACTCAACGTCGCACTTAACAGACGACTTCAACGTCTGAGACGTTAAAGTCGTCTAGTATAAAAACGAGACGACCTTAACTGGGACGAATTTAGCCCTAAAGCGCTTTATCATTCCAATTTAGTTAGCCGTTTCTCCACCACGAAGAATCCCTCTGTTCATCTCCACTTCTTTCCTTCCTTTCTCTCTTGTTGGCCACGACGCACAAGCCAAGTGCTTCTTCCAAAAACCGCTTCCTTGACTGACTGTTTTCATTGATTTCGGGCCGCCATGTGGTGTCCCTCGGAAGGACACCAATATGACGTCTGCACATTGAGCTCCATAAATTTCCATCATGGAACGTTTCGGCAAATAAATCAAGAACGGTGTACTGCACAGTTCTGAGACTTGGAGAGGCTGTTTATTTATTAATCTTTTGTAACATTTGAAATTCTTAGCTTCTGTTATTGAATGGTTTCGAATTTATTTTTTGATGGCGTGACAGTGAAAACCGGCAATACTAGGAGTCTCCCTCTCTGTCCTTTATGGCTCTTGATATTGTAACACTTAAAGTATTCAACTTTCCTCTTTTCTGTCTTTAAGATGATTTGTTAGTGTAGTCTGGTGTGATTAGTTTTTAACACCCGCTTGATCAACATACACCCGGCCTCTTGTATCATTTTTCACACAAATTTACAAAAACAATGAAATGCGATTGCTCGCTTTCTCGGATCTGCTTTCTCGGATCTCAAAGGAGATATATTTCGCCTTGCCTTGCTTTATTTTTGCATTTTAAATGATAAATGATTGTTCCTCCATAAAGTGCCCTGCGATAACGGAAACTGCTTCGAGGCAACTATTTATTTTGGTAACAAATTTTTGCGATTGTCAGGCAGAGAGTAGAGTTCGGACCACCATTGCATTTGCGTAGTTTTTCTTAAAGGAGAAGGTCACTCCACAAACGGTGTGTTTTTTGAAATCGCCAATAAAAAGATAACACTAAGTTGAGTTACTGACCATGGTTTTAGCTTCTAAATTGCATCCGATCCCACTGAAATTCCTTTCCAAAGAGGGCCAAAATTCAACACTGCGCGCCGCCACTTTGAATCGTACTTAGCAGCCTGGCCGCTTGTCCGTGACGTCAAAATGTACAACGAGACTAGCGGTCGGGTAACGTGGGCTCGTTCTTAGAGCGTCATCCTACGAATCGAGAACCTCTTTTCCTCCAAGATCGATGCTACATAGATTGACAGAATTGGTTAAACTAACAGCTCATTCGTTTATCAGATTAACAAATTGACGTCAGTTTTTTATGCATCTGTCCTCTTATTGATGATAAATTTCGTCATAACACTGTCAAAGTGTTGTAGATCCACGAGCCGCAGACGTCAATTTGTTTTTTTACAATAACAAAATCCAAAATTGATTTTCAAACGAAGGAAAGAAATGCAAGAGAATCACAGGCTCGTAAATTAAAACTTAAGTAAGAATAGGCAAAAAATACAAGGAAAAATTCGAATTGCTCAACTAACCTTTAATCCAGTGAAGACTGTTCACAAAATAAACTGCTAAAACACGGTTCAGTTTAATTTCATCGACAGCACAAATTCCCGTTCACCGCCGATTTTTCAGGTCTGAATCCTCAATAAACATCCTCACCCTTTCGCTCTAAGGTTGCAATGGTTTTTTTTTTTTCAAAAATTTTTGATGATTTCCTCATTGAAGACTACTAGATTTGTGGCACAATTCTCGCCTCATAAGAATGCAGCGCTGAAAAGTTTGACAAAACTTTTGCTGATTGCGTCAGCTTTACGTGTTTCATCCGTCTAAACTCTTACGGACAGTAAAAATTAGCCAATCAGCGCGCGAGAATTCGCTCAGTTATTGTAAAATTTGCCATTTCAGTTGTTTCACCGTGCAGACAGATATCCGAGAAAAGGAAAATTAAATTGCAGAACTAATTGTCCTTTTTTATCGCAGAATGTGGAATAATCTTGCATCTCACTGGAAGGATAAACACGTGTCAGACGAATTCACTGAACGGCTTTTTGTTACTTTTAAAATGATATTTGTGTTTTTGTTTTCGTTTTCGCTTTTTTTATTTTTGAAAGGAATGTTAACGTTACTATTGCATAGTTTTGGTACCCGCGCAATTTTTCGTCACCCACGCAATTTACCCGCGACCCGCGACCCACGTAGATTAGAAACTGGGTCCCCACCGAGACCAACGTTTTTACACAGCACATTCGTGTGATTGGAGACTTCGGGAATTAATATAACTACACGTCTTAAAAGTTTTCAATGGTCACAGGAACACAAATAATTAGTGCTTGACAAATCGAAAATATCGGAGCAAGTAAATTTCCGTTAAATATTTCACAGTCCGCTATGTCGCATTTGCCCGGCGATTGCCATTTCAAAACGAACCCTAAAGTGTTTCGCACATTGGTGGCTAGTAAGCGTAAACGTAGAATACCGCCCGAAGGAAAGTTTTAACCAGTATAATCGACACAGTCGAACCCCTATTAAGTGGCCACCCCCTATTAGGCGGCCAATTGTGTTGTTAAAGGCCCAGTGAGGGTCGAATGAGCGTTCTCCTATTGTTTTTTATCTCTGTTAAGCGGCCGACCCTATTAAACGGCTACTATCCACTTCCCCAGGGGTGGCCGCTTAATAGGGGTTCAACTGTATTTTATCTTACTTCACAACTGCTTCGTAATGAACGGCTGCAATTTTGTAAATCGTTAAGCAAAAAACTGTTCGCCTTTCACGTCTCAGAGACCTTAGATTTAGCTTTGGTTGGGTTCCACGAAGAACCCACCACGATCCGACATCTTTGCTTTGGACATTGGACAGGACATTGAAATTTACCACAAATTAAACACCAAAGGTATAAACAAGCCAATTATTGTTAGTTTATTAGCCACAAGGTAGAGTCAAATTTATACCGTTCAAAGGCCAGGCTCAAAGTTATCAAAGTGTCAAACATATTTCCAGGGCTGGGTTATTCTGCCAGTGTAGAATCGAAGAGGGTCTTCTTGAATCAAAACTTCACAACGTATTTTCAACGTGTTTTTCACTTTCAGAGCAAGTGACTTTGCTGTTTGTTGGTGACCTTTCCTTTTCCGGTCAGGTGAAATATTACGTGCAACGTGGCTATCACACATATAATGACTCTTTTAATGATGTGGCACCATATATTAGAGAAGCTGACATTTCTGTGGCGAATTTGGAGTCTCCCTTTATAAGCAAAGATGTTTAACGCTTCAAGCACAAAGGGAGGAAGTTAGTCATATTGGATGCAAGTCCAAACGCCGCCCCGGCACTAAGGTAAAATTGACTAAAATAGTACGTTATGGAAAACCAGCGTAGTAGTGGACGAAGGACTTCCGGGTGGACGCTTTCTCATATGTAGCTATTATGGGGACTTGCTGCTGGGTATAGTGTGCTGTATTTATTGCCTCCTGTCTTGAGAATGGTAACCGATTTTTATATGGAAATAGTTAAACTATTTCGTCTTTAAAGAGTTTTTTCAAAGGCTTTTATGGACCGACGAGAAACGCGAATAAACCACACAAAGACGAACAGGCTTGGTAGATTCAGCATTTAATAATGACGGCGTGTAATCTGAAGCTGTAGTAATTTATCAATTACAATTCTGTACATTTCAAGCAAAAATCAATGACAAAAGAAACAAAAATGTAATCGAATTATTCATTTACATACGTCTAAGCTTTGTCCGCTTTAGTCGTAAACATAAAAATCAACAGAATTCGTAAAGAACCATAGCACTTCAAAACCTTACAACAACATTGTCCTTTTTCTGAAAACTGAAACCCTAATCCTAGATCATTTAGTTTTACACGCGGTCTTGCGTATTTGTGCATTATGTTTCCGATCAGTCTGTCATCAGTCATCAGAACATTTTATTCATTTATTTTGTCGAACAATCTGTAATGCGCAATGAATCGCACAATTACGACGAAATCTATCTCAAAATGGAGGCAAAAAAAAAATTGTCGTGCTGAAACCTTCGTCTAGAGTGGTAGCTATTTTGACTTTCCAGTTTTGCAGGATTTGATGCGGTCACACTTGCCAACAATAATATTAATATGAACGATTTTGGCTCTCTACTATCGAAGTTCTTAACAAGGCATTAATAAAATACTTCGGTGCTAGTTATGGAAGGTGGGACTCTTCCCAGGTAATTTGTTTGCCTAGTTCAATATATCTTAGGAAACTCTAGCAAAATCCCCAAAACCTAACGCAACATGACACGAAAAGTACGTTTGAACTTGACCCTGATGATGAATTCCGTTCATGTTGTCGAAGTGCGTCAATTAATGTCATCACAAACAGTCCTTATCAGGACTACACTTACCCGGATACTTCACCTACCTATGGTATACGTGGTATGAAAGATACTATTAACATGAAACATTTCTGTTCCGGTATCATCAGACCTCACTGATGTGAACAGCCTTGAGACTCTTGTTTTCAATTACCAGTTTAAAAGTATTCTCTTTTTTTGTTCCTTATTTAGAAACCTCTAATCCTGGAAGCAAAAGGAATGAAGATCGGATTTCTCGGTTATTGCGACTTCCTATCTGTGAAACAGAAAAACTGCACCGAAATGAGAATGCTGTACAACTCAGGTCCTGCTATTTATACGGATGACATTGCCGTTAGAGACGTCAACAACTTAAGAGGCAATGTCCACTAAGACCGAGCGAAATCGAAAATATGTGGCACATGATAAAAAATCAAAATTCTCCATTTTTCGCCCGGAGATACCTTATGGTAGCTCTAGAAACGTGGTGGCATTTTTTTGGTGAGAAACTATTTTTAAACCTCCAAAAAATTAAAAAACCGTTACCGCACTACGTGTCTCTACAAACGCCCCGAATAAACGCGAATCATACCTTCTCGTAAACTTCGCTCTGTTTAATTCGCGTCATGGAACAATCCTGTTTTGAGCTTAGAAATTTGCTGTTGAAGAGTTTACAAGTAATTTGAGTCAAATTATTCTTTTGTGGATTAACTTTCAAGGTCGTGGCAGGCTGCTGAAAACCACTAAAATTCGCTTGCTTTGAATTCTCAGTTTGGCACAGTTTTTCAAGAGAAAGTTTCCCTCCCCGGTAAAACACCGAATCACTTGAAATTCACAATTCTTGAAAGAGGAAATGCCGTTCTTAAACCAGGTTTAAATATTAGTTTCGGGCTTTTTATCAGCGCCGAGTACAAACGTTCTCAAAATCCCGATAATTACAACATTAACACGTCAACAATTGGCACATACCTCTGACCAAATAACCGAAAATGTGGATATTTCTTCTATTTTGGTTGGTATTCGGTTGTAATCCACAGCAGAAAGGTAATGTCTAGCTCATCTGAATATGGTATTGTCTAAATATCAGGTTCTGTGCGTACTCTTTCATAATAACCATCTTGGCGTCCGGGGTCAACAACATCACTGAAGCATCGCGTATTGGCAATCAACCCAAATGACTTATTTCCATCCCGCCTCCTTCAGGAATAAAATGATTTTGCCTTTTTTGAACTTCAAAAGAGTTTTCTCCTATAAGACGTCTTTTCTTGATCTGTATTCGTTGTAAAATTTCGAAACGATAATTTCTTGCCGAAAGCTTACAAGCTTGTTCAGTTTGAGTCACGCAACAAAATGTCACGCACTTGATTTTACCTGTCGTCGGGTTTGACTTGGAGGGGGAAATGCACGGGAAACAAAAAAAAACAAAACAACAACAACAACAACAACAACAAGCAAGCAAAAAACAAACAAACAAAAACAAAGCAATGAGAACTTTGAAAATCTGTGGACCCAAGGACCGATTACCGTCAACTGCCACTTATAAGCCCTGGGCTTATACAACTTTGTAAGGGGTTTTGGGTGGGCTTGCAAACGGAAGGGCTTATATCCGGGGGGGGGGGGCTTATAAGTTTCGAAATGAGCCACAGCAGTGTTGATCGAAATACGTTTTTAATTTACCAGTTTTTAATTAACCTTTGAAACGTCACAATATATCGAATTCATTTCAATTTTAATTTAACAACAAAATCATAAACAACGCGAACGTAACCGGAACGTAACAAAACAGAAGCTCAGAGTTCATCTTCGCAGTGTTCTGTGAGAGTGCTTAATATTAAGGAAACAGGGAAAACTAGAGGGCGACTTATATCCGGTGGAGTTTATACCGGATGTATTTTTTTGTTTACCGGTAGATGGGCCTATAACGGGGGGGGGGGGGGGGGGGGGGGGCTTGTAAGCGGTTGGGTTTATAAGTGGCAGTTAACGGTATTTATGTATTTATCAGTATCATTAGAGGCAGTGAAGCCTTGCCAAAACCTTGCCTGTTACTAGGGCTTTGAAAAAGAAATTATTAATAGGTCTCTATGTATTGGTCTTCAAAAGTTGGTCAAGACAGGAGTGAGAATGTAAAAATGTATGTTGAGTTTACTCAAGCCCAAACCAGGGATGTGGCCAGGGGTGCCGGAACCGTCCTTTTCGTTCTTTATAAGCTTGTGAAACCATTTTATGGCAAACCTAGCGGATTACAATTTTATTCATGAAACTCGAAATTAAGTTGAGTTTGAAACTCAACTCATGTTGAAACTCATCATGACAAGGAGTCCTAATGTTTAGGGCTCTTTGTCGCTTTCCGCCTGATCTTCTGAGCAGTGCAGGTGACGAAGGTGGGGAACCATCCTTGTGACGAATGGCTAACGCTCGAAACGTCAGCTTTCAATCTCTTTACGGTGACTCAATTTACCTTATCAACTCAGTTGATAAATACAAAGTTTTGTGTTTCGCTTCCCCACCGATGCAGCACCACAGTTTCTCTAGAAACTAACCCCCTTGTTTGTCAAGAGAAAGTTGGTTGTGCGATTTTTCTCCGTCTTCTCACGGTTGAGGAGAACGAGCTCGGTTTCGCTTAGAGCACTGCTATGGACGGTAGACCATCAAATGTCAGGGCCTTAGTTTTCAGCGCAGATATTGGTCTTATAGGTCCCACGCCCTATGCTTTTCATACACGGACGGATTCCTTCTTTAGAAAACTGTATATTCACACCATCGCTCTTCCAAGTGGCAACTAAACGGCTTGCAATGGACGCGCACCGGATGACACTTAAGGATGGTTCTCCACCGGGATCTTGATATCGTGTCCGGAGTTTAGGAGGACAAATGTATCCGACTTAGTCTCCGCCGGCCTTGCGGTCGCAGGCTCCCTTCCCTCCATGGGAAGGGAAGGGAGCCAAGAGTTTGAACACCACGCCCAGCTCTGCTCCTAGTACTAATGCGCAAACTATGGTGGCCCTGCAGGCCCTGCAGTGGTAGCAGCCAGCACTGTCTTGCCGGAAGCTGACTGTCTTCAGGGCTGGTATGGTAGTGAATCTGCTTAATGACGTCTGCCATCATAGCGAGGAATGCACGAAAGTGGGTATGAGAAAAAAGTGTACTTACCAGAGCCCACTGGAGGGAAGACGCCGTTGTGTTGCAAAATAGCTTTGGACTCCGACTTGCCATTTCCACGGTCTGCTTTTCTCACTTTCCCGTTCGAGGCATACTTAAACAGCCCTGGTAGAACTCAACATGACCAACGTCGATTAGTTCCCTCTGCGCTATTCCCAGACAAGAGCGATGGGCTGGGCAAATGGTCCATGTTAAGAATACTAAATATATAGATTTAGCCAAGCCTAAAAGCGGAGCCCCCCTTTTTGTTTTGTCTGTTTTTTGCTTTTGTTTTTTGTTTTGTTTGCGCTGGCAGTTATTAATTTGTGAAAATACTCTCATCCAAGTCGTTTTATTAAAAAAAAAAAAAGAAAAAAAAAAAGAAAAATTCTTGTTCCCGCTGAGTGTCTCGTCGGCGTGAGTTGCCGGTATCTAGTCCACTAGGCCATGGGCGTTTGACATTGTTTTCGTAGTTAATTTTAATACTTATTTCTTTCTTCTTGACAAGCTGCCTATCAGCATGAAAATGCTGGTGTTTTTCCTGGCAAAATGTGTTCGAAACGCCGTAAAAACCATGGTTGTGGACAGAAAAAACCAAAAAGCACTAGCTCTGCTATATTTGGCATCGAAACCGCTGCGAAAAGCTGCGAACTCAAGCGGTGTGCCGACCGAGTTTGAACAGAACCGACGAGGCAAATTTGAACTTTTTGCCTGAACTTTATCGCCGAATTTCTTTCGCCTAGATTGAACTTTTCCCCTTCCACCAAAAAGACAACTGAGTGTTCTTTTGAACTTTCTTTTTCCACTAACAAATTTGTTTTTGACTTTTGTTGTCTTTGCTTGTTTTGCTACAACGCGGGTCAACATGCGATTTCGCGCCGAAAACACACGGGATTCAGCACAGGATTCTATCCAGTGTAGGAAGTGTATTGGTAGCCCTGTGGTGCGGACGGACGGACGGACGGACGGTCACGTGACTACTACGTCACTAATAAAATTTTTTGGTTTGATAGATTACCAAATTTCCTTAGCAATGGAGCTCCGCTGACGCGCTAGCGCGCTGGCTCCGCTATTAAAAATACTTTTGCGCGTGCTAAAAGAAAATCAACGAAGCTCAACTTCTGAGTGGGTATCGCTGATTCCAATACTGCGAGTGTGACCCGAAAAGTCTTTTTTTGCAACTGGAATAGCAGCTCTTGTTCATATCGCTTGTAAGAGGCGCAAACGCCTGCAACTAGTTTCTGAAAAGAATAAGTGACCTCTATTCGCAGCCAAGGGAGATAATGGTTTGATTGGCTACTGTACTCGGTGACAGGGGTCCTGACTGCGAGAACTCCAAAGAACCTATCCTTTTACAATGGCGCGATATAGAGGAAGCGCTCTACAACTGCTGCGTGTTAAATCTGGCGTTTTCTTTTTTTTTTTTTTTTTTTTTTACGAAAATTATCAGTTTTTGAACGTTTACTCAAAGCCGATCCGTACTTAAGACATTTTGTCTAGTTTCCAATAATGCCGCACCTGAAATTCTCACACGCCTGATTTCCAACAAGAAAATCATTTCCGCAAATGGCAGCTTCTCGAGGCGCCTTCCTCGACGCAACACTGGTGGCTTGCAAATAATATTGAAATCCTTCACCGTGAAATTAATTAGACTTGAAAAGTCGAACTCTTGAAAAGTCGAACTCTGCATAAGATATTAAAAAATATATCGATATTTGCTATTTTAGACTATCGGAAGCTAATACTTTCTGCTTCTAGTGAACACGTGACAATTTTTTCCTCTCGCCAGAGCGTCACAAACTGTACATCTATGTAATCTGCAACTTGTTTTGCACAGGTCAGAATTGTGTGGTGAATAGTCCCGTCATATGTAGTATCACTCTATTTTACTAGTCGAAAGATATTTCAGGCATAACTTCGGCGGTGTAACATGACACCAAACAGGAGGACGGAATGTGAGTAAAACAAACACAGTTGTAGCCAAGTGCTACGCATTGAAAACTTACGATTATAGAGAAAAGTGAAGTTAAAATTTTCAGGAAACTTGTAAAAAACAAATGGATGCCTTCTTTGTTAGCCTTCGATATGCTTTAGTTTAAATCATGGGAAAAAAATCAGCTATCTCTGCGGTTTGTTTTTACATTGAGGTAGTCCGGCATCTGGGATGAAAACGGGAAACGGTCATTCCGGTCGAGTTGCTGAAACAAACGCCATCACTATTTACATCGCCTTCTATCTTGTACAATTTCTTTCAAAGCTTAAGTTATTTCAGACGTCCTAATCTTTCCATTTTTTTTCCCCATTTTTGCAATCCCATCACCAAAACCTATCCTGTGACTTGACCACAACCCGTTGCGTGACAGACAAATTTAGTTAAATTAGACCATAATAACAGTGCGGTTTCTGAGATGAATGTGGAGATCACGCTGCAAAGTTATTTAGTTTCTTCAGGGAATTAACACTGGGAGATTTTAAAAATTCATTTGCCATTCGTTAACGGATGTGAATGTGTTGGCGGAGTCGTTACTCATTACTTGAAAGTCAATCTGGAGATACAAGGAGATAACGGTCGATTCCACGCGTCAAGATGGCCCTTGAACAGTACACCTAAAACTTGACAAAACCTGGCATTTAGACAAAATCGTATTCAAGGTAAGCTAGATATGACCTTTATCCTGTACTTTTCATCCAAATACCAAAGGAAACAAGGAAAAAATTCCAAGTTTTCGGCTATTCGGTCGGAGGCACGAGCCTATTGTTTGTACTGGTTGACAGGTTAATGCTATAATTATCGGGATTTTGAGAGCGTTTGTACTCGGCGCTGATAAAAAGCCCGAAAGTAATTTTTAAACCTGATGTTAGAATGGTATTTCGTCTTTCAAGAATTCTGAATTTCAAGTGATTTGATGTTTTACCGGGGAGGAAAACTTTCTCTTGAAAAACTGTGCCAAATTGAGAATTCAAAGCAAGCGAATTTTAGTGATTTTCAGCAGCTCGCCATGACCTTGAAAATTAATTCACAGATCTAAAACAGGACTCAATTACTTCCTACACACTTTAAAAGCAAACTTCCACGCTTAAAATGGGGGTTTTCCGTGGTGCAAATCAAACAGAGCGAAGTTTATAAGAAGGTATGATACACGTTTATTTCGCGTGTTTACAAGACACGTGTGGCTTAAACATGTTAATTTTTTTTTCGGGCTTAAAAAATTTTTTCAAGAAAAAAATGCCACCACGTTTCTTAGATTGCCATAGGGTATCCGTGGAAAATTTATGAGGGAATTTTATTTTTCATCATGTGCCGCCACTCGCTCGATGTTAGTGGACATCCCCTCTTAAGAAAGGTTTACTTTAAATGATGTAATAAAAATACTTAAGTTTAGGTACGCTTACACTGCGGAAAACATTGATAGGGTGCACTAAGTTTTGTATGACTGGTTTCTACTTTAATTGAAGAGGAATTCCACATTGTTAACTTCGAGCTGGTTGGCATCCACATACAAAATCACTAGTATAATAAATCACACAGGCCACAAAAATGAATGGCCACTTGATATTAATCTATGATGTTTAATGAAATTCTGTCGATTTCTCAAGCAATTTAAGGCCTGGGTTTAAACTGGGTAGTTAGATTCACAAGATCGCATAGAAAAGCATGAATCTTTCCTGAAATATAAATGTTAAGGTCCTTTTTTGCGTTAACATATAATTTTAACATGTAATTTTATAAGATTTGTGTTCGAAAAATCATGAATTGCCTTACTGGTAGGTTTACCTGGGGAAACCAAACGGCCCTTCAATCCACAAAGAGTTTTGCGTGGGCCATTTTCTACCCAGAGAAACTTCATATTTACCCAGGTAAAGGTGACTCGTGTAACCACGGCTTATATAGGATTAAAATGTTAAATTTATTACCCCAAAAAATTGTATTAGAATTTACAAATCACTGTAACGTCGGGATTTTTATTACTTTTCAAAGGCTAAGGTTGACATCATTGTTGTTCTCATGCATTTTGGACAAGAACTTCACAGACGACCACTTCCCTATCAGCTTCATATAAGCAAACATCTGATGTCTCTTGGTGTACATGTCATCATTGGAGCTCATCCACAAGTGCTGCAGCCACATTGTTTCCATGACAACAAGCTCGTAGCGTACAGTTTGGGGAATTTTTTGTTCTACCCAAGACGACCCCTGGGCGCATCGGTAACGTATTACTGGTTTTCATGTGACGGCATCAAAATTCAAAAACATTAACAAAGACCACCACAAAGTTGCTCTTAATATATTCAGCACACCATTGAGATAAGTCTTTAAGGAAAGTTTCTAAGCGACGTATTAATTCGTTTTACAATAAAAAGTTTTTTAAATTTGATTTAATTCGTGGTACATGTAGCTCGAAACACAGGAAATCTCAACATGCCTTAAAACTGGTATTTTTACGTTACTTTTGAATTTTAACTATCATAACGGAAAAGTACCATCTCCATAAGTTTTGAGAGAAACTGAATTTTGTGGTCGCCATATTGGTTCCCCAAGAAGGAACATCAGCATGGCGTGTGCATACGGTGTCTTGTAATTTTCTGAAAGTTATTTTCGTGATAACTTTGTTCTGAAGACTACTATAGACCAAGAAATTCTTATCGTCATTTGTTTTTACCTACTCTTAAATTCCCTTGTATCTGAATGCTGCTCATTCAAGCAAACTCATTTTGTCATAATGATTTAAACAAAGAAAAACAAACCAAGAATGGGTCTATGACAAATCAGCCCCTTTAATCTATTTATCAGCATCCCACAGAAGGAGTACTGTGGTGGGTGGGGTTGAGTGGGTGGTGTTGGGGTTGGGGCTGGCATGAATGAGGCAGATAAAACCGGGAATTTTTACATAACCTTCAAATTGCATTGGTCCTTCATAGCTTGCAGAAGGGAAAATCGCCTTTTCAGGTAACAAGCACTACGTCTTTCGACTGAGCGGTGGAACACTGTGCGCAACTTAAAAGTTGGGAAAAACACAATGTTTTCCCAATCTTTTAACAAAATATTCTTTTGTTTGCTTTCAGAGAGTGTATGGCAGATATGGGATGAAACCTGAGAAAATCCATATAGATACATTCGAATACTTTGTTCTTGGTAACAGCGAAAACTTGAAAATGACCCGTATGCTGAAAGTAACTGCATCAAGGTATATATGGATAAGCAGGCAGCTGTCGTTAGATTTCAAATTCCAAAACAAATCAAAAATTGAATAGAATTTAATTAAGGCGGGGTTTTATGCGAAAAGTGCACGTTTTTGCATCAATTGTAAAAACTCTGGTTTTCATCAAAATCATAACAAACTATATTTCTCTGGAAAGCTCTTGGCCTGTAGATTTCGAAAACGTTTATTGTAATTATTGTAATTTGACAGCAGGCCCTACTTAAAATACCACATGGTGTGGTTAAATATGTACTTGAGAAAAGACTTTCACCTGTGGTTTCAATTGAAACAAGCATTTTTCTCTAGTACACAAATTACTTGCTGGAATGAATAAATTATTAAAGGAGTTTGCAAAATTTCAAAATGCGAAGCCCTGACGCCCATCTGCAGTTGGGCAATCAAAATTGAAAAGCATTTCTTTTGATAACTTTCTTCTAAACATATTTTCTCCACTCAGCGTTCTGCATTTTGAAGAAAAAAAGAACCTTGTCTTTACAAAAACGTCCTCATCATGTTTTCTTTGATTTGTTAAGCGTTTTAATCTGCTTTGTGTCTTTCAGAAATGGTGTGGTAGATGCTAAATATCTGCCCGTGAAGATTCTTTTTGATCGAAAAACCAAGCGACTTCATCCAGAGCCTCTGAAGAACGCCAAATGGATAAGCGTTTGTGGAAAGGAGGACACACAGTGTCAAGAAAGGTGCACGTTCTCGTGAAAAAGTTTCTTCAAGAACTAGCCTCGTTGTGACAGGGAAATTTTATGGAAACATCCAGGGCTCAGCACGTAAATTTCCCTGGCAAATTTCTGCCTTTCACATGTGTCGGTTTGGAAGGGAAATAATGAATACACGGGCTAAAACGGATTTGAATTCCGTAGGACAACCGTCAAATAACCATGTTATCCTGTTAACAAAAAAATATAGGGAAACATTGCTCTACCAACAACTGTAGTTTTAAATTTGTTTTAAGTGGCGCACATTTCACCTCAAAATGCTTAAATCTGGGACTTTGGGTCATTATTTCAAAATCATTCTCAGCTTTCTTAAGTTGAATAGTGATGTTAAATTTGTCTGGCCACTTCTTTCAACAACAAAGTTGTATCTACCCAAGTTCAATGGTGTTGAATTAGCTCGTTCGGAGCCTAGCTCCATGTGAATACTTTGGAAAACTTTTGTATAGGTAGCAATACGGAGTGCAATCATACATTTCACCCCACCCATTAGTACACTTACAGCCACTGTTAGTGTGTTTTATGGCCCAGTGTCTTTTTTTTTTACCACTATACTGTATTTGTAAACAAACAAATGGTAATTACAAAAGGTTGAGTAAAAAAGTTACTATTGCTACTGAGTATATTATGTACCGCCTTGTACTGAAACATGGAGAATTTAACTTCCTCTGTTTAATATGCCGAAAGGGAGGCAAGTGCACTTTACGACTTACAGTATTACGGACTGTAAGCAGCAATACCTAGGTTTGAAAAGAGTTTTTAAAACTGGAAATCGAGAAACCCTCCACTAATCATCCTCCACTCACTGTTGAAAACCTAACGTTTAAAACATTCATAACGCATTGATTGGCTGGCTAAAAAATCTCCCGCCACCGACAGCGGCAAACAAAGACAAGGTTTTGGTTCACCTAAACGTAGTTGTCATTCTCTGGATTAAATTTCTGTTGAAAAGAGTGAAAGCAAGGAAAAACTTCCTTGCTGGTCTATAAGACTGGATAACTCTGAAATTCCATTTTGATTCCAATTGCGAAAATACACCATAGAAACAGGTAAACGGGTAAAACAATAGCGTTCCTTTTGGAGAGAATGGCATGGCTTACCCATGTTTTTTTTTAAACTAATTTCTGTACCTTGGCCAAAGTCTGTATAGGTCACAATATGGAAAATAGACAAATTTCGCCCACTCTACCATCTTACGCTTTCGGTCTCGTCAAGTTCGACAGTCCTCGGATTAAAATAATTGGTGGCCAGATTAAAGGAGTTCCACGCTATTTGGTAAGATATACTGTTGCATACTTTTTATTTCTTTGAATGCAGTCAATGCTTTCACCCTGAAACGCTTGAATCGCTAAGCCCAGTGGTCTTGGGCGCTTTAGGGGGTTTCAATAGGCAGCGTAGAACTGGGACCGAGGGGTTTTCAAAATGGCGGGTATATCAAACTCACTCAAGAAACGGAGGGAAACAGAGCCATATGGAGAAGACGATGTGGAAATCAGACACAAGACAACAGAACTAACGTCAAGGCAATAAATTTATTGAAGTGTCGACAACCTTCAGTGCTGCTTGCTTATAACAACTTTCGTTAAGAAATCGAACTGAACTCCGAGTTTCCCATGGCTGACGATAAATTCAGTTTGTTAAAGCTGGGCGGCGATTCGCCGGCTAGACTCCTCTTCTCCTTCGTTCACTAAAATACGTGGTGGTCAATGGCGTAGTTCGCTATAACTGACAGTCTCTATTCATTGTTTCAGAAGTCGAAATGTGTCACACACACATTACATAGAGATTACTCCATGGAAAATGCCGCCTACGATTTTTATTCGCCAGTTGAGTCGTATCAGAAAACTCAACTCGTGAATAAAAATCGTACAAAGCATTTTCCATGGTGTAATTTCTTTATTTTCTAGATACTCAAGTTTCAATCTCGTACCTATAGTCCTCTGGCTTTTTGGTCAGCGGGCGGTCGCCAGTAGAGACTCTGGGATAATGGAATTTTTTATTTCACAAATCGTGGGATTCCGGTTTTCGTGCGCATGCGTAAGTTCAAAACGGAAGTCAAATGTCGAAAATGACACCCAAGCGATCCGTGCACAGTTGAGCCTTACTCACGATTAAAGAAACTCGAAATTTTTGAACAAGAAGTATGGTTTTATATTTTGCGTGTTGGTAGGTAACGTAACCTTTTAAGCGTTTAATCAGAGGCTTAGATTTGATTATATATTTTCCGTGTTTATGTATAACGAAACGTTTTAAGCTTGTAATCAGAGGCTTAGATTTGATTACATATTTTGCGTGATGATGTATAACGAAACGTAAGCGTGTAATCAGAGGCTTAGATTTGGTTATAGTATTTTCTTCTGTTACTGATGTGTATCACCCACTGCATGAAAGTTTGGTTTGAAGTCAATTGTTTAAATAAAAAATTGTCCGGTTTCCAACAACATGCACATCTCCTGCAAAGTCCGTGCCTAACTTTATGAATCTCAAGTATGACAATTTCAATGAGCCACCATTTTATCGACCATGATTGGTGAAACCGGTTAAGTCAGTTCTAATAAATGTTTCTTGTTTGTGTGGCCTGGGTAACATTGTATTACGATAAATTTAATACAATTCAGTTCATGTATGTCATACGTTTTGGATGTATAAGAGATTTTTCAAAGAAGACCAAACATCACTGCATCCAAAACATTCAGTGATCTTGAATGCTAGTTGTGCTTTAATTTATATTTGTTAACTGCTGATGAAATCTTGTGATTGCATGGAAACTGATGAGCCTGATGATGTGCCTTGTATGGCAATGCAAATATTGCATTTTCTAATTTATTTAACTCTCAACTTCAGCATCCCAGTTTTTTTTTTTGAGGGCCCTGAATAAGAAATATGGTATGGCTCATTTGCAAACACTTCTTTTCCCCAGTCTGTTCCAGGCTCTCAGGTAGTAGGGATGGCAAAATTAGAAAGGTACGCCAAAAATAAGTTGATCAGGATTTGGAGAAAAGTGGAGCTCTTTTTTTATTCGATTCCCGTGGGGGGGGGGGGGAGGTACTCAACAAAGTCTGATACGGGGAGGTTCCGCCCCGAGCTCCACCCCCTTACCCTTTTAAATACCATTTTTGACCGAAAAGGTACCTCTTTCGTATACCTTCCAAAAAATGGTACCCCCTTCACTTACCTACTTAAGAACACTGCATCCCTTTTCTAAACCCTTGGAATGTAGTTAATGCCAGAACGATATTAAGGGAGAACAGTAACACCGGAAGAGATGTTAACCAAAAATCAATATTATTATCTACTCAAAATATTATATTTAAAGGCGCAGTCTCATCAATTTTTAGTGTCACTGTGAAAAGCCGAAAGACACGTTTTTATCTATGGAAGCCTAAAAATAATGGTCCAGTATATTAAAATGGGTATTCCAGTACATGGAACCTACAATAAATATGTGTGGATAGGGATGGCCAGGATGGAAATGGCGTTCGACTTGAAAACTTCTGAAAGAACTTTTCAAGTTTCTGCCCTTTAGTTTCAGATAAAATCTCTAAAAACTAAGTTTGGCTTGTTTTTGTCTTGAAAATTCATGTAATATTGTCACCTTGGTGGGCTAAAAGCAATTCATGTGTGATCAAGGTACTTTGATATAAATTAATCAAAATTGTGGCAAAGAAGATAGGAAAATCGCCATGAGACTGGCCCTTTAAAGTCCCTTTTAAATACCTAAATGACAGATTTCCCTACCCTTTCAGATACTTCAGCTCGTGAAATCCCTACCCCTTTATATATTTGAAGCCTGAAAAAGGTACCCCTTTCGGGCGGAGCCTCCCCGTATAGGCCATTATAGGGAGTGCCCCCCCCCCGGAATTCAGTTTTCCTTTTATTTTGGAGTATGGACCAGGCTATCTTTGCTCCTGTGACTCGCTCTCTTCCTAGCAGGTCTTTAATCAAAGATGGCTGATGACCCTTCAGTGTCTGTGATCCATGTAGAGCCACCTGGGCTGTGTAGGGATTAGCTAGGTGGCAGTGGGGCATCAAGTATTTTTGTCAGAATTAGAAAGTGAGTCAGGTAGCCAACATAATACTTCAACTTTGGTTTGACTGCGAGAGACAATGCCGCCAAACCAATAACTTTTAAATGCTTGGTCTGAATGAAGACTTGTAACAGTTCATCGTGAAAAGGAAAAGGATTGCTTCAATCTCGATGGCGCATGTAGAAGATATTGGAGAGCTTGAAGGCAAGAAATCCTTGTTCGAGGACATACTTGTTTTTTTCAAAGCTAAGGAGATCTGGAAAGAACCCGGCAAATTTCGTACAGATTTTCAAGTACTTCTTTCAGTTCAGTGGTAAAGTAAATTACAGATTTGCAGGGCCGTAGCCAGAAAAAAATTATGACTGAGGCAATGTTCATGCCATGGCATGGTTAACTTCTCTTCCTAGGTATTTAAGGTGTTAAACGTACAAAAAAAAATGACTCAGAAAACGAAAAAAAATGACTGAGGCAAATGCTTCTGCTTGCCTCGTACTGGCGACGGCCCTGATCTGTTTGTGGATTTACATTGTAAAAATTGTTTAATTGAGCGACTTTACATGTTTAGTAAATTACGGTAATTTTCTTAAAATGTTTTAAAAACTTGTTTAAAATGGCCGTGAAATTACCGGCTTGCGAGTAACTTCACTCGAGGGGAAAATTGAATACATTTTGCTTTCCTAGGCAAACAAGACCGGCAGACTGAGTCTGTGTTGTTTTTTCAATCTAGGTTGTTTTTCTTCTGCACCGCATATTGGGTTGTTTTGACTAATTCGTAATTTAGTATTCAACACCTGAAGAGTCGTTCTGTCGTCAATTTTTTCTTATTAAGTTTATAGTCTCTGTTCAGCTCCTTGCGTTTTTTGTTCAGTTGTGGAATATTTTATCTTCCTTATATTGTTATATTTTTTGGTTTCTTCCTTTGAAGTGAATGACATTTCTGTTCCAATTTAGCGACTAAACTTAGAATCGCCGTTTCAGTGAGTGAGTTCAGTGTGGCATGTTTTCGTGTTCGTTTTGCTTTTAACCGCTAAGCCATTTCAGTGTGTCTTTAGTTACAGACCGAAGTGAAATCTTTATTTAAGTAACTATAAGCAAGGCATTTCTCCGTTTAAGTCTGTTTTGTCTAAAATGAGGCTCTAAAAGCTTCCTAAAATTAGTTCAGGGTGTGTTCTTGAAAGCACCCGATTAATACTTCGCGGTTCAAAAACTTGCCATTTTCTCTTGATAATTATACGTGTGCTTGAAAGTTTCAGAAAACATTTTTTGGGTAATTTTTGTCAGTAAACGGTTGATGCCGGGAAAATATTATTTATTTTAGCAAAATATATTTCGAGAAATGTTTCATGGTTAACAGAATTAAACAGCCAGAGGGATGCATTGGAATCAGTGAGAAATGTGTATTTGCATGGAAAAGTCTGTTGAGGCGCTACTGGGAGCAACGTAAGTGTTTTTTTAGCAGTTGTAGTTTTCCAAATACTCTTCTGTAACTTAATAAGCTAGCTTTCGAAAGAACGCTACAAGAAGAGCTGTCGGTGAAAGTCGTGGTAAGTCTTCTATTTGAAGAAAAATAAGCCAACTTGCTGTTTTTCACCTCTTGGCGAATAACTGCACAACTAAAATTTGCTGTATCTTACGGGCCAATAAGCATGAAAGAGAGATGGGGAGCTCCGCTTTTAGGCTCGGCTAGATCTATATATTATCTATATTCATAATAATTTATGTTTATTGTTGGCCACTTGGAAGTTACAGTTGGCTGATGTTTGCCACATTCATGTTAAATAAGGAGTGGCTATGTTTGTGACTCTGGAAGATCTTCAATACATGATAATTCTACTTGAATGACAACTGACTTGTTTTCAACAAAGAAAATGTAAACTTCCAAAATTCAGCTTGTCGTACGATTCTGTTTGCTCAATTGACCTTTTCCTGCAAGTTTTATGTAAATTTTGCAAGGACCTTTCCTCCCCCCGCGGGACTTACAGAAGGCTTTTGAAGTTTGCAGTATTTCAATATAGAAGGTTGAAAAAACGATGACCCACCCCTTCCTGGGGAGAAAATAGCATGACCCACCCCATTAGGAAGGTTGAAACCGTAGTGACCCAGCCCACCCCCTCCTATACTTATTGACCAGTCCCTAATGATAAACAACATAACTTTGCATGAAATGGAAAAGTTTTTGTTCATGTTTGTCATCAATATGTGGGATACATTAACGTCACTATTAGGCGTCCATTTCCAAGGATAAAGGCCACTAATTTTTGGATTATTAAAAGCTGAGCTCCCTTCCACATCTCCATATGCCACACACATTGGGGTGCTTTGATCCATTGTCTCTTTGACAACTTTAATACTACTGTGGCAAGGGAATCAAGGACTGCAGGAGCTCGAGATCTTCTTTATCTGACCCGTGTGAGGTTCAGTTAATGCTACTCGGGTCTCTCTAGGACTTGGTTGCACACTGTCACTGTCCTTTTGCACCAAATAACAGACAACTGGGACTGGGAAAAAGGTTTAAGCTAGGAAAAAATTCAAACTTTTCTTTTGCAATAAAAATGTTTAAAATGGGACGGTGGTAATTTTCGACAGACTTCTGGTCTGTATGTATAACTTTTTTTTGAATTGATGAATATATGAATTTCATATATTTGAACTGCGGGATGAATAATTTAATGTAAAGAAGACCGTCGCAGTTATAGACGCAACTTTTGCAGTTGCGAAAAGAAAGCCTGAGAAAATTCAGGCGTGTAGGGGATTCGAATCCTTGACCTCTGCGATACAGGTGCAGCGCTCTAACCAGTTGATCTAACAAGTTAACTGGGAGCTGGTCTTCAAAAGGATGAAGATGATAAAATGATGAATATATGAATTTCATATATTTGAACTGCGGGATGAAGAATTAAATGACGTGACCATAGACATTATAATCATAAAACAATCTAACGATTGTACATGTACTAACAGTTCCGTGTCCACCGACCAGAACAACGGAAAGCACCATAATTATATCACGCCTCGATCGAAAGCTTTTATCGCTTAAGGTCAGTATAGGGTAACTGGCTGAAACCGTGTTGGTTCATTAACTTTCAAAAACGTTGAGTGGATATTTTGAGTTGTTTTCCTCGTCATTAAGGGAACTACTTCCTTTTATCATGTGCCACTTGTGAAAAAGCTGTCAGGGTGTTTTCAAATCACACAAACATAAAGCTTAATAGCTTTTGTTCTGAAAGGTTCCTTTATTTTCTCTCAGCAACAGTGATCATCTCACAATGAATATTCTATTTCATATCTTGATGTCAGTGACATATGCAGTTGCTGCGAATAAAGGTGAGAATTATTAATCTCTTTTAACTCTTTCAAATAAACATGTATCGATTTAATTTCCGTTGTTCAGGGATGTGAAATATTCAACCTTAAATCTCACTTGATCATGTTTCACCCGTTCGGTTTCTGAAGTTCCACAACAAATTTCCAGGGCGATCTTTGTCGTTTTAGTGTAAACACAGTATTGATTACGTGGGAAGTATCCACCCCTGACAGATATTTCGTCCTGTAAAACCGTCTTTGTACGAGTGAACAGACTCACATGAGCCATAGAAAGTTATTTTATGAAATTCTAAGTTATCGCCCATAGTCAAAATTGGATATATTTTAGAGCTAACCTTTCGTTGCAAAAAACTCTCAATTATAGCGTGTTTTTGTAAATCTGTTTCCGGCATTAAAGTAATTTAGAATTTACAAATTTCTTTGTTAATCAGTACAAGAAGACTTAGGAATACAACACATGTTATTTGAAATTTCGTATCTAGTTCTGGTTTGATAGCGGAGCCAGCGCGCTAGCGCCTCAGTGGAGCACCATTGGTAAGGAAATTTGGTAACCTATCAAGCCAAGAAATTTTGGTAGTGACGTAATGGTCACGTGACCGTCCGTCCGTACGTCCGTACATCCGTACGTCCGTACATCCGTATGTCCGTACATCCGTACGTCCGTCCGTCCGCACCACAGGGTTACCAATACACTTCATACACTGGATATAACCCTGTGCTGAATCCCGTGTGGTTTTGGCGCGAAATCGCATGTTGACCCGCGTTGTAGAAAAACAAGCAAAGGCGACAAAAGTCAAAAGCAAATTGTTAATGGAAAAAAAAGTTCAAAAGAATACTCAGTTATCTTTTTGGTGGAAGGGGAAAAGTTCAATTTAGGCGAAAAAAATTAGGCGATAAAGTTCAGGCGAAAAGTTCAAATTTGCCTCGTCGGTTCTGTTCGAACTCGGTCGGCACACCGCTTGAGTTCGCAGCTTTTCGCAGCGGTTTCGACGTCAAATATAGCAGAGCTAGTGCTTTTTGTTTTTTTTTCTGTCCACAACCATAGTTTTTACGGCGTTTCGAACACATTTTGCCAGGAAAAACACCAGCATTTTCATGCTGATAGGCAGCTTGTCACGAAGAAAGAGATAAGTATTAAAATTACCTTCCAACATAATAGCAAACGCTCATGGCCTGATGAACGATTATCGAGCCATGATCATCACTGTGAACTGTGATATATGATTTAACTTTCAATTTAGCAAACAGTTTATATTCATTTCCATATAAAATGTTTCAGTTTATGCAATATTTTACTTCCTATTACTTTTTATTATACTTCTTCCATGTTTTCAATATTCAAGTCTTATTCCGGTCAGGTTAGCAGTAAAGAAAATAATAATAACAATCTTTTATTAGGAAGCTCCATCACTAAAAGTGGTTTACATAGAGGTCCTAACACTAGATATATATTATATAATGATACAATTGAAATCTATAAATTAGAGCTAAAACCGAAATATATAAATAATTACAACATATACACTACAAGGATTAAAAAAAAAAAACTTAATTATAAAAAGCAGAAAAAAGACACTTCTTAAATATAATATAAACCAAGAAGAGAAGCGGTCCCAGAATACTCCCCTGTGGCACCCCAAAGGTCATCGGGAGAGGGGCAGACACAGCATCACCACAGGCAGTCCGCTGTTTACGATGACTCAGGTAAGACTTGAACCACTGTAGGGTACTGGGCGAGACACCGATAGCCGACAACTTAGACAGCAAGATGTTATGGTCAACGGTATCGAATGCCTTGGTCAAATCTAAGAACACTGCACCGCACAGTTCTCCACTCTCCATATGCAATAGGACCCCATCTGCAAAACTGGTGAGAGCTGAAGTTGTAGACAGCTTGGGACGGAAGCCAAATTGTTTGCTTGAAATGAGGTTATTTGAATTCAGAAAGTCATAGAATTGAGAATGGACGACGATTTTACTCATTGTTGGCAGAATAGAACTTGGGCGATAATTTGACGCATTTGTCCTATCTCCAGTTTTGAAAAGTGCAGCCACTTTCGAGCATTTCCATATTTCAGGAAAATTGCCAGTGCGAATAGAGAGATTCAGTAACTTGGTGATCGAGGGACAAATAGCACGCGCGCCACACTTTAAAGGTCTCGCACTGATGTTGTCCAAGCCAATAGCTTTATTGGGAGTTTAATCGTGTGTTTCACGTATGTTTTCACTGCCGTTCTGTTGTCTATCACTTTCGTCTTAATGGCCTGACCTGGTGTAAGCATATCGAAGAAGTTTGTTAAAACACCTCAGCAGCAATTGGTTTGAGGTTAAAAGGATGTTCATTCATGACTGTTAGGGCCGTTACTGTAAATAATGGTAAGATCCCCTCGTCTGATTATCCGATTAAGATTTCTACATATTGCATGATCCGTATTTTCAGCTTTTTCCCTGGACTTTTTGCAGGCGGCCTCAGTAACTGAGAATAGTAAATTAATGTTCGTTTAAGCCTGAGATATCTTTTCTTATTCTGTTTTAATGAAATCGGATGTAAATGTGAGGCCATTTTGGGTAGAAAGTAAAACAATGTCTGAAATTGCGTTTGTGATGTTCATTTTGTTTCATTTTTAAAATTGGTGTATTAGGTGAGAGATATTTACTCTTACTAATCGCTTTTGAATAAAAAACCAATTTAGTTTATCTGATTTTCATTGTCCGAGGCCGAACAATCAGTAACTAGACCCCATATGTTAACATCCAAGTAAAAACCAAGTAACCACCACAAAGCCAGGAAGACAAAACATATCTGCATGTCAAATGACTGTACTGAAAAGTTAATTTAACACATACGCGTTCCATATTCCCCCGTCCCCCGTTCTTTGGATTTACGGTCAACTACCTATTTTTTTACTCTGTAGGACAAGTGACTTTGCTGTTTGTTGGAGATGTTGCATTTTCTGGTCCGGTAAAATATTACGTGGAACATGGTTATCATATGTACAACGACTCTTTTAACGACGTGGCACCATATATTAGAGAAGCTGACCTCTCGGTGGCGAATTTGGAATCTCCCTTTGTAAGCAAAGATGTCTATCGCTACAAATACAAAGGACGAAAGGAAGTCATACTGGATGCAAGTCCAAACGCTGCCCCAGCACTAAGGTTGGCCCGGCTACCGCGATTACATGGAAATTGTTCAGCCCGACTAGTCGGGATCCAGGCATCGCCCATTACATGAGGCGGGTTAGTCCGGTTTAGATCGAGGAGCTTGGCCCATCTGTTAATCACACCAAAAGTGGGGTCAACACCTCCTCGTTTCTTAATCAGTTCGCTTCTGAGCAAACGGGCTCATCAGAAGGTCAAACTTTCCATTTTTACATAACACATAAGGGCTTACCAGACCATAAAACTACATAAAACTAATAATAATACACTAAAATAATGGATTACTGAAAGTAGAATCACTCGATTTGTTCCCTTTGATGTAGCCATCTTTTCACGCAACAGCTTCTATATTTAGCCGCGGTCTGGCTGGGTTGCTTTATGCATTAATATTGAGCTGAACAGTCATCTCGGCCAGCCCCGCTCAGGTAATCGACCTTTAAGCAAAACAATCACTGAAGTTACCCTCATCTCCTGGTTTGTCAGGCTGTCGGTTATACCACTGTGTGTATGTCTATGAGGGTGGTAAGTCTGACTATTTTGCCTTCTCAGTTTTGCAGGGTTTGATGCGGTCACACTTGCCAACAATCACATGAACGATTTTGGCTCTAATGGTGTCCAATTTACTGCGGAAGTTCTTAAAAAGATAGGAATGAAATACTTCGGTGCTAGTTACGGAAAGTGGGACTCTTCCCAAGTAAGTTTTTTTTTTTTTGCCTAGCTCAACATATCTAAGAAAACTCTAGCAAAGCCGAAGGTAACTGTGGTATGCCAAGTATGCCTGGAATGCTTGGTATGAGGTTTGAGTCTATTATGCTTGGTAAGGCAGATGCTATTTTACCTGTTTACACGGAACATTTCTGTTCACATCATCAGTCTTGTTGACGTTTTAGTAAATAATTTATAATTATTCTCTCCTTTTATTCCTTATATAGAAACCTCTAATCCTGGAAACAAAGGGAATAAAAATCGGATTTCTCGGTTATTGTGACATCCCATCTGCGAGTAGAAACTGCACCGAAATGAGAATGCTGTACAACGCCGGTCTTGCCATTTATACGGATGACATTGCCATTACAGACGTTGAAAACTTAAAAAAGGTTTACTTCTAAAGAGAGTATGCTTGAGTTTAGACACACTTACACTGCGGGTAACATTGAGAAGGTACACTAAGTTTTGTATGAGCTTCGACTATTACTTTAGACAAACTCCTCATTTGGTACGTTCGAGCTGGTTGGCATCCACATACAATTTAAGTCACTAGTGTGATAAAACATACAGGTCACCAGAATGAATGACCACTTGATAATCACTTGAGATCAATTTGTGATGTTTAATTAAATTCCCTCTAATTGTTCAAAGCGAAATATGTGGAGGCTTAAACGGTCAAGCCTTTTGATTGTAACCACCTTTCTTTCTTTCTTTCTTTCTTTATCTTTCTTTATTTGTCACCTGTAGGGCACTTCAACATCGCTGATCCTAGCATTATGCAGGATGCATGTCACCACCTAGCTGAAATATGACCTATGCTCGCCACTGGTCTCCCAGTAGCTCAGTGGTTAGAGCGTTCGACCGGTGCACGGAAGGTCATGGGTTTGATTCCCGTCGGGGATTCAGATTTTTCACTTTATCCCACGTTCGCTCCATGTTGAATAGTCCGTCTTTTTCTTGACCTTCATTTTTTTGCAGTTTTCAAAGTCAAGATTGCTTTCCTAGAAAATTGAAATTAGAGATATATTTTACTGCAATATTTTGCATATTATTATCAATCTAGGGGAACGATCATTATTTATCGCCTGGGGGAGGGGATCGCAAGATTATTTGCTAAGACCGATAGTGGGTGTGCCAAATTTGAAACCATTGATTTGCATCTTGTCAAGAGCATGCTGATTAATTTCATGCCGGAAATTGCCCACAAAAGGTAATAAACTTTATAGCACGTGGCAGTTTTAGATGTATTTTTGTATTGTATTTGTATTTTTTGTATTGTTGTTTTTTCTGTAATCCATCTATCACCATACATGCAATTATCTCATTGCATAAAGAAAAAAGTGTTGTGGAGTCAAGTGGGAGCGGTGGGGGGGGGGGGGGTATGAAATTGTGGTGTCCATTTGAGGGGCACGTAGATGTCCCAGTTCCTTGGAGGGGGATTACATATTTCAAGATGGTTTCATACCAAAATTGTCTTACCTCCTCCAGATGATAAATAATGACTGGTGCCTTCTCAACGTGTAAACTGAAATCGGATCGAGTGGATTACATACAGTAGGATTAAGTTAAATGAACAACAATTCCCTAAACGGCAGACAACTATAGTGGATAGGTAACCTTAACATTACATTGATAACCTCACAGAACTGTACAAGAATTGGCAACTGACAGTATAACATCGGAATTTTTACTACTTTCCAAAGGCCAAAGTTGACATAATTGTTGTCCTCATGCACTTTGGACAAGAATTTCGCAGGCAACCACTCCCCTACCAGCTTCATATTAGCAAACATCTGATGTCTCTCGGTGTACAAATGATCATTGGCGCTCATTCACACGTGCTGCAGCCACATTGTTTCCATGACAACAAGCTCGTAGCGTACAGTTTGGGGAATTTTTTGTTCTACCCTCAACGACCTCTGAGTACAGCGGTAATGTACAACGTGATATAAACAAGAATGAATCTATGACCACCTTAAGCATGTTTCAACATCCCGATAGAGGGGTAAGCCAGGTGCTAGGAAGGGGGGGGGAAGTTGTAGTGAAGGCTGGTGAGGATGGGGCAGTCGTGACCAATTTGTGATATTTAATTAAATTCCCTCGATTTGTACAAAACGAAATGTACAGAGGCTTAAACGGCTAAGCCTTTTCATTGTAGCCATCTTTCTTTCTTTATTCATCACCTGTGCGGCAGTTTGACCTTGCTGATCCTAGCAGTATGCAGGATCAGCAATTGGGGAATTTTTGTTCTACTTTCAACGACCTCTGAGTACAGCGGTAATGTACAATGTGATACAGCCAAGAATGAATCTATGACCACCTTAAGCATGTTTCAGCATCCCGATAGAGGGGTAAGCCAGGAGCTAGGAAGGGGGGCGGGAGGGGGGGGGGGGAGTTGTGGTGAAGGCTGGTGAGAATGGGGCAGTTGTGACTGGAGATAATTTTCCGAATCGCTAAATCGCATTGGTCCTCCACAGCTTTCAGAAGTAAACGACGTCTTTGCATGGAACAAACTGCTTGTCTCCCGACTCAGCAGTAGGACATTGCGCTTTGCGCAAAACTATAATAGGAATAACACGACCTTTTTTCAATCTTTGGGCAGCTTTGAACTATCAAAACCTTATAACATTTTTTATTTCTTTTTTTTCAGTTTGTGTATGGGAGTTTTAAAATGAAACCTGATAAGACCCGTATAGATTCATACGAATACTTCGTTCTTGGAGACAGCAACAACTTGAAAATGACCCAGATGCTGAAAGTAACTGTATCAAGGTACATATCGATAAGTGGAAGCTTTCGTTCGGGTCCATCTTGCAAAGAAATGTTATCTCTATCATTGACATTAAAAATCTGGGTCCCACCATTTGTAGCAATTATGTGTTGAAGAAACTCTTATTGCATTGCAAAATCGAATAAAACTTTAGACTGCCTCTGCCATTTCCCAATCCACAGACTATGAAGATTCCCATCAAGAGGTCGGCTCCGTGGGGTGATCCTGAAACACAGGGGATTGGTCTTTTTGTAGACACAGGAAGCTTTGAAAACAGAGGCAGAGCAATTTAGCTATACATATTTAAAGTCAGTCAGCTGCACCAGAAACGCCGTTCCTTTATTACGTACATGGCTGCAGTGCTAGGGAGCAGGAAATAACGGAAGAAAACGGATCTCGTCAAAAGGTTTCGACGGTATGATTCACGTGCATTTGCGAAGCTGACCTCTAGTATTCCTAGCTTTTTGCAATCAAAGCGAAGGCCGCTAAACTTTTTCTGGCAGGTATTTGATTGGTTTCCATTGCAATTATATTATTTAGGATAGTTTCCCAAAATTTGATTTTTTGGTTTCCTAATAAGTTATTCCGGTCGTAACTTTCACACTAATATTAATTCCACTAAATTTTGGCACTTTCTAATGTCTTTGCAATTCAGTGAGAAATCGAGGATGCAAGGTGACAGTGTCTCGAAGGCATGCATGACGTAATTACCATGTCATGTGATAGCAGCACTTTTCCTGTTGAGGAAAAACTGGAAACACCGCGCTACCAGAATGCTTTTGGATTTTGCAGACGTTTTTTTCCACCTAAATGATTTGCGGAATATTTTTTAAAAAAGGGCACCCGACGCATCTCGTGTCTAGATTTTTAATAGCTTCTGAAGAGGGGAATACTGAAGAATGAAAATCAAAAATCCAATAAAAGGAGAAGTTTTAAACTGAGAACCGTATAAGAAATATCGTCCTCCCCAACCAGAACAGACGAAATAGACAAATGAACAAAATCAGAATCCCGAGTTTTGCTCAGTCTGCCAGGATCTTTACTACGATATTGAAAGTTGAGGAACTTTGTCTACAGTTGACAAGCGTCAGCAAAAGATGATGATGATGGTTGAGAGAATTGACGGGAGTTGTCGAGAGCTAACGAGAGTTGGGGCGAGAGTTGAAAAGAGCCGGGGAAAGTTAAAGGAAGCTGGCGAAAATTGACGAGATTTAAGATAGATGACGAGAGTTTTGGCGAAATTGAATTGGAGAGTGCTGACCTGTGTTATGCGTGTTAACGAGAGCTGACTAGAGTCACATGGAGTTTCTGAGAGTTGACCGACGACTTGACAGAATTAACCGCTAGGACAATTGCCGAGAATTGAGGAAAATGGATTGGCCGTCATTATAATAGGAGCAGGGTTTTTTGCCGAATGCCTAACGCTGGGTTAATAGCATTTAGGGTTAAACAACCATCTGAAGTGTTTAGGCTTAAGTAGTTCAATAAACAATAATGGGTAAGCACTGATTCTACAGACGGTAAACTTTCAATTGATTTTATGTGGATTCTTCGTTCGGCATACTGCGTTCTGCAACTTTACCTTCACATTATTTTCCTTTAATATTTTGAATCAATAATTTTTTTTCAGAAATGGTGTTTCAGGTGCTAAATACCTGCCCATGAAACTTGCCTTTGATCCAAAAACCAAGCGACTTCATCCAGAGCCTGTAAAGAACGCCAAATGGATAAGCGTTTGTGGAAAGGAGGACAAACAGTGCCAAAAAAATTGCACGTTTTCATGAAAAGGAAAAAGGTTTCTTCACGAACTAGCAACATTGAGATATGGAAATTTTATCAAAACATCTGGCGCTGAACACATCCAGTTTGTTGGTGAATCTTCCAAATATATGCCTTTCACTGTGTGGGATGGAAGGGAAATAATGCCGAATAAACGAGTTAAAATAGTAAAAGAATATTTGCTAGTTCTACAGGGGTTTCTATGAAATAGCAGCGAACATTTAACGACGGTGAAAGTAAAATATTATTTTCAAAAGTGCATTCCATAAAAAAACCGATAAATCACTATATTATCCTGTAAACAAAAACTTCAACGAGAACATTGCTCTATCAAAATTTGTGATGGTTTTAAGTGATGTTGAATTCGCTTGGCCACTTCGTTCAACATCGCACAGCAAAGTTGAATTTGACGATTTTAAATGATGTTAAATCGGTACGTCCAGAGGCTAACTCCATACTTTAGCAAACGACTGTGTATTTGACACTATGGAAAGAAAGCGACAACTTCTCCAACTCCACTATTTACGCCTACGGCCTCGCTGAGTTTGACAGTCTCCGGACTGAGAATGATTCCATGATTTGCGGTCAGATTAAAAAAGTTCCTGCTAAAGATCACTTTGCCTATTTTATGGGCAAAATTCACATGGCCAGTCGACTGGAGGACATTTTCCATGGATCGATAGAACAAAATTACTCACCTTTCACCACACAGGAATATTTTTTGGTCCAATGATCGCGTTTACTCAGCTCGCCTCAGTCGTCGTTTACCATGAATTGGCCACCTGAACTGGAAATGGGAAGCGAAGGACTTTTGAGAAAGTCTATCGTTTATCATGTAGAAGGTCTTCTTCAAACCAGAGAGCCCCCTGCAGAGTTCGCGTGTTATTTAAAGACACGGTATTTTTTTGTGCTTCTATTGTTTTGTCTAAAAACCTGTTCTGCCAATTTAACTATTACTAAGCTTTCAACATTAGCCAACGGCTACTTAATTGATAATTAAGTCAACTTTTGTTTATGAAAAGAGGTCAATTTGCCCTTCCCTCTGGTAGCAACGGGAACGATTTGCTTACGAAACTCAAAACAGGAGACTAATAGCCAAGTGTCGTAAAGTCCTTTTGCGTATATAATAAAACGTTTATACATCAGGAGAATGGTAATTTATTTCACACTGAGTTTCATGATTTATCTCCTGATTTTAACATATTGTCCGGCGGTTACTACGGATAACGGTAAGAAACACAATTTCTCGTATTCTGTTTAGTTGAGTTTTTTTAAATGCCGCGGTTTTTTCTTAGTATGTGACTACTTCATGTATCTTAGCTTATTACCTCTCTTACTTATAGTTTAGCTTAGTTTATCTGTTATTTTGTAATGTTTAATGTTTATTCTTTTTGTTCGAATGAATTCCGCTTTTTTCTTGTCTGTTTGAATTTATTTTTTGAGGGCCATATGTTAGAAAACTGTAAAAGGTTAATATGTTCACCCTCTTTAAATAAAGTGTATTGTATTGTATTGTATTGTAAGAAAAACAGAAGGTTAGCTTTTGAATTGCGACTACTGCGTATGTGTAATTGTCTCGAGATAATTCTCATTTGCCTAGAAAGTAAGAGAACATCAAAAATCGCTGGAAAACGCATTTGACTTGTGAGACATGTGACTGTAATCACATGAAACAAGCTGTGAGCCGTTAGACAGCTGTTAACACATTTGGCTTTTGCTGAAACCGGATGAAGGCCGATGGAGTTTCGGTCGAAACGTCTTTTAAGTTTTTTTTTGTAAACGTTATGTTTGTCTCCCTCCGGGTAAGTATCAGACTGACTTTGTGTGTACTAGCAAAAAATGTCTGGGAACGCCCCTGAACTGTATGACTGCAGGCTCGGGATTCAAGATGGCGGCCTCAAACTTCAAAATGGCTGGTTTGTGACGTCATTATGACGTCATAACATGTCATAATTGACACATCACAAACCCAATCTGTTACGCTAATGAGGTGCTAAAAACGTCTTTAGCCTTATAGTCTTGTATGGTATGGTATGGTATGGTATGGTATGGTACGGTACGGTACGGTACGGTACGGTATGGTATGGTATGGCATGGTATGGTGTGGTAAGGTATTGTAATGTTGTGA
Organism: Siderastrea siderea; assembly: GCA_964030785.1. Lineage (NCBI taxonomy): Eukaryota > Metazoa > Cnidaria > Anthozoa > Scleractinia > Rhizangiidae > Siderastrea > Siderastrea siderea. Next base: position 33,472,404 of record OZ034971.1, read on the forward strand.
CGTGTGAGAAACAGGCACCATTTAAATTCATTACGGCTCAAAAAAAATTTGCTCGATTCGATTTTGTTTTGGAAAGCAGGACGGTTAGTGACAAAAAAGACTACTCTAGTTCTGGTTCCATTCCTGCATAGGCCAGACCAAAACAGCAACCTGTACAATGAACGTATTTCAAACAACTACCGAAAAACTCCAAATAAAGAAAAGAACTCACAGTGCTGCGCTTAATATTTAGGCGTCAGATGACTGGCATCGGTTAATGAAAGGATCTTTAAGACAACAAAAGACTAAGTACGTATGAATTTTCGCATTGACTCTAAAAAAGACAAAAAAGTATTTCACAACGGCCTAAAACGTGGCATATTTTTCAATGATCTTTCAGCTAGGACTTCGTGCTGCAACTGAACACAAACAAACAGACTTCTCTGGTCACGTCATAAGATCAGAGCTCTGCTGATGGACGATTTGCTTTCTGGATAAACTACTAATCTTTAGTTTTTAATCTCAAAGGCCAAAGTAGTTTTTAATCTCAAAGGCCAAAGTCGATATCATAGTCGTATTCATCCACTGGAGGCAAGAACTTCTTCTTAGACCACATCCATACCAGCTTCGTATAAGGAAACATCTCGTGTCCCTTGGTGTACAAGTAATCATTGGCTCGCATCCACACGTATTGGAACCGCATTGTTTGAAGAATAAAACACTTGTAGCCTATAGTTTGGGGAATTTCTTGTTTCCTCCCATGCGCGTGGTGGGAGGAAATAGTCTGGTAAAGTAACTTTTCTTATCTTTCACTTTAATATATCAGAAAAGCCGTTGTTGGAGTCCTCTGTAAACCTTGTTAAAAACGAAAAGGATTCAAACAAATCCAACTCCGTGTTGAGTGATTGTTCCAACTCTATAACAACTCAGGTATCCTATGACTATAATTAAACTTCGCTAATAAAATGGCATAATTTTATTTTAGAGGAAGGAATTTAGAAGAGTTTGTAAATGGATTTCAGGTTAACCATTTTCATTCCAAAATTCCTCAAACCAAACCACCGTTAGATTTCTTTCGTGATGCGGTAAGGGAAGTGAATTCTCCGTTGGGATGGCTGTGGCTCGTTAGATCTCAAGCGTTTTACTCTTCTCGGTGAATTTCTTGCTAGAGCGATTTCTAAATGACATTAAAAGATAGGAATATTTTAAATCATCTTATCGTGGACGACTTTCACTTTAAGTTTGATTCTTTGTCACTAAACGTTTTGTTATCGAACCGATAATGCTGCCCCCCGTCTCCCCTCCCCCCCCCAAAACGTACACAAAAATTAGGGTGTGATCACCTTAAGTTTTTCCCTCCCTTTCGTTCTACAGAATGTGTATGGGAGACTGGGCAGGAAACCTGATAAGCCTCTGATAGAAGCTTACGAGCACTTTGCCTACGGACACATGAAGGATTTGTATTTAACTCAGATGTTTAGAGTCACCATTTCGAGGTGAATATTACCTAAGGATAATCTTATTCAGGAGGGAATAGAAAATTGGCAGTTTCTTGGTGTTGCCGATCACCAAATGACGTCATCATACTTATCGCCAACCTCACCAAATCGCCACATAATATGCTTGCTTATCATGAAGACAGACCGACAAAACCGACAGATTTTGACTTAGGATTAATCTAGTCCTCAGATACTTGACCGACAAATTCTGTCGGTTTGTCGGCACCGACAAAACCGACAGTTTTTGACTTAGTGATTAGTCTAGTACTCGGATACTTGACCGACAAACCGACAGACCGACAAGTTCTGTCGGTTTGTCGGCACCGACAAAACCGACAGTTTTTGACTTAGTAATTAGTCTAGGCCTTGGATATTTGACCGACAGACTGACAAATTCTGTCGGTTTGTCGGCACCGACAAAACCGACAGTTTTTGTCTTAGTAATTAGTCTAGGCCTTGGATGCTTGTCCGACAAACCGACAAGTTCTGTCGGTTTGTCGGCACCGACAAAACCGACAGTTTTACAGACTTCATATGGAGTGTGGAATTGGTATAAACACACGAAAATTCTAACAGTCGGTGCTTTGATCGGCTTCTCCGAGCCTTGCCTGACAAATATTATAGGACAATTTTCATGCGCGAAACGAGAAAACTAATACTACCATCGTGACTACACAAACTGTACTACGCCCACACATTTACGCCTGTTTTGTCGTTCCAAACATCTATTTTCAGTTTTCTAATGTTTATCGCTCAAAGAAATTAATTTTTATGAGAAAGGAACTTCACGTATGATAAAGAAGTAATGTCATCCCACATATCTATAATGAAAACCTTTCTAATATATCGCTCTGCTGATGGTTTTCAAATCACGCGTAACAGCATTCTGGTTTTCCCTTTACTAAGGAAACCTCAATCCCGGTTTTGTCCAGCACAAATACTGAAGAATCTTTTGCACCATAAAACCATGTTGACTTTTGGATCCAGCCATTGGAACGGCCCTCCAGACTGGTTTCAGAACGGTCCCGGCATACCGTGTAAACAAATCCGATCCAGGTTCCGGTTCGTACACATTTGGAGTCGGTTCCATGTAAACATACCTAGCCTAAATGTGTGGGCGTAGTACAGTTTGTGTAGTCACGATGGTAGTATTAGTTTTCTCGTTTCGCGCGTGAAAATTGTCCTACAATATTAGTCAGGCAAGGCTCGGAGAAGCCGATCAAAGCACCGACTGTTAGAATTTTTACAAAGTTCGTGTGTTTATACCAATTCCACACTCCATATGATGTCTGTAAAACTGTCGGTTTTGTCGGTGCCGACAAACCGACAGAATTTGGCGGTCTGTCGGTTTGTTGGTCAAGCATCCAAGGCCTAGACTAATTACTAAGTCAAAAACTTTCGGTTTTGTCGGTGCCGACAAACCGACAGAACTTGACGGTCTGTCGGTTTGTCGGTCAAGTATCCGAGGACTAGACTAATCACTAAGTCAAAAACTGTCGGTTTTGTCGGTCAAGTATCTGAGGACTAGATTAATCTTTAAGTCAAAATCTGTCGGTTTTGTCGGTCTGTCTTCATGATAAGCAAGCATATTATGTGGCGATTTGGTGAGGTTGGCGATAAGTATGGTGACGTCATTTGGTGATCCGCAACACCAAGAAACTGCCAGAAAATTTCACGCTCTTCCTCGTGTAAGTTACAATAGGAACAGTAAATGATCCACCGAACAAACATTTTGCAACCGACGCGAGAAACTCGCCCGGTTCGAAATTAATCCTACCAACATTACCAACACTGCGCGACAGCAAAATGAAACGCAAATGAACGTTTGTTAATGTTTATTTCTACCCTGTAGGACTTTTTTTAGAACAAGAATCATTACTGAGCAAAAGACTGATTATTTTTTAAATTAAATTTTTCTGAAGTTGAATCGAGCTTGACTCCTGACTAGAGCTACGAGTTAACTCATCTAAATCGAACGTTCAGACCAGACGGATTACTGAGACTGCTGGGTTCAAAATGTTTACTTAACAGCGTCTTTCTAAATTCTCTTCTTCAGAAATGGCGTCCTGGGAGCAAAATACCTACCCTTGAAAATTACTTTTGATCACAAAATCAAGCGACTTCACCCTGAACCTCTAAAGAACGCGAAATGGATTAGTGTTTGTGGAAAGGAAGACAAGCTATGTCAAAAAAGTTGCAAGGAATAAAACGAGCCCAGGGTGGTACAAATGGATTTCTCGCGGCGTTTAACGACTTTATGGCGCTAAATGTCAGGTTTTAATAAATACGCTATCCTTTATATTATTTCGTCCTTAATTTTAATTTTTAGCTTTCAATTTTCTAAAAGCATTTTTTGCTGGAAAAGCTTTTTGTTGAATATTCTGCCTTTTTTTACAATGTTAATCATAGATACATACGCAGAAGTCAATGGGTCAATGTGCTTTAGCTTTTTGAAGTCGTGAAAACAAAGTTCTAATTGTTTTCATCTGGTTGGTAATTTACGGCAGTAAAAACTCAACCGTTAGTCAAGGATTTTTTGAAAGGCGCATCGTTATACAAACTCACCCATTGTTGACAAGCGACAGAGCTTCGTGTGGTTTTATTGTTTTGTCAAAAAACCTGTTATGCGCTCAGATACCGTAAAATTTTTGCGATAATTTGTTTTAACGAACTAAGCGACCTTCTGGTGAATCACTAAAATTAGTTGTTGTATTAATTTACGCTTAAGCTAGCCTATTTTTAAAAGTAATGGGTGTTCATTCAAAACCAGTTTAACGACTGGAGCGAGGCTACTAACTCCACACATCTTAAGAAAGTTTTTTGGAAATCTTTTTTGGCGAGGTATGAGTTTAACTACAAAGTCTAAGAAACTGTTAACTTTGGCCCCAAAAGATTACTACTTTTTCTCTCTTCATGGCAAATTTCCAATTTGTAGGCTGTAATCGTGTTCAGAATTATTCCTTAAAATATGCAATTTCAAATTTTCAGCCTGAGCACATTCAATGATTTCAGTTGTTAAAACGAGCAACATTTCAGAAATTTTTCAAATCTCATGTTGAAAATCCTAGAGTGAAATTTGATTCACACGGCTGTCTCTAAATAATTCCGTACAGCATGGGGAATTTTTCCACAGAAACATGCTTTCCAGAAGACTTAGCTTTGTCACGGCAGGCAAGCACGTCAGATATTACAGTATTTGTGTGCTGATCCGATGTCAAGAGTTCTCGTAAAATTTCAATTAGAAAACTATTTATTACTTCTGAACTTACGATACTAGGTAAAAGATTTCACTGGAAAAGTGTGAGAAATGTAGCCAAGGTTGAAAGCGCCCAGTTGCTTTTGAAATAATTCCATACATTTGTATTTAATTTTTTTCTGCGGACGTTTGATTTGTACATTTTATCAGCTTACCCAATAGAATTTTAACCTACAAACTGAAAATTGGCCAAGGAGAGAGCAAAATAATTCTCTGGTCCAAAGGCCGCGTCTCCTCAGATCTAACGGGTGAACTCCAATCTAGCAGAAAAATTTGTAGGGAACACTGAAGTATGGGGATTAGTAGCCTCGCCTCAAATTTCTTGCCTACCACCTTCGACAAGGTCTATTTCGAACCAGAGAGCCCCCTTTATAGTTTAAGTGTTATCGAAAGACACGGTTTTAACAATGCAAACCGGCTTATAGACGAAAGGTCTTGAGAAGCGCTGGAGCATCATGTGGTTCAATTGTTTTGTCTAAAAACCTGTTCTGCCAGTCAAATATTTAATTATTGAGCTTTTGTTCTTTGAAAAGAGTTCAATTTGTCGTTCCCAATGAAAGCAACTAGATCGATAGGTTTAAAAAAGTTGAAACAACGCTTGCAAAAGGAGACCAAGAGCGCAGTAGTCTGAACCTGCTAGTGCGCCATTTTGCTCGCTAGAGTCTCATTTTGCACGGTTTCTTTGTTCTTCCGAACTCGGCACACTCCTTTGTTCGACTGAACACAGGGGGCGTTAAAAACAAAAGGAAAGAATTATAATTAGGCGTGCCAATTGACGCACTGCTTGCACGCCTGCGCGTCATTTCATTCACTGCCTATTGTTTAGCATGTCATTTTAGCGTGCCCTTGCGTTCACCTTTTTACCGAAAATCCCGTGGAGGGACGCATTTGAAACAACATTTATACAGCAGCAAAATGGGAATTTGTTTCACTTTGAAATGCATGATTTATCTCCTGATTTTAACATCTTATCCGGTGGTTACTACAGATAATGGTAAGAAAGCCTGGTTCCCGTTTTCTAATTATTTGATTGAGTTTTCTAAGTACTTTATCTGTGTTTTTAGTTGTTTTCGTGCATTTCCTGTAGGCTCCCACAATGTTCAAAGTTAAATTAATGTTGATCCTCGATTGCAAACGCTTTCTTCGGCTGACGCGTACCAGTTAGCTGCTACAGGTACAAGTTCTTTCCTGTGCTAAAATGAAAATGCAATAGATATTTTCAATCATCAAAATGTCTTAATTGCATCTCTCTCTTGGTCACTTATTCTTTTGTTAGTTTGTGCGCAGTAGATGGTCATATGGTCCAGCCAAACGGATTCACATCCGGCTCAACATTGTTGAATAATAATAACAAGAAAATCTGGGGCTTATCAAAGATGGGTCCTTACAAGCTGGAGTTATACAGTTGTTGACATCTAGGTTTATGGACTAATTGAATTCGCAGCAAAAAAAAATTGATATTTAATAGGTACTATGAATACATTTTGCGGAGTCCGTTTTGGCGCTTTGGTGCACGGTTGTACCCTCTTTCCTCCTGCAAAGGCCACACACGATTTTAGCCATTGCACTAGATATACTAGCTTTATACACTAGATACACTAGACTGTGTGTTCAGGGATAATTAAATAACTATCAGAGAGTCGGCGTCAGAATTTAGAATCTAAGAATTTTCCCATTATAGAACGGGTTACTTTACCGCTTTGTGGCGCTATTGACTTTTTCCGGTTCTGCGAAACAGTAAGTGGAACTTGGCTATCACACATATAATGAAGGACTGTAATTTCGTTCCTGGGCCTGTACCAAAGTGAAAATGCATAATATTTTCGATCACAGGAATTTCAAAAATTTCGTGCTCTCTTTTGGCTATTTAACGATTTCTTCGTTGTAAAATACACTCAGACACTTACATTCGACTACAATCTTTAGCACTTTTATCACAAATGTGATTTAGGTTTCAAATAAGCAAAGTCGCTATTTGTCGAAAGGTGTTGGGACTTCATGTGGTTCTATTGTTTGGTCTAAAACCCTGCAATGCTCTTCAAATATTACATAGTCTACTTTATGGTTACTTAATTAACATTTGAGCCATTTTGCCCAGAATTTTTTGCTTTTTTTGAAATGATTTCAGTATAACTTTCCCTTTCAGCAACCAGATCGATTTGTTTTAAAATTTTTGCTTTGAAGTTATTTAACTTATCCAGTTCACAATGCGTTGCTTCATTTTTCTGCTGATTTCAATATCATATCCAACGGTTGCTGCAAATAACGGTAAGATCACCTTATCTGATGATCTGATTGAGAAATCTACATATTTTATGATCCATGTTACCTACTTACTTACTTAAAGGGACTATGTCAGCTGGGGCACATGCGCTTTCGAGTCCGGTTGGTCGCTTTCTAAGAGGAGTATTACTGCGTAGATTTGTTTGATTTCTACAAACAGAATCACTTTCTGTAGAATATAGACAATTTTTCAAAATCAGTCGATATACCTTTACATTTACATCCAATGCGATATAACAGCCTCCTGAACTCTCTGACGGTATTTGAAAAAGTTGGGCTAACGATTTCAAAGTTATTATCAACCTGCGCATGCACCTGGGGTGACATAGTCCCTTTAAAAATTGCTTTTGTTTAAAAAATCAATCTAGTTTGTCTGATTTTATTAACTGAACTGAAACTATAATATAACACTCAATCACATTACGAGCCAGACGTTCTTAGCAACCAAAAAATACCTTGGGATCCCGCTGAGATACCAGTCTTTTAATCCGGTATCTCTGCGTGAAGCCCAGTGACTTACCAGCATTCCAATGAAATTAAATCTGTTTTGGTGATCGTTTCTGTTCCACTTGCCTAATAGGCGTTAATTTTCGTGCGAATGTGAAATTCATTAATTGCTTGTTTTTAATTTATTCTACTTTTGTTCATGGCGTTTGAGAGATATATAAACAAGTTTTAACTGCCGTTTGGCAGGAAATCGCTTTTTTAGAAAAGTGTAGTTTTGAAGAAGAAAAATTCAGGCTGTTAATCACGCGACGCATTTCCATGGACAAATTGAAAAAACTTCACTCTACTCATGCACACCGCCCTTTGCGTTAGCTATAATGAAAAATAATTAAAAATTACACCCCGCTTCACTCGATCGGCTAAGCTCGATTTCTGCCGCTCTCTCACAGCGGCTGGTAATCGAGCCTATCGATCGGCCAAACCTGAAACGCGGATATCAACGCTGAAATACTACTTGAAATTATCAGCCACTTGGATTTCTTCCAGAGCAGCTAACAATATCCTTTTCCGGTAGGAAATTTATACCGCGTCTACATATTCCACTATAACGACGATGCAAGCCTTCTGCCATAAAATAGTAAAACAGGTAAAAAGACTTACGGTACCGACATAGGATTTTAGATCAGTATCTAGGCTACGCGCAGTCTCTTTTTACGCAAGAATAGTCAAGCAATCATCATAATGCGCGCGTCATGTTTTCACTCCACAGGCCATTCGGCGCCCGCTCTCGTATCTCGCGTGTCCTTTGTGCTTTGTCTTCTTGTACACTTTTCAGTATCATGTACAAAATAAATACAGGGCGAACCAAAATGAACTTACACCGGTTTGAAAGTCGCACTGGCATAAGCTCCTCAAATTTTATTCTGGTTCCATCTTGCGAAATACGGACAGCATACGCTAGCGCATGGCTCCTTGCTAGCTAAGTGTTGTTTGGTTGTTTGGTACACAGAAAAATAGGCACAAGCGTCAGAAAAGAGAAATTTTCAGTCAAAAAAGTGACCATTTAACAGGCGGGCGTCAAATACACAGGCTTTTCGTACGAATATAAAATAAGACAATAATTTCAAATCGTTTTTTCAGCGGCTTAACCTTAAGGTAGGATTGTTTTTTGGGAGAGGGGGGCTACGGATAAAAGGACAAAAAATTGGAGGGTAATTCTTCAGAAAAAAATACGAAAAAATTGTCATTTATTTTACGATGACTTTGAATGCTGCGAACCCTAGAAGTGCCTAGGCATACAGTAATGCCAGGACTCCAACCTGTGTAACCAAAAAGGATATACATAATTTGCCTAAAATTTTTATTATGTTGCATATCCCAGAAGCACTCAGGTATACAGTGATGCCTGGACTCCAACCTGGCTGAACCAGAAAGATATAGAACATTTGTATGAAAATTTTCGCCTCAAAATGTTTATTATGTTGAATATCCCAGAAGCTCTCAGGCATACAATGATGCCAGGACTCCAAAACCTGGCTGAACCAGATAAGATATTACAACGTTTGCCTAAAATTTTTTACCGCAGAATGTTTATTATGTTGCATATCCCAGAAGCTCTCAGGCATACAATGATGCCAGGACTCCAACCTGGCTGAACCAGATAAGATATTACAACGTTTGCCTAACATTTTGTATCGCAAAACGTTTATTATGTTGCATATCCCAGAAGCTTTCAAGCATACAATGATGCCAGGACTCCAACCTGGCTGAACCAGATAAGATATTACAACGTTTGCCTAACATTTTGTATCGCAAAACGTTTATTATGTTGCATATCCCAGAAGCTTTCAAGCATACAATGATGCCAGGACTCCAACCTGGCTGAACCAGATAAGATATTACAACGTTTGCCTAAAATTTTGTATCGCAAAATGTTTATTATGCTTCATATCCCAGAAGCGCTCAAGCATACAGTGATGCCAGGACTCCAACCTGGGTGAACCAGAAAGATATACGATATTTTTTAAAATTTTTTTGTCCCAAAATGTTTATGTTGCCTATCCCAGAAGCTCTCAGGCACACATTGATGCCAGGACTCCAACCTGGCTGGAACAGAAAGATATACAACATTTGCCTAAAATTTTGTCTCAAAATGGTTACTATGTTGCACATCCCAAAAGCGCTCAGGGATACGGTAAAGCCAGGACTCCAACCTGGGTGCACCAGAAAAGATATTCAAATACGCGTGGAAACTCGATTATATTATTTTTGTTGTACAGTATAACAGGGCTTCTTGTTTACTCACTTTATTTTCTTACCTAAGAGTTCATAAATGTTTAGTTTATTTATTCTGTTAAGGACCCCTTTGTCCACCACATTTGTGAAAGAGCTTCCTTTTCTTAAAAATAAACAAAAACGTGCCGCGCGCGTGCCAACAGCTGTTCATCACACGCGAGCCACGTTTTCACGTGGCAGGCGATTTTCGCGGTCGCTGCCGGTGGGTTGTTTTCGCCTTTTATCCCTGAAAGGAGAGACTTCTAGCGAGCGGACGGAGCTTTTATCTTATCTAAAGAAAACGATCGAAGGAATAACTTACCTCGGTATGCAGTTATTTCGCTAGACTACCAGCTACATGTTACGGTCGATACGCTGCATACCTGAAGACGTTTTGCTGTAGTGATCTTTAGTCCGTGCCGCATTGTTTGTAGGTAATCTTCGCCGTCATCACGTTTGCTTGCTTTTGATTTGCAACGCAGAATGGCAAAGCCACACCGAGTAAGAAACAACTCTTCTTTGTTAACTCTCCGATCAGAAAGACCAGAAAGCCCACCATGTCTCCTAGCTGATACTTGTCGCCTCTTCGTTCAAAAAACTTGCCAGTGAACGGGCTACACTGAAACGCCACATTTCACAGATCTAATTTAGCACCTGGATGAAGCGCTTGTAGAAATTCCAACCCGCCAATTATCAAAAGCAGCCATTTGCGGAAGGAAAGGAGTAAATGATTGAGTAATCGAATTTTCCCGCCCTGGTCAAAATAATTATGAAATCTAACCTCTTTAGAATTGTCAAAAGAGCCCTATTGAAACGCTGCGGGAGTGAAACCGCAAGCCGAATACCATGACGTCACTCCATAGCAACCAGACCTTGCGAATTTTTAAACTTCTGGTTCTCTCTGGCTCGTGATGAATGTTAAAATAGACTTTCATATGTCAATGTGAACTTTAACTGCCAGAAATTCATTGACACAAAACTTTTGTACCGTAATAATTCGATTTAGCGCCCTCCTTCCAATAATAACCCCCTTTCTAAAAAGCGCTCCCCCTTGAGTGTTGTTTTGCTAATAAGCGCCTCCTTCCCTTATTGTGAAGGAGACATCGAAGACACTGACATAGAATAGACTAATTAAACAGGTGAATTATTGTCTTCTGTCTCATCTGAAATAAATATTAACCATATTGACCATGCGAACCCGTAAAGTTACAGTCGGTTGCGTCCGATTGTTATGTCAAAAAAGAAATAATCTGCTTCTTACAAAAAAGCGCCCTCCTTTGAGCTACCAAAAGTAAATTAGCGCCCCGCGTGCTTAGTCAAATCATTACGGTACCTGTTTGACAGATGCCGTTACCACGTAGTAATCTTGTAATAAACTGCAACATTAAGCGTTCTAATCTTTCTTCAGAAGAATGGGCTGCACTTCAAAGACTTAGTAAACCTGTAAGTACGCACGCAAACAGTGCAGCACTTTGTCCTTCCATTTACAGCGCGGACAAAAGGACTTGAGGACTTGAGGGATCTATTTAGATAACTGATCTCTTTACACGCATCTCCGTAAATGTTATGGAAAAGGATATACATTGGCGAAAGGGGAGGAGACCTGCGAACGACTACGAGACGTCGAAAGAAATGACAAGGACGCATGCAAAGCAGTCGCTTGACACTTCAATCTCCCTGACACTTGATAGACTGTGGTCTTTCCCTACAACAGGGCAATACAGAAAGCCGTAAAAATTGAGAGCAAAAATTCATCTTTCAAATCGACACCCTTAATCCCCACGGGAATACGCTCTGACGAAGGGCTAACGCTGTAAACGCCAGCTTTTGAGTTTCTTCATGGCGGCCAATTTACCTTATTAACTCAGCTTATACATCCAAGTTTTTGTGTTTCACTTCCCCACTGACGCAACATCACAGTTTCTTTAGAAACCCCTTTTATTTAAGTATACCTGTTTGTAAACAATTGCACTGAAAAATTCATTTCACGCATACCTGTTCTATATTCTCCCCCCAACTCTTTTGTTCTTTGAATTTATGACCAACCACACCACCCCTTTTTTAGAACATGTGACTTTGCTGTTTGTTGGTGATGTTGCATTTTCCGGTCCAGTGAAATATTACGTGGAACATGGCTATCACACATACAATGACACACTTGATGACGTGGCACCATATATTAGAGAAGCTGACATCTCGGTAGCGAATTTGGAATCTCCCTTTGTAAACAACGATGTCTATCGCTACAAATACAAAGGTCGAAAGGAAGTCATACTGGATGCAAGTCCAAATGCCGCCCCAGCATTAAGGTAAAATTGACGCCTCTATAAAATAGGACTATATAGCAACCTGCTTGGTAACAGGCGTTGAACTCTCGGAGGGACACTTTCTCGGAGGGGGCTAGGGATGGTGCAGCGGTAAGAGCACTTGCCTCCCACTGATGTGGCCTGAGTTCGATTCTCGGAACCTGTGACATATGAGGGTTGAGTTGCCTTTACTCCGAGAGGTTTTCTCAGGGTACGCCGGCGTTCCCCTTTTCTCAAAAATTAACATTCCCAAACTCCAAATCGATATTGGTGATGTCCCCTATTCGCATTCTGTGCTAAATACCGTCAACACCTAAACAAAGTGATTTAGTTTTATTACTTATTTATTTTCTTACTTAGCCGTAACGGGTACTTGCCGCTTGGTATAGAGTGCTGTATTTTGGATCCCCTGTCTCGAAAATGGTAACCGATGTATCAGGGATTTTTAATTGGGACACGTTAATCATAACTGAATATCTAAAAATGTTACCTGCAGACCGATTTTCATTAACTTGGTAAAGCAATCTGTAAGTATGGGCCCTGGCATTCGCAATGGGTCACAAAATGATATGGAATTCTGTATTAAATATAGGGTACAAAATTAAAGCTTTTTTTACATTATATTTTTTTTATTTTTTCTTAGTGATACGTAGGAGATAATTTTCTTTACATTTAATTCACATTTCCTGTTTCAAATCATCTTAAAGAAGCCTTTCGTATTCTTTAATTCAATACTTAAAGGCTCTTGAAATAGTCGTTTCTGAGCCTTTAATAGCAATTTTTAAAAGGCCCGCGAATGTGCCATTAATTGCTTTAAGTGATTTTCTTAAAGATCAAGGACATAAACATTTAATGTAATTAAGATGAATTTAAAGACAAGGAAAAACGATTCTTTACCGTATCTTTAAGATAGTTTAAGAAACATTAAAGTTTCATTTCGTCCTTTGAAAGGTTTTAGGGAATAATTGCTGTACTGCTTTCAAGAGGTACCGAAACCAGAGGTCCGCGATGTAGACAGTAGCCTTTGTTTTTTTTCTCAGTGGCCAAATAGTGAATTAATCCCCCCTCCTGACTCGGCCATCCATCTTGGTTTCGTAATCTGAAAGATTGCAGCTTTTACAGACGAATGTTAGAGTCTGTGAATATTGATATCATGGCAACAACTTGCAGTCAAATTGCAGCAAGTTGTTTCCTCGATCGCAGTAGCAACTTATAGCATTTTAAATCTTTTTTGGCAAATTTTAACTGGAATGCTATTCCTCTAAAAATAATAGGTCATGTATATCTTAGGAACTAGTAAACAATTTCCACTTCTAGATTTGCAGGATTTGATGCTGTCACACTTGCCAACAACCATTTTAACGACTTTGGCTCTAAAGGCGCCAACTTTACTGTTGAAGTGCTAAAGAAGACAGGCATAAAATATTTTGGGGTCAGTTATGGGAAGTACGACACACAACAGGTATTTTTACTGTCCCTAAGGGACTGTGCAATAATTACCTGGCAGGGGGTTGGGAAATGGGTAAAATACGGCGAAAATTAACTTTAACCTCCCCTCACCTACTGAAAATATTAAGGTCAACCCCCCCCCCCCCATCCCCTCCTTCCTCCCCGCATTGGTTCCCTCATACCTAATTTACGTGTTCAGATTTCTTTCTCAGGCACAAAAAGTACTTCAAATGACTCTTCAACGTACGAGTTCTCTCCATTGGAATCACTTGACTCTGATTCTGAAGTTGTGTCGTCTTCACACGAGTTATAAAATTCTTCATCTTCCAGAACATCCCTGACAGCATTTTCACGTGCGTGGCTGAGAACTCGTTTAGTTAAATCAGCCTTACTTCCGCTTATCTTGAGACCATGTTGTTTCAAATACATTTTCAGCTGGTTGTTCGTAAATAAGTGCTTCCATATCTGTTTCATTTTCCAAGAAATATTGGGTGGAAGAGCGTCCCTTTTTCTTACTCTTTTTGCATCCAAGAACTCAAGCTGCTCTACATAACTTTTACTCGCAATCTCGTCCACGTTGTGCTGGGAACAGAACTCTTGCAAAGACCTTTCTTCAGAGGGGGAAATTTTCCCTCGTTGAACAAGTTCTTTATCTGGACACTCGGGAGAAGCTTATAAGCTTACTTTGCAAATTAATCAAACTGTTTTTACATAGATCCATTTATTGCTATTAAAGTCAGCAGTTGGGTTTTCCATTGCCTTTAATTATAATACAATGTAGGCTATCCTACTTTGGCATCTTTCTTTTTCGTTGAATAACATCATAGTGTCAAGGCCGTAGCCAGAGGTTTCTGATAACCGCTGCTCCCCCAGAAAATTTCGAAATCTAGACGCTCGGAAATGCCATTTTGAGCGTTTTCCTGGTGGTATTTTCCCCCAAACATAACCAAAATCCAAACTAACTTTAACAGCATTCCTGGAGTCAATAAAGCAGAACTATTTTTAATATATAACAGAGACATTCCTCTTCTACTGCATGACAGACAGGAAAATATTAAATAATCAGCCAGTTCAGAGATCAAAGCAGCTGGAGTTGATATTTTCCCAGTTTAATTCCAGTGTAAGCAAGTATAAATGTTTGAACTCTAATAGCTCTTCTACCACTTTTCCAGTTTGTGAAAAAGAATGAAAAAAGTAATGCCCCTCCTGTATGTATTAAATTTTACATCCAACCCCCCCTCTCTCTAGTTGTGATTTTCCCCTATGCCCCCCCTCTGGTTTCCCAAACCCCCCTCCAGGTAATTATTGCACAGTCCCTAAGTTCGATTCGTTTCATTCTCTTCTATAAAGGAACCCCGGGAAGGAACGAGGAAAGGGATTCGCCGGTTAGGGAGGTGCTTTGTTATACAGCGCAGATTTGTAACGTGGCACCTGGCATGTACGTTATAAGATTTGTTATAAAGGGGACAGCTGCGTATGCTATTTTAGATGACTCCGTTATGCACAGACAACCATTACGTTAAATCTTAGGGCTGCTGCTTGGTGAATAGCGCACAATTATGCAACGGATTGAAATAAATTTAAATTTTGTCTCGTGAAAATCTGCAATTTTGTTGCACTTAGCTGAACAAACACACGGATTTCCTCTTTTTAGAGAAAGCAACCGTCCTGTTTAAGGACGGTGCCCCCTAACACAGATGTATTTTTGCAAAGGTTATGACTATGAGGAAAAAGTAGACCTTAGCAAGGGTTATTGGAATCCAAAAAGAAAAATGTGGGTAACCACGCATTTTTCAGAGAAAATTAAGCTACCATAATTCAAAAAAGCGCTAAAATACAAAGAATGTATGGCAATTTCTATCCAAACTTAAGCTCAATTATCTCTGAAAAACGCGTGGTTACCCCTAATTTTCTTTTTGGATTCTGATAGCCCTTGCTAAGATCTGCTTATTCCACGTGGTCATAAACTGCGCAAAAATATTGTTGTATTAGTGGGCAAAGTCCTTAAGAAACTTGAATATCTCGAGATGCGCAGAACGTATGCGCAGTAACAAAAGGAGCCACCGTCCTTAAATTTAACCTAGAAGTTCAACTTTGGTAAAGAATCTTAAGCTTGAATGCCCAAAACAATAAGAGTCATCCCTTTACTACCGGACAAAAAGAAGCATTTAATGTCAAAGTATTGACCGATTACGGGTACGTACAGTCAAGAATGGTCTGTGATCGAACGGATTTTATGCCCGGGAGGGGGGGGATTGAACCATGTTTGGGTGTAGGAGTGCTGCTGAGGGTCTGATACCCTGACCCTGTTTGGGACAAAAAAAATAAAAAGCTCGAAAACACCAACCCTGTTTATGACAACACCTTCCATTTTAGGTCCCTGTTTGGGACAAATGAAAACAAAATACACACTCCTTTGTTCTCCATAATTTTCAAGGATTTTAGAGACCCAAGTTTCCGAACTAGGATTGCTGAATTCTGTATAAGCCATAACGACGACAATCGTGAAACCATACCCTATTTTGGACAAGTTCAGACTCTGTTTAGGACCGTCAAACTCGCATACAATTACATATGCTGTTCAGGACGGAGAGGCCAGAGCCATACCCTGTCCAGCGACCCGTCCCGTATAGGCTATATAAGGGAGTACCTCCGAGATTTTATGATGCCTGCATTGTGTACGAAGCATTGAGTAACTTGGTCTCACCTTATTATTTAGTTCATACTGTTTTCATTCCGTTGTTGCAGGATCCTCTTATCCTGGAAGCAAAAGGAATAAAAATCGGATTTCTTGGCTACTGTGACATCCCATCTGTAAACAAAAACTGCACCCAAATGAGAATGCTCTTCAACTCTGGTCCTGCCATCTATCGGGAAGATATTGCCACTAGGGACGTTAACAAGCTGAAGAAGGTTTTTATTATATCTATTACCAAATGAACACATTGATTAAGTCACTTTGTAAATTGGTCTCCATCTCAGAGAAAGCAATAAAGAGAACTGAGAACTAAAGTACGATAGGGCCAGCGACTACATGCGTATGTTAGCTTGGCGTCCACAGCGCGCTTACACGTATCACGGAAAGTGAACACTTTCCAAAGAGGACACAAGGATTGTACATAGAAGTTAAATTTTCTTTTGTAATGAAAACTACAAAAGCCCTAGCAAAATTCAGAAGTCAACTACTGCCTAGTCAAATGGCCATACTAAATGCAATAATGTTAACCCCTGTTTAGTTCACTTAATTCGTAGATGCCTACCATAAACATTGTCACAACATAAAACACTGCAATTGCCAATGCCAATACCACAACCAGTGCCATAGCAATTGCCACTATTGTCATCCCATGAGCATTATAATTACCATCACCAATTCCATTGGTACTAACATTGTCACTGCCATGCCAGTAGCATTATACATTGCCACTAACATTGGAATTACCCTCACCTTAGCTTGACTACCACAATTAACAATACCGTTATCATTATCATCAATACACTGAGTTTTTTCAAGGTGACCAGATTGTGTCTTTCCCGACTTTCCTTGTTAATCTAAACAGGTTATTTAATCGCGGCTGAAACTTTTTTATCAGATCGGAACGGTGACTTAAACGATTTTAGCTTTTAGCATGGCGAAACAGTTTGACGAACTTTTGACTGGAATTCCTGATGTCAGTTCATCACTTGTAAAATACAATGCGGCGTCATGATCACCATCAAAGGCTTAACCAAAATAGACCAATGATGGATATATTTTTAATTAGTTTTAATTAGTTTTCTTAGTTTCAGAACTAAGGTTTTGAAGTATTTCTCGGTATTAGATAAAAAGCAACATGTCTGTTCTGTTAAATAGCATTTTTCTTTTCTTTGCATCTCTGTATTCATATACGATATTTTATGTATCATCAACTTTTACATGTTTTATATTTTTGTTATTCTTATTTGTATTTATATTACTGATCACCGGTTTATACCAGCTGTTCCTCTGTGTTCAGCTGATCGGTTTTTTCATCGAGATAAATAAAGACATTATTATTATTATTATTATTATTATTATTATTATTATTATTATTATTGTTATTATTATTAAACAATAACAACAACACCAACAACCCCAACAACTACCCAAAAAAACTAACGTCGTGATTTTGATTCCTGAAGGCTAATGTTGATGTCATTGTTGTCTTCATCCACTTTGGACAAGAACTTCATAGAAGGCCAATGCCTTACCAGCGTCACATAAGCAAATATCTGATATCGCTTGGTGTGCAAGTGATCATTGGGGCACATCCACACGTGCTACAGTCACACTGTCTCCATGGCAACAACCTGGTGGCATACAGTCTAGGGAATTTTGTGTTCTACCCGAAACAACCTTTGAACGGAAACGCTCTGGTAGTGTAATGTACTATAATGTATAATATTCAAACAATTAATTTCAAAAGAACAGAATGATAAAGTAGCCTTGTAAACTTAGAGTTTCCAAAACTTTCATGCTATTAAACAAGTCAATCGATCCATCAATTAGTCAATCAGTCAGTCATTGCAAATGGCAAAGAGTCACGTTATAAAGGTCAGCGGGTTACGTTGGCGGACGAACAAGGGTTAATTTCAAAGGTCTTGGTGAAGGGGATCAAAAGGGTCACCACCTCTTCCAAATTTGCTAACGTCTTTGTTTCTTTCAGAATGTGTATGGAAGACTGACAGAGAAACCCGACAAAACCCGAATAGACTCTTACGAGTACTTCTTTCTTGAAAACTGTGAAAACTTGAAAATGACCCAGATTCTTAAAGTAACTCTATCAAGGTACTAGTCGCCATTCGTGATTTCTTTCTCTTGGGTTGTATAAGTTAGGGAGAATTAGTGAGATATTGGAAGAGGATATTGAGAGGGAGTTGGGGAGAGCTCAGTAATCTTCTAACGAGACCCCAAAAGAAGGGGATAGCTCGTCCCTCAGTAAGTTTGCAAATTATTGATGAGAAACTTAGCCGAGAAATTTCCAGGTGAGAAGTTTCCTAATAGGGATCACGTAAATTTTTCAGGTACCCAATTTTCAATTCGGTATTTTCCTAAACACAATGTGCAAAAAAGTGTAAGAAATCTTCCACAGACGTAGGTAACAAAAGAACATTTTTCAATACAGTAACACGATTAACCTCCGCTAACTCGAACCTTATTTCCCTTGATTGATGTTTCTTGGTTATACAATCGGCTACCATGAAATCCCGAGCAAGTTTTAGTTTCCTTTACATGTTAGACTACATTTTAATGGAAAGGGTGTTGAAGTCACGTGGTTATTGAAATGTTACGATTTTGTCGTCAAGCAATGTCCAGGAAACACTCGTGTAAAATATAGAGTACCCTGGACAAAACAAGTCAGGATTAGTTTACACGATTTCAACTTTTAAATGCTTTACTTATATTTCAAAAAATTGCAACATAGCAGAAAAGAAAACTGCACACATGAAAAAATTCTTGAAATACACGAGTGTTTATCCTAAGACCAGAAATAGGAAGGGAAAACACGCGCAACCGCATCGGTTCTCGCTCCAACAATACTCAATATTCTAGTGAACGTGTACAAAGTCCTTTAGTTTGCTTTACTGTAGAATTTGACTGGAACATGTAATGAATATCTTTCCTTGTCTTTTTAAGAGATCTGGCAATGGAAAGTCCTTTAAACTAATTTCTGCAAGTACAAAATTCGGCTCTAGCGGCCGTCTTTGTCCTCGAGTCGCTCGCTCTGAGATGCGTTTAGCTGTGGCTACTCTTTATCTCCTGTTATATGTTTTTGAAAGGCAGAGTTGACGAGACGTTCACGAGAGTTGGGGATAGGTGATGAGAGTGGACAAGGGTTGGCGGTGGTTGGCAAGAATTGACAAGAGTTGACGAGAGTTGACAAGGTTTGGCGATAGCTGGTGAGAAATCTTAAGAATGGACGACAATTTACCAGAGTTGGCGATGGTTGACGAGAATTGACAAGAGTTGACGAGAGTTATCGTTGGCGAGAGGTCAACAAAGTTGACAAGTGTTAGCGATAGTTGTGAGAGTTGACAAAAGCTGAAGGTGGTTGACTTGTATACTTTTTACTGAATTTTGGAGTTCCAGTGATGGCTTATTTGATTGATCAATTTTGTTTTCAGAAATGGTGTATTAGGTGCTAAATATCTGCCTTTGAAAATCGCTTTTAACAAAACAACCAAGCGACTTCACCCGGAGCCTGTAAAGAACGCCAGATGGATAAGCGTTTGTGGAAAGGAAGACAAACAGTGCGAAAAAAAATGCAAGGATTCAGTTAAACTAAAACGAGTGCTTAACATTCATTAGAAAAGTTACAAGAGGAGCGTTTCTAGCAGAAAATTCACCCAGACAGAAATTTGCTGAGAAGTCTCCAGAATTTGTACCTTTACCAGCCAACGCAGCCAATTTGATTATTAATTTTCCCCTTACTGTGTCCATTGAAAGCCAATGATCTTGCCAGCTCATCCAAAATGCCTAGTTGCCACTATGTAACACGCCAGCTGATATATTTGACACACCAGCAGGTAACAGAAAGTAAAAGAAAATAAAAGAAAACAATGCTGGGCCAGTATTTGAGGCTCCTATATTTGAAGTAATTCAAATTTTAGAAAATGAAATGAACTCAAGGCAAAATAAAAATGTTGATGTTGTAGGGATAGAGTTTACTTGATATAAAATATATGATTCCGTCTCTGGCCAGGGGGCCGTTTCTCGAAAGTTCCGATAACTTTTCGGGCTCACAGCTATATTTTAAAATTAAAATCTATAAAACGTTGACGTAGTTTTTAGCCCAAATATCAGCCCGATTTGTTTAATCAACTTAGAATTTTATAACTCAGCTTTCAAAACCAACAAAATTTGAGTCTTTAATGTAAACATTGCGCGCACAAAATAGCTTTCCGGGCCCGAAAAGTTATCGGGACTTTCGAGAAACGGGCCCCAGCTTTTTTCCAAGCTTTCGTACTAGAAGCTGTTAGTTCATATTTACAATCACTGACGAACATCTCACTAACTACTTGACGTCTGCTCAGGTTGTTCAAACGTCAGTCCATGTCAACAACAACAGTCCTTGTCAGAACTACTGTCTTAAGAACCATCACACCAGACAGACAACTGAAACTCCTGGTCGGTTAACCCTTTAAGTTCCAAAAATGACCAACATCAAATTTCTCCTCACAATATCAATACAAAATCAAAAGAACTGGCTATGAGAATGAATAAAATGATCACCAAGGGGAAATTGGTTTAATCTTTAAACAAAATCTCCCAAATATTGCTGTAAAAATGTATGGAGATCAGTAAGGAGAATTTGTCTGTTAATATTAGGACTTAAAGGGTTCAAGCCGTTAACTGCATTGAATTAACGTATTACCTAATTCTCGAAAAGGGAAAGCTCTACAGTGGCTATGCTGTTTGGGTGACGGATAAGACGATTGACATCATAGTCCGCCTTTAAAGAAAAGTATAGGAGCATACCCGATAGTATTCAATACACAGTCTTGAAGCGGGGCGCACTCTTCTTATTTCATTAATTACTGACTACGTCCTTGGACTGGAAAAGTCATGCCAGAAAACAGTGGAAAACATGCCTCTTTTAAACAAAAAGTTGGTCGGTATTCGGGGGTTTGTCTAACAAGATAATGAACAAATTATTACACTCAATCTCTTGTAGCTAATTGGCATTGCCCGCCTCGCGATCGGTTGCCTCGGCTCGATTTCGTATAATAATTGCTGACTTTTTTACAGCTGATAAGTGACCAGTATAACGGTTTAAGTCGCCCTTCTCTATTTTTGTGTCGAGTTGTACAATACTAAGTTTTTGTCTCATTTTTCTGATATTCTAAACGGAATTCGATATATTTGAACGCAGGCAGGTTGAACTAACAGCTAACGCTAAACGGAATGAAAATTTGGGAAGATCCACTGGGTAATTAAAGGTAATGACTTTTAAGGCACAGTCGATCCTATTTTTACAAAACGGGTACCATTTGGGCAGGGCGGAGTCCCCCGGCGTATAACAGTGTAGTGTTTATGTGAATTTTGGTCTCTGAGTACCAACTGATCTGTCCGTAAGGAGAAGTTGGACAGTATGTGCAGTTAGTTTCACTGAAATATGTGTATAACTGATAGACAAAGTTACGAGAAATAGATCGTTCATTTGTTGGTGTTATGACAGGGAGAAAATCGTCCGAAATTAAACTTACGTAGAAAGTCCGAAATGTGTCGAAAATTTGTCCGAAAAATTAACGTACACCTCTTCAATATGTACACTTCTCCATTACGGACCGTTTGCTTGGTCTGATAGAGACCAAAAATTTGAATAATGAATGAGCTCTGCCCCCGTAATAAGGTCACCTCCATGATATAGACACTAAACTCTGTTCTTTCGGCGTTCGGAGTAAACCGTTCGACTATACCTGCAGTTTGCACATGCCTTGGAGCATTCAATTGCTCAAGTGAAAATGCGTTTATTCAAGATTTTTTTACAGTACATTACAGTACATTTTTTTGCAGTACATTAAAGCGTAGTTCTAAGCTCGAACTTTTCAACTACGCCGAACCTAACGCAAACGAGCTAAAAAAATAGCTTTTGCTCATTTGCATTAGGTTCGGTGAAAAGTTCAACGTTTAAGCTAGGCCTAAGGCAATATAAACCTAACAGTGCACAGTTATGAGTAGCTACTATTTAAGAATTGTAATTTAAAATTACTCTAATGTTTGCATGCAAGAAACTAAGGTAACATAAACCTTAATGTGCGTGCTTACGAGTGAAAAGTAGTGGTTTAGTCGATCTTCCGACAGGGGGACACCTGTTGAAGTGGTCTGTTAGGGGAATTAGCTATCGCAGACCAACAACAAACTTAAATGACTTGTTTTCTTTTTCTAAGGCTTGACTGTTTAATTCAAACTGTTGAACTTTACAGTGCAGAGGCTAGCTTCGAATGACACAAGAATTTTCGCTCTCAATCTTAGCTAATCTTTTATCTTGACCCGGCGAGAACTGTCAATCTCATGTCAGTTACTTGTCAAACTCAAGTTTAGGCTAACGTAATGCCTTGCGCAGTAGATCTATTGCGAAAGTACGCTTGCGCACGAAGGTGATTAGCATAAAAGCTTCGACCAGTTTAATACGCAGGTACAATATCTAGATCTAGTTCTTCCTAAATTTTCAGCATCGTTCTCAAGGTATCTGGTCAAAATAAAGCAAAAAGAGCAATATAAAATAACAAAGAACAATTCTATCGATTAAAATTAAATTCAACACACTCTACTTAAATACAAGTGAAATCGCAAGAATATTATTACATAACAGCGAACTAACACAGTAATTTAAATTTAGCACAACTGAGCTTCTTCTTCAAATCTAGGTTCCGCCTTTTTCAATAAATAAAAAGTGGACGTGTCCAGCAGTCCGGGGGCCCGTTTCTCGAAACTCCCGATAACTTTCCGGGCCCGGTAAGTATTTTTTCGAGCTCATTTATTTGTCAACTAAGGGTAATTGTTGGCGCAAACTCAGTGGTATGCTTCATGAAATTATAAAGATTAAAATTTAGCTTTCAAAATCGATAACAGTTGTATAGCTATTCGAGAATATTGTGCACCTAAAATAGTTTTCTGGCTCGGAAAGTTGTCGGGAGTTTCGAGAAATGGGCCCTTGGAGAGCAAAATTAACATTCGAAACGGACTTGACATAGCACCAGTAACAATAGACGATTTGTCTTGTACAATACTTGTGAATTAAAGTTTGACAAGTTTCCCTTTAAAAACAAACCGAGTAAAAAAGCAGTTACTACAAGGAATATTAAATGGTACGATATCAGCAGGAAACACGAAGAAATTGCGCTGAAAATGCTAAAAGTAAGATAGAAAAGTTATTTCCAGGAAAACAATCACGAATGTCAAATCTTAAGGTCAAAATCAAAACAATCAAATTGATGTACTGTGCAAAAACAATTGAAGATTTCGTTAAATAAGGAAGGATTTTAACTTCCTAGCAACGTACAAACAAACATCGCAAAACATCCGTTTCGCGCCAAAATTATACCAAGGAGTAAATACCAAAAACTCAATCAAAGCACAACCAAAAACGAACTATGGAAAATGTTGCGATCGCTATAAACCTACACTAGTTTACTTAAGACTTACACAATCTTTATTCTTAATAATCAAGTATCACACAACACAAATATTGATGAGAACTACAATAGATACGATAATTGCAATTGTTGTAACACCATTGTATTGTCAAAACTGATAAATAAAATATGAATATTCAGAATTTACTACGCAAAGTTTACTCTGAAAAATACTGCATTCCTACTGTTTAACACACCTTCTTAAGGCGAACGCGGCAACAGTTTCAAACATTTCTTTAAAAACGGTCCTTGCTAGTCATTTACCTCTTTTGAGAATACAATTTCCTGCTAGACCACACACGGTTGTATACTCTCCTTTGGTGTTGTTTATTATGCTGTACAAGTTGGGTCTAACTTTTGAAACTGTGGATGAAACACTAAAGGCTTAAAGTTTGGCAATTAATTCAAATGAAAGTTATTGATCGGTATTTTCCTATGGTGCTATTTATTATGCTGCAAAAGGTGGTTCCAAATTTGAATCTGTGGATGACACCGAGAGTCTGATCATTCAATGAAAACCCCGAGCAGTACTTTCCTGAAGTACTGTTTTTCGTGATATACAATACAAGTTGATTCCAACTTTTGATTTTGTGGATGAAACACTAAAGGTTTAAATTCAGACGATTCAAATGAAAGCTTCCGGGGTGTATTACTTTCCTGTGGTGCCGTTTATGATGCCGTACAAGGTGTTGCCAACGTTTGAATCTGTAGATGAAACACTAAAGGATTAACGTCTGACTTTTAATTCAAATGAAGGCTATTGAGGAGTATTTTCCACCCGGGGGAGGGGGTACTTCCTTATCTGGCCTTAACGAGGACGTTCGGCCCGATAGGGTATGGTTTTCAGGGGCTTTTGTCTTGAACGGGGTATCGATGTCATCACTTTTTGTCTTAAACGGGGTATGGGTATATGGAATCACCGCAAACAGCTCAATCACTCCACAAAGCTGTAAATAGATTGCCGAATTGTCAATGTATTAAAGAAAAAGTTTATCGTTACCCCATTCTATGCTAAAACAAGGTATAAATTTGGATTAAATGTCACAGAGCAGCTCTGTAAAAACAAAGTTCTGTCTTAAACATGGTAGCAAAATCAGATATTTGTGTCTTAAACGTGGTCAGGTTTAAACACCCGGGCCTCACCTCCCTACCCGAGCATCTGTTGAGTACCCCCAGGGGACTTTCCCTTAATGCTGGCATGTTTATTAAGCTGTGCAGGTTGCTTCCAACTTTTAACCCTGAAGATG
Source organism: Siderastrea siderea (assembly GCA_964030785.1). Taxonomy (NCBI): domain Eukaryota; kingdom Metazoa; phylum Cnidaria; class Anthozoa; order Scleractinia; family Rhizangiidae; genus Siderastrea; species Siderastrea siderea. The sequence continues at coordinate 33,497,302 of OZ034971.1, forward strand.
AAGCACGTACAGTGAAAGCTTCAGTGGTGTTGTTTATTATGCTGTACAAGGTGGTTTTAACTTTTTGAATCCTTGGGTAAAACCCGAAAATGAGACCATTCGAATGAAAGCTGATGAGCAATATTTTCTGTTGGGCTGTTTGTAACGCTTTACAAGATGTTTCTAACATTTGAATCCCTGGGTGAATTCCGCAAAAGCACAACGGACTAATGTGAATTAAGATTATTCTAGTGAAATTTGAAGGTTAAACCTGGGATAGAAGCGAGTAACCACGTTTTCAAATTTCCATACTTGTGTCTGTGGAGTTCAGACACAATATATAGATTCAGACACGATATTACTATTTCATCGAAAGCTTTCAATTCATTATTTGTTCAGATCTCATATTTTATGGACATTATTTGGCATCAGATTACAGTTTTCCCATACAATCACCACATTTCGTGCCCTGTTTGCCTCCTTTCCAAAATGGCGGACTGAATGGAGTGAAATGTCTCCGGCACCAATTTATTCACCTGGGTGGAGAGAGACAATGTGGAGTAAAGTTTCCTGTCTAAGGAAACAACACGATGGCGGGGACCAGGCCTCGAACCACCTACCGTCAGATACGAACTCCAAAGCGCTAACCCCAACACCAGCGTCCCCCCACCCTTCCCACGGGAACAGTCACTACAGTACGTGTTGTAAAATCAAAAAATCGATTCGTTATCTGGAGAAAATACATCACTAGATTGTGCGATCTGTCTTTTGATATAATGCTAACGGCCACCAATCCAATACTGAGTAGTAGATGCCATCGAAGCACTGCACCGGAAAGAAGGATTTTTCGTACCGTACTCCCCAAAGTTGTCTTCGTTCTGAATTCCTCCGTTAGGTCTCCCGTCGAAGTCACAGCCAAGATCTGTGCCATACCAACTATCGATGTGATAACCATATTGTTCGCTGTAAGGGGAATACGCAGTACATTCCACGCATCTGTTTCCTCGAATGTCAACAAGCTCGTACGAAGCGCATCGATCTGGACCAGGCACATTGAAAAGGTCGTTTTCGTCAAACGATGCGCGAATGTAATCTCGGTAGTCGACGCCATCAGTCAAGAAGTTACAAGTGGCTCGCCAATGAGTGGAGACATTACGAATGGACTTCATACGGGACATTGACAGACGGTAGCTATTCCATTCAGGTGCTTGTTGGTTGATTGGCGTATCGCTCAGGTAAAAGGCTTTGCCCCGGAACGCCTCATTGTTTTGCAAGGAGTGAGACTGGATCAGAGTCCACGCAACACCAGGCTCGGAATCAAAGTCGCAGTAGACTGGGAATGAAACGTTCTGTTGGTCTGTAATGTTGTAGATTCCATTGGCTTTCACTTTTTTGAAGATCATGACGTCTTTACATGATCGAGGAGGCAGCACGATGTGACACCTGTGTCCCGTGTATCCTGCTGGGCATGTGCAGTTGAATCTTCTTTTGTTGTCGTCACACACCTCACGACACGTGCCGCCATGTTGACAAGGGGCAGTCTCACAGCACCTGTTATGACACATTGGCTCAGAGCAGGGCTGCCGTGTAACTCCCTATGAAACAAGTCAATGATTTAACTACTTGGCAACCTATTATAGAGTCTACATGTGGCCCAAATCACTCTTAATTAGGCCAGAAAACCCATGAAGTGATATTGAGGAGAAAGTTTAATTCATAAAGAAATGCAAATCCAAATTACCACTGGTATATAATTTTCGGTTCTGGGCTTGGTCTTATGATCTGTACAGTTTGTACAACAAACATTGCGCCGCATGTGAGTGTCGCGCGTGTGTGTTATTGCTAGATGACTGAAAGTTTCACGGCTCGTTCAGTATGGTTTACAAATATTTCACAAAACTGATGTGAATTAAGTTTATCTTCTCGGCGGGATACTTCTCGGCTGCCAAAACACCGTGATTTGTCAGTGACAAGCAGGTTAAATAATTGATGATGCCGAGGTATCGGCAGCGAAGGTAATGGATTTTTTTTTCGTAGCTACAGTCGAAACCCGTTTAAGGCACACCCGCTTAATACGAATTCCCCATATTACGGGGAAATCACGGTGATCCTTTCATTGTTATTGAGGTTTTTCACTTGGTCAGTGCAAAAATGTGAAATTAATAAAAATCAAGAAAAATTGCCAGTGGGCCTATTAGTTCCGTCCCTTATTCGTAGCAAAACAACTTTTGTTCCATTATTTGCAGGTGTGTAATGATCAAAACACTGGAGGAAATACTTTAAATGGTGGTTGCGAATATTCGCCAAGAGACGGTGATTGTGCAGAGAGTCAGAAAAGATGACAAACCATAGTCAAACTTTTTCGCTTTAAATTCCCTTGTGCTTTTTTTGGAGGGGGAGGGGGGTTGGGGGAGTTAGTTGACTGCAAACAGGACACAAAATACATTGCTCCGTACCAACAATTCAAGTTATATGGATCCGTGAAATTTGAATCCTGAAAAAGGTATAAATTGAAATAACTCAGGTCAAGATTTTCAAATTCGCAGGATATACCTGGGCGTGTAGAAAGTCTGAGCACAATTCTGTTTTTAATTTCGTCTGCGTAAAAAGTTTTGTCCGGATGTTGACGACGATTTCGTCAATTTGTAGTGGCAAAAAAGCACGAAACAAAACTACGAAGCTATATAGCTGGAAATGCACGATTTGTCTGTTGTTGTGGTTTATGATATTCAGTGAAATAAACGAAAAAGGCAGAACAGTTAAAAAAAGTTTCAATTTATTTAATTTTCGAAATCAGGTTATCTGCGCCAAAAAAAAAAAAAAAAGAAAGAAAAGGAAAGTGTTTTAACTTATACTTCATCAAAGCAATTCCGTTACAGATACAATAGGAATATATCAATTCCAAGAGTAACATTAAAAGCTTAACTTTACCTTTTTTTCGATGTAAGTCCTGACTGGCTCGTAATAAGTGACTCCTTCCTTTTCTTTCAGTGCTTCTGATGCCAGTTTTGTGTTTGCATCGTTCAGCTCGCAGTTTTCGGTTTTATTGATCTCGTTAAAGTTGAAGGAGAAGCACTGACATTCACTCAAACACGTGTGAAAGCATTCTGTCCAGATCGAAAAGCTTAAAGTCTCGTAAACGAAACCATCAAGAGCAAAGTCTTGTTTGGTGTCGGTGTTAAGCGAGAGTGACTTCTTCTCGCACATTTCATTTGTACACTGGCTGATGGAATAGTGAATGGCAAACAGTAGCAAGAATAAGGATCTAACAAAGCTTTTTTCAGGACCCATTCTTTGCGACGTTGCTCTTCGTTATAATGCAGAGAGGCGGCTGTTTGTGTCATCAATGTGGCTTCAACTCTTGCGGCAGTAGAAGAAATCAAAAGTGAAAATTAAAAATTAAAAATGTTTATAATTATTTTCCTGCGGTGTTGGTTGCTAATTCACTATTTTCAAAAATGAAATTTGCCATTTCTTAAAGAAAAGTTGACTCTGCAAGGTCACAGTTAGGCAAAAAGTATGAAATTCTGAGAATTTGTTAATCTAACAAAACCATTTTGATATCCCTGCATTGGTTGGCACTTCAACTTACTCTCAATATCTTTTTGCTTAACATTTCGTTGATAAGCTTAAGGTAAGTGAAAGGTACAAATAATGGCGACAGTTAGAATAATAAATGATATAGTTGAATAGATTAGTTCCGACGAGAACAAAAGATCTCTGAGTTCAATACATCAGTTCTGACTATCGCCATATAATTATTCGTGTCACCTACGCTCCACCTTAATTATAAAATTTTGTACTGCAGAGTATTTTCTCGGTCCCTGATGATGCCGTAGATCGGCAAAAGCTCGGACCAATAAACCAGTGTAGTAGCTTAAGGCCTCACTCGAATCATTAGAAGGGTAAGTTATAGGTTGATAACTCTTCGATGTGTTTTTGATAAATTAATAATTTGTTGCCTTGCTTAAGTTAATAGTTTTTATTTTTGTTTTTATCAGTAAGGGTTTTTTAAAACAATTGACAATAAAAACTAACGGTAACAATTCACGACGTTTCGACCGCTCTTCGGTCATTATCAGGCGAAATGTTGAGAATATGAATTTGCATAGACATATAAAGTGACAAAGGGGCAAAAATATGTAAGGAAAATGTATGAGGTAATAATGTGTAAAAGTAGCTAAAAGTATGTGTAAAAAGAATTTGTTAAAACAATAAAAGCATGCAAAAAAATTACTATGTAAAGACTAATTATTTAAAAACCTTCGCACGAATTGAGTCGGTCTGTACATTGAGACTTGGTCTCAGTTCATGGATAAAAAACATTTCGAAAATGAGGCAGTCAAATTTGTTTTTACATTTCTTTAGAATTTTAAGACGGGAGAACAACAAGATTGAAAATAATCGTATGCTTCCGTTTCTCGGAACACGATTGCTCAACAAATCTACCCACGTTGAGACAAAGGTATATGTGAAGCCCACAAACTCGGGTTTAATGTTACACTACAAGAGTCATGTTGAAGATCGGTATAAACGCGGCCTACTGAACACTATGCTGGATCGTGCGTTTCGACTTTCGTCTAACTGGGCCTACTTCTCTGAAGAATGCGATCGTCTCAAGTTGTTGTTCTCCCGTCTTAAATACCCAGATAAGCTAATAAATTCTACCATTACACGCTTTATTGCCATCAAAGCCACTGAACAACCCGTTCCCTCACCAACGGACAACAATAGTCCAGAGCCCGTTCGTGTTGTTCTACCGTTCAAAGACCAAGCCTCAGCTGATATTCTTCGCACCCAACTGAAAGACCTTAGCCAGAAAATTAACACCACCATCCAACCCGTTTTCGTCAGTCACAAAATTGAGCGAGACCTGAAATTACGTGAAGTCAAGCCGCCGGTCGTAAACCAACAGTGCCTAGTTTACCTTTTTAAATGTGACCTGTGCGATGCAGGTTATGTTGGTCTTACGTGCCGGCACTTGCATCAACGCGCCGAGGAGTACAAGAACGTGTCGTCGTCTATTGGCAAGCATTTTCGTTCGGAACATTCTCTGGCCCCTAAGGATCTTAACAAGAATTTTAAAATTCTAAAGAAATGTAAAAACAAATTTGACTGCCTCATTTACGAAATGTTTTTTATCCATGAACTGAGACCAAGTCTCAATGTACAGACCGACTCAATTCGTGCGAAGGTTTTTAAAGTCTTTATATAGTAAGTTTTTTTGCATACTTTTATTTTTTTAACAAATTCTTTTTACACATACTTTTAGCTACTTTTACATATTTTTACTTCATACATTTTCCTTACATATTTTTGCCCCTTTGTCACTTTATATATCTATGCAAATTCATACTCTCAACATTTCGCTTGATAATGACCGAAGAGCGGTCGAAACGTCGTGAATTTTTACCGTTAGTTTTTATTGTCAATTTTTGTTTTTGCTTTGAAAATTCTCATTAACATTCAAGGAAAAAAACCGGTGATATATAATTAACTTTAATTACCTTTTCTAGAATACCCTCGGTGAAATAAACTGAATCGCGCCATTAGCTATGTGACAAAATTCACGCACTGAATTGCGCACTGAATATATTTTTCAGTTTGCTTAACATACGAAGGTATACTACAAGTACAACGGTGAAAGTTTATGGAAAACGAAAAATCCCTACAGCAAGCCGTTGGATCATCAATTACTAAAGCTCACCGGACAAAAAAATTAGCAAACGTTTCTTAAAAGCGACAAATTTACATAGCCTACTGTTAATTCATTGAAAACGCTTAATTTTTCCATCAGTTTTTTCCACCAATACCCCGTAACTTGCTAAATTTCTCAAGACTCTTTGTCTAAATTTAGAGAGGAAATACCTTTTAATTTCGAAAAGGTAACAAGTTAGTCACCTCTCGTTATAGCGGACACCATCGGAACCAAGATTTGGTGTCCGTAATAGAGAAAGTCCGTAGTAGCGGGAGTTGTTTTTAGTAATTTCTTACTCTACGGGACTTCAGCTGCTGTCCGAATAACAGGGTGTCCGTAATAGTGAGGTGTCCGGAAGGCGAAAGTTGACTGTACTACGTTGCTCGCGTTTCATTTCCACAATGGGGGAACATTCCTAATCAGTTTTATATTGATCCAATCGAACAGAATTTAAGAGATCAAAGGAAAATCAAGGAAATATGGGGATATATCACGAAAGGATTTTTTTACCACTTACAAAAAACGAAAGTGATATAGCGAAAGCATTGAAGCAAACAAGTTGAGAAACGATAGAAAAAGACAAAATGTGGTGTTAAGGTGTTTTAATTATGCTTTGAAGTGAAAAGCAATAATTGATCACAATGGTATGATAACTACTACCGGTCTATTATCGCTAATCACCCGTGGGCATGTAATTATTTAGAGACGCGAAAACACTAATCTCCCACGCAATCGTTTTTACGGGAGTCGTATTACACTCCTCAGCCACAATACAACTGTAACTGTAACTGTAACTCAACAGCAACAACAACAACAACAACAGTTTATTTGCATTCCCAATTACAAATGGTATTGCACATTAAAAAAAAAAGAAATTTAAAATCTCACTTGCTTCCTTTCATTGCTTTAAACGCACCAGCAATAAAAATGTCCATTTAATTAACCATTTTTAGGGCACAAATTTTATCAGCGGGCATTAATCAAAGCTCCCGGAGAGTTTTGCACGTTAGCAGCTCTCTGCGGGGGCTTTCAAATACAGAAACGACGATGTTAATTAAAATGTTCGTAATAGCCTGCAAGCAAGCCCTCTTGAATCGAACCTGCAGCGTGTGTGTGTGTGATGGTGGGGGGGGGGGGGGGGGGGGGAAGAAAGAGAGCATTCACGAACCTCTCAGAATTTTGAATGGCAACCCCCAAGCCCCCGCTGCGTCCAGTGTAGTGTAGTCACACCATATAAGGTTTATTTATTTGTAAAAACTTTGCTCGAAAGCACAAGCGAATATTTTCAGGGTATTGCAAGGTCTCATGCAAGGTACGGTGCGAAAACCCGTGGAAATAAATTTCAAAAACTCATGAAAGTCAATTACCTAAGTTTCTCTTAGTTCCTCGGAAAACGAAAGGTTTGGAAGGTACGGCTTTATGCCACGTGCCAATTTCTGATTTTCTCAGTTGCCAACAACCTAAATACTTACCTCGCTTATTTGACTTTGTGACCTTTATCAAAGTCCTTTTTTAAAATTCTTCAAGTTTATTGAAAGAAAAGAATCCCAGAGCCGGAAAAAATGTCCAGCGTTATTGCTCCTAGTCGCTCTCGTCCCACAGTGGGAAGTAGCGAGAGCCTGCTGTGAGTTTGCGAGCTAAAAAATCTCTTCCACACGCGATTTTTTTTTAAAGATACAGTTCCTGTATGATTAAGTTCTAGTCGACCCATCTGCAGATAAAATAGCTTTTAAAGAACTAAGAATGTAAAATGCCATGAAAACGAAAGTCGCGGACTCGAACTTGTGCTATGCAATAAGTGAGCTTATTATATGGCCGTGTCTCAAAAGGACTGGAAGCAACCAAATAGAAGAATTTGATTGGCTAAAATCGATATTGACCGCGGTCTAGATTTTCCCATCTAGACCGGCATCTAGACCGATGTTGTTCTAACATTTGCCCTCAAAAAGTTAAAAACAAACAAGTACAAACAAATTGGCTTGTTCCTGTTAGTAATACTAAATGGAAGAACCAGTAGACAACGAGGAAATTTAGCAAGTAAAGAGAATGAGCAAACGTTGGCAAATTTGAGTTCAGCCGAGGAAGCTACGCGCGAAGATGAAGTCGAAATTGAGAAGCTTTTGCAAGCACATAAATCCAGAAACACTCAGTACAAAACTAAGAGCGACTTAAACGCATGGACGAAATTGTGTGAGTTACTGAAAGAGTCTAGAGCAATTGTAAACATACCTGCCAAAGAGCTCGTCCTTCTTTTGTCCACATTTTTCATCTCCGTTCGCAAAACAAGATGACACCGAGTACGAACCGTGTACACAAACTCGATGACACAAACAAGAAGAAGGTTTCTAATCACTCCGTTAGGAGGACCAGTGTTGGACGACTCCTCGAAGCAGACGTTCAGCCAAAATTCGTTGCACAGCTTAGCCGTGATAAAAATTTTAAAACCCTCGACAGCTACTGTCAGCATCTCTGAAGCGACAGCGATAAATGTCTCCTGTCTTGAATCGTGGGCCAGGTACATCCGCTCAGTCCGAAGAAAACCAAGTCAGTGCTTCCACTACAACACATCAAAATGTCTTCACAGTCCAACAAATCCAGCCTCAGGCAATTTTTGCCGGAGCGCATATTGACAAGTTCGAAGGCTGCACATTCAACAGCAACGTTTTTTGTGGTGATCAGTCGAAGATCGCAAGGCTAAATGAGAACTGATCGCTGATCTATCGATTAAAATTCGTTGCACCTTTGGTCACTTTCCATAAATTGTTGTTTAACCACAAGCTTTTTCATTGAGCCCATATGAAAAAGAACGGTTATTTTGTCTTCATTCATTGACAAAGTTTGTACAAAGCTGGACTTTTGTCCCGTTTGGACTGGAGACTAGTGACAGAAGCAAGCCAGCTAAATGCTTGAGCCCGCGCAGGGAAAAAAATTAATGTTTATTTTTTGTCCTTTTGATTTCTTGTTTGGCCATATAATAAACATCTTATTAACCGAGCTAGGTCGGTCTGTATGGAAGAATCTTGACCTCGGTCGCTGGTACAGACCTCACTGCGTTCGGTCTGTACTGGCGACCTCGGTCAAGATTCTCCCATACAGACCTCCCGCTCGGTTAATAAGAACTAAATGTTAATTAATTTTGGCAAAATTAAGTATAGTGGTCTGCGCCGATCTCCTGCGAGCAGGGAATTAAATAATGTGGAGATGCAAAACTTTTTAACTGTTGAAATTTGAAAGTTTAAAAATACTTCATTGTTTTGTAAGTTGACCAAGTACTCAGTCACGCTTAGAAAAGTTTATTTTCGTCATTTTTTGCGTCTTTTTTACATCAAGTTCATCAGCAATAAAATGTCCATTCAAAAGTCTTTCTTAGCTCTTTAGTCTTCATTCAATATATTACAGTCGAAACACTCAGCGCGTTCCGCTTATTTTTTTGGGAACGACTTTCATTAATCGGGAACGGTCTGCACTACTGGAATCAACCTTGTTCCAAATAAGGAATGCTGATTGGTTTATCATTGACATCAGGCGAATGTTCACGTGCAAGTAGCAGACTGCTGGCGGCTTGACCTATCCGGCTGACCTGATTTGTGTTCGCTCAACAAAATATTAATCGCAAGTACTTTTACGCGAGGAGAATTAGACTGTTGTTATAAAACTGTGAAGAATAATTTCTTAAAAACAAGTGTGCTGTAAATGCACAAGAAATGTTCCCAAAAATGGAGAAAAATTCCCTGTAATGTCAAACCGACTGAAACCAACAGCCGCCAACGGTTTCGTTTTTCAGGTGCGAACTTTTGGCTTTTGTTAGTAACAACCCAATCAACATTTGTTACTTCGAATGAGTCTACCGTTGGAAGATTTCAATCTTCAATTTAATTTTGATTCCAAGAATGCAATCCGTTCCAAATTAATGAAAATGATTCCTAAATAATGAGCGGAAAGGGCTGAATATTTCGACTGTAATAGCACTTACTTATTTTAAGTCAACTCAATGTGGTTCCATAATGCTCGAGAGTGAATTATTAACCTTCTCTGTGACAATTCAAATTGCTTTCTTGTGCTGCAATCTGTATGTACTAGTTAAGACGGGCACGGTTTTCGTCGTAGTTGGTTGTTCAAGGTCACGTACGACTGATTGATTGGTTGCTTAATGATATCCAATGGGGTGGGGACGGGAAGAGGGCTTATGTATTGACCGCAGTTTTCTTGCGGACAGGGTTAGGTTATTGCAATGCCTCCACGACGCTTATATTTGAAGGTTTTGGGGACCCTTTGAAAAGTGGTGGCCTGACTCGTTGCTGTGCGCAACAATTTTCAAGACGGTTTTGGACATTACAGGGTCAAAATACGCCATTTAAAATGTGAAAGAAATGAGAAATTCCCCGAGTAAATTACACTCATGATGATTAATTTATTTGGTTGTGAAAAGTCTTTCATAACGTTCGTCCCTTTGATTTAAATTACGCATTTGAAATCTAGCTCAAATAGAGAGGGTATAAAAACGCTAGAATCTACACTGGGTTAATCAAAACATTTAGCGGTGAAATCAAGCTTAGACGTCTACAAAATACTATATGAAAGATTTATTTTAAAAAGAGAAACTTTTAAACTCGGGCGTTTAATTAGGGATCACCTTTCGACAAGTAGTCATGAAAATATCATGACGGGTAACTCAAATTTACTAAACGAATGGCATTTCTTGCAGTAGTCTAGCAGCTACGGTTAGGTTTGAAGTTCTTGCCAGTTTTCATTTTTGCTATAATAATGTATCTGTTGCTACTTCGAAAACAGAAAAATGTTAAGAATTTAGTTGCTCTTGAATCTAATGGCTCACAAATGAACTCCCGGGGTATCAAATCGAACAAAACCGAACGAATTTGTCTTCGAACTCAATCGAAAGAAATCGGACGAAATGGAACGATTAAATTCGATGTTGTTCGGTCATCGAACGAAATCGAACAACTAACTTTCTGTGAGTTCGATTTCCGAACCAAATCGAACGAAATCGAAATTTAGCGCTCGATTTAGTTCGATTAAGTTCGGAAATCGAAGCTGTAGCTAAAATTCAAAATAAAGAATTTTAAACCTAATGAGCGAGTAAAAATTTCTTGTTTATTCCTTAAATGGTTTTGGAATAAGCGACTGGACACGGTATCGTATAATCTTTGTCTTTTATTTGATCCTAAAGAAACAATACATAATATTCGAGCAATCTAATACGCAGTAAGCCATTCATAAAAATTGTATGCGGGATCGAAATATATAGATATTCAAATCCAACCGTTAAACAACATATCACTGACTTCTGTGACGTTATCCAGGCAAAATATTTCTGCATAGCAAGGTAAAAAACCACTAATGACACATTTAATTCCCCAATTACTAAATCAAATCGAGCAGATTTCAATTGAATGTCGTAAAACCTAAACCAAAGTAATCACTCAGACCAATCACAAAAAGCACAGACAATCAAACCCGTCAAAACTCGAAGCAAATACATGTAGCCGCAACGAAGCGCGGAAAAACGTGAGACAGTTTTGGGGAAGCGACAAGGCAGGGAAATACGACGTGCACTGGAATTAGAAGGAATAAATGCTACTATTCAGGAATGTAACAAGGAGCGTACCGTTGGAAATGACAAAATTTGATTCAAGTTGTAGCTGTTAATTTAATATATAGATTTAGCCAAGCCTAAAGGCGGAACTCCAATTTTTATTTATTTATTTGTTATTTATTATTATTATTGTTTCAAGTGGTACCTGACAGCAATATTATATTTTAGTTAATTATTAGTAAATACACCTCTCATCAAATTAGAACCTGCATACCTGCCAACCAGAACCTAATAAAATCAGAAATAGGGACCCCCCCCCCCCCCCAACACTCACCCCAGTCATGGTTAGTGCCCTGCCTCCCAACACTGAGCAGGGTCCAGGATGCCCCAGGGTTTTTGCATTAATTCTTAAAAATATTGCCTGTACTGTACTGTTTTACCGTTAGAATTCTCAGGTGTTGTTTCATGGTCTCAAGCACCACATGTATTGCACAAAACAATAGGATGTAGAAGAGTTAAGACCAATCTTTAACAACCCAGTTCCAAATTGTCTTTTCTTCTTGAAAATCGGAATGTCCCGATTTTTTTAGGTTTTGAAACTCAAAAATTGGGACAATTCTCATTAAATCGGGACGGATGGCAGGTATGAACCTCTTTTACAAAATTCTAAATAAGCCCCAGCTTTAGGTTGTAAACGTTTAAGTTTAATAGTTTAAAAATATTGGGCACAATAATTATTTTTTTCACCTTGCCTCGGTCTTTTATCTGCCACAAGTCTACGGTTTAATTTATTTACATTTTTGCGGAGTTGTCAGAGGAGAGAAATTGTATAGACAAGGTACTAATTGAAGAACACATCCACCTTATTCGATGGTTTGACAGATAAGTTGTGTAGTATGGTGCGAAAAAAAATGCGAGCAATGAGTAAAATGTCCTCGAGTATTATCTGTAAAACCACTGAATGATATTTATTATTCCACTACAATATTTGCCTATCATTTTAAATGATTTATTCAATGAGTAATTTTAAACCGGGACACTACAGTGCAATAGTTATACACTCTCATACTCTCATGTGTTTTCTCCTTATATGGTAAACTGATGCTATACTGGAATAATAATGTACCTTGTTTACTCTTATTGATGCCCAGGGACTATTATATTAAAATCAATCTCTTTACATGTAAGTACCCATCAGTCATCAATCAACCACTCAACCACTTAGTTGATAAATCAGTCAATTAAAAATCAATCAATCAATCAAGTAACCAATCTGTGACTAACAGTGTTGCCAATACGAATAACAAATGGTCCAGTAATCACTAGTGACTTAATTTGTTGCACAGATTATGACTCACTCTGTTACTACCCCTGACAGTGATGGCAGTAAATCTTGTGGTTTAATTTGTTTTTGGTTTGATCATTAGCCTATACACTGCATCTAATGTCACCAATGAGCAATGTTACTGATTGTCATAATCTGGTAGCAAAGAAAAACAAAAAGAAAAGCCTCTTCATAAATCATTTCAGAATAGTCAGAAACCTATCAGGTAATGAACTGACGAGAGGGGATCAGACTGTTGTGAATCTATCATTTGAAATAGTTTTCCCTGTCAAGTGAATTCAATCAAATAAGTCTGAATCACCATTCCTGGAAAGTTAGTTTTTTTTCAAAACTGCTCTTCAAATTTTTATTTCAATTGATAATGTCTGCCTGGGAACATACATGTAGCTAAGAGTACAAGTTTATTAACTAAGGCCTTACAATAAACTGCCATATTTTTCTGACATCAGGTTGATGGAATAAAAACCTGTATGGAAAACAAAGCAGTTTTTAATTATCTCAATTGCTAAAGGTAAGCCCATGGGTTCAGGGAGGTTCTAAGGTCACTTGCGCTATTTTTTTCTGCGCATCCATACTGCGCCCCTAATTCACATGGCAATGTCATGCCACGTCATGCACTGAGCACGCACGCTCACATGAAAAACTACCCCAATTTTTTAACATATTTGTTTTGAGCATGTGCATTTAAATAAGTGGCATTAAAGCATTCCAAGCTGGTGGATAAAAGGTAAACTGTATTTTTACTAGAGATGGTTGGTCTCATGTAAATACTTATGCCAGTCTGACTTTCAGACCGGTCTCATGTAAACAAATTGTACTAGTCTGAGTTTCCACCACTTTAATAAAATTAGGGCTTTACTGCCCCTGGGTATGTGAGGATGTTGTTAAACAATCTTGAGAGCTGCTCAACTTTAGTCTGAGCGGGTGTTAACATGACACCAGTACATTGTGTGTTTTTCATTCTGATACAAGTTCACCCCAGTTCCCTCTTGGTTCTCTGTATTTGTTACATGATTACAGCACAGAATCTCGTAACAGTGCGAGTCATACCTGGCTGAGTTCATACCGGTATCATGTAAATATGGTTTAACTGTTTGATTCATTCTGCATTAAGTTAATTAACCAAATAGCCATTCAGAATAAATCTCACATCACTGTGAAAAAAGGATTTTGTAACTTGAGGGAGCGAGATTCTTAATTACAGATCTTGCACTGTTGCTAGGGGATTTTTGTGGATGGTATTTTGTCATACGCTGTTTTGCAGCATTTCGTGCTGCTATGTTGGTGAAATAATGAGGATGAACATTCCACAACTCGACAGTCCCCAGCCGCACATTAAAAAGAAAATTGGTAAAACTAAGAGGGCACTAGTAAAGTTCCAATTTTTTTGGCAAATCGCCCCACCCTTCTTTATAATCCGAAGCATGAAATTACTGTTTTCACAAAGAATAGAAGAACAGCAGCACAAACATGTATAAAGATACGTGCTTGTGCAATCATAACTTTTATAACAGGGCATCTGACAGGATGCGGTGGTGCAGATCCGCATAATTCTTTAACATCCGCATCTTCCGCATTTTCAGAGCATTTTCCGCATAAAACAGAAAGATTTGCCTAATACTGGTGACAAAGCAGCTGCTTTTCATCCTCACAAACATACACGCTGCTTCGTTCGCAAGCAATTTGTAGCCTCCAGGCGTTCCACGCGTCTTTTGGCGATGAACCTGTGAACTAGCTTTGTTCTTACACTGATTTCTATTGGACGAAAAGCTTGGACGAGGTTGAGCAGGTTATTGGACGAGGTTGAGCAAAAGATCGTGATTTGTCAGTGGCGAGCAGATCAATTATTTGCCAATGCCGAAGGCAGAGTCAAATAATTGATCTGCTAGACACTGACAAATCACGATATTTTGCGAAATCGAGTTCAATAATTGTTTTATCATTCAACAAGACAATGTATTTTTGCGCTTGTTTCATAATTATTTATTCCTGCACCAAGTGCGCGCTTTCATTTCGTTCAAAACTTTAATATTCTGCACAAAAAATACAAAATTAGTAAATTCCGCTTTCGCCAGTAATTTAAATTGCTTTAAAACGAATACATCAACTGATTTGCCAAAAAGTTTAACGTTCAAAAGGAAGATTCACGCTTTTTTCTTCAAAATTTTTAGTCAAAAATCGCCAAAAGTTCCGCACTTTAATGGCTTACTTGCCCGCGTTTGAGTTTGAGCTCTGAACAGGTGACTCAACTGCGCACGAGCAGAATTATTCGCAGCAAAACAATTTCGCATCGTAACGCACATGAGCAGACAATTATTCGTAGGCAGTTATTTGCAGTGACGTAATGGTCTCTCGGCCAATTAAAACGCCGGATAAAATAACGTGAATGATAACAGTAATTGATAAGAAACTGCGTTTGACTACTATTTGCACCAGGAAACTTGAACACGTTGTCTTCCTTTGCTGGTTCGTCGTCTCACAGAATCACCTTGCTGTTTAAGCTTATAGTAAGGATAAATTTAAAGAGATGAAGAAGAAGAAGGAACCTCACTAAGCAGTTTACATAACAGAAAAACAGTGGAAAGACACAATTATCAATGTTATAAATTGTTTAAATTTCCGCAAATTCAGCGTGTTTTCCGCATAATCAACATATTTTTCTGCATACAGTATAATACATGTATGCCTGAAAATTCCCGCATAATTTTAATTTTTTCCGGACTCTATCAGATGGCCTGTTATAATAAAGCGAATTTCTGGAAGCTGTTACATCCTGATAATCTTTAAATGTTCGCAATGTTTACAATAGCAAAAACTGTATGCTGTTTGAGTTTCAGCATTTTCATCTGTTCAGGTCAAGAGACAAGCTGCGTATGGTTGTGACTTCTGAGGAACTTCCCATAGCAACAATATGGTGATCAAGAGTCTCCCCCCTTAAGTCCAGATATAAAGGCTCTCATTGCCCACCCAAATGGAAGTCTTGACTTGATGGACCGCTCATGTAAGCGTTGTGGTTCAATTTTATCGTTGGTTCAATTTTTAATTTTCTTTGTGAATAATAAGACTGCCAAATAAAAATTGAAGCTCCGCTTTTAGGTTTGGCTAAATCTATATATTTGAATGATTTTAAAACTGTTTGATTGTGTTAATTATGTTTGACTGGGTTCAGAAAATGAATGGAATCAAACACAGCTGTGGGCATATTTTTGGTTAATAATTATTGTGTTCAATTACTGAACCCAAATTAACCCAATCACTGCATTCAATCCAGTTCAATTTACTGAACAGTTAGATACGTAAGCTGGGCTAATTGTATTTACTGATATCTCCCACGTACCTTCACTGTAAGAAAATGCTGCATCACTGATCACTGCTGGCATACATGCCTAGAACAGAAAAAAAGGATCAGTGTAAAACAATTCAGGGCTAAAAATTGGCAGTCACTCAGTCGCCAGTTTAAAACTTACCAGGGCACTAAAAGTCGAGGCTTAAATACCTGATAGAGGACTGCGAATAAAAGTTAGACTGTAGTTACAGTAAAAATGAAACATACTTTCATTGGAGCAACTTTCTTTTCTTTCCCTTCCTCAACTCTAAGTTCATCGATTAATGAACAGAAAGAAAGGGTGAACAGAATAGTACTTATACTCAATGCCAATTATTAAGGGAGTCCTCATTCACTTTGCTAGCATTGCCAGTTCCGGCTTTGAAATGTTGTTGCCGAAGCAATACTTTGCTATACTTTTGTGATCCACCTGATTCATGAGACGTACAAGTGCCTATTGTTGGAAATTTTTGCATCCACTTGTGAACGTGTTCTTCTTTCCAACTTTTGTGGAATCCTTACAAATAATTAACAAATCATCGGCTGAACCCCTTGTTTGCAGCTATCCAAACTCTTTTAACCATTTGTCTAAAAAGTGGTTATGTCTTCCTCCCTTTGCACGGCTCATAGCTATTACAGGTAAGGTAAAGCACTTGAATATCAATCGATCGAATGAGTAACAAAATTGCAGGAGCTCATTCAAGGTCATTACCCCGAAGTAAAATTAAACATATGATTTTTGTTAAACTTTCACAAATTGTTATCTGTCGTGCAATGTTTTGAAATATAAAACAAAAAGAATAGGTCCCCATGTTCATTTACGACTTAACATCGTCTGAAGTTACCCCATAATTCCTTGCAATTTTGCCTAACGGACAATAACAAATATGATGTTTGTATGACAAGTATGATGTTTCTGTAGGAAGAGGAAGCAAAAGATCAAAGCAAATCTTGAATCAATGTCCTGCATGTAAAATATCGATAACAAGGAACAATTTACTAGACGTTTTATGGCAGATGCTCGAACGATCAGACGAAATTGACTTACAACCTTCCTTACTACGTGCCTTTGAGGTCGTGATTTCATCTCAATGAGTAACGCATTTCTAGTAATAAATTTTTTTTCGAACATGTGTTTTTCTTCTAACTCTTTAAACAAAAGGGATGAGTGGTAGGTCAAAAATATTTGGAAGAAAAGATAGGTCCCCGTGCTTGTTTAAGAGTAAATAACTATTCTTTTCTCTGGTGAGCTTAGCCTCATAGGAAACCTATTACTCCCTAGATGTGTGTGCGCTGTGAGCGCGCGCTAATGACGCAATAAATCGTGCGCAGTAAGGATGCGTAATGCAATACAGGGGAATGACCTTAAGTTTACTGGATGTTTAATCATCTCCAGTCTCCTTTGCTTAACTCAGTAGAGAAAAAGCCAATCGCAATTAATCAACTAATCCCAGCAGACAATTGTCAGTTAAACAAGCCTGGTTGCCAAGAAAGTAAAAAAACATCAGTACAAATATGTCATTTGCACAAAAAAAAGTCCTTTGCTTATGTCTGGATTCCCCCTCCCCCTTGGAATACGATGATTTTTGAGAAAACCAAAAAATGCATGCAGTAGTTATATTGTATTTGAACTTTCTAAAACATGAACATTCCAATGAGTGACAAAAATAGTGAAAAGCACTTTCCACAACGCAGTGCTTTTATTTCATACATGTAGGTACCGAGATGGAAAAAATGGCAAATTGCAGTCGCCTTCTGGAAACCAACATTAAAAGGCTTAGTGATAAAAAAAATTAATTCACACCTAAGTCTTAAGTGAAGCCAAATAATTGAAATTCGAGCAAACAATTCAGAAATAAGAATTAGGTTTAAAGAATATTTGAGACCTACTTCAATAGATTCATAAATGAGGATGTGCTTTTTCATCGATTTGTTCCCTGCATGGAATTTGGTCTGGTTTTGCCCAGGTAAACAGTGGCTAGATTAATTATATTAATTCAGAGTTTAAAAGAACGAGGCATATAACAAATGTGCTGTTTTGTTATTCTTTTGTTATTCAATGAGTTAACATCTTGACGGTTTGCGCTGGTACTTGTTTTCGTCTTTTACTTCATTACAAGCTTTTAAAAGCTGTTTTTCTCCTTTGCCTGGCTACAGTTTGCTGCGGGAAAACCTAGCACACTGATATATTTCAAAGCGTTGCCAGGAATTTGAGATAACCGAAGCGGGTTATCGTCGTAAAAATAAATAACTGGAAATATTATATTTATGACCAAAGCCAAGACAAATTTCTCTTTGTTCGAGCTAACTGGGGATTGGAAATAAGCGAGTTGAGATAGCGGGATCCTTACAAATAAAAGCGAATGTACCATACCGTAATATTCTGTGAAATGATGGAAAAATTCCGAGAAACTCAGCAATCATCGGGCCAAAGCAATCCAAATTTCTCCTCTCTAAGACATTCATATTCCACTTAATAGGCATTCGGGACCGGCAGTCGAGTTTCTTTAGCTAACGAGAAGCTGTCGTCCAGTTTGCTACGTGAAAGACTTGCATTGTACTCGATTCCTCGGACGGCGTTGGCAAGAAGCTGGGCGAGAATCGCTGGGCGAAAATTGCCTCATGTAAGAATGTCATGAAATGCGACGTACGTACGTACATACGTACGTACGATGCACGCGCCCGCGAGCCATTCCGCTTGCCATGACCATAAAAAATTACCAGCACGCCTCTTAGTATGAGTTTGGGGCTCCACTCCCGCGGCCTTCGGCCACAAAGGAGTTCCGCTACAAAACATGAAACTCTTTCCCGTGGTAACAAATGTTGAGATGCTCTGAATCTCGGGTGTAATGGAAATAAAGGAAACATAACTTTAGAGGGCTGGATCGATTGACGCATTTATAATCCTCGGGATATATAATCAGGTGATGGAAAACCGAACGTTCGATTTTGCTCGATTCAGATTGTATTGTGATACGACGTAAGTTCGCTTAAGTATCGCTCAGCGACAGAACTAAATCGAACCTCATCGAACTTAATCGAACGTTCGATTTGGTTCGATTCGCATTTATTTTTTGTGAGTTCGATTTTGTTCGATGACCGAACAACATCGAATTTAATCGTTCGATTTTCGTTCGATTTCGTTCGATTGAGTTCGAAAACCGAACGTTCGATTTGATACCTCGGGATTAACCACAGGTCTTCTTGTTTTGCAATGCTTTCGAGTGGAATAAAATGTCCATAGGTGATGGATAAGTGATAATAAATATTTAATTCAGAAAAACGAGTTCAGGCTGAGTGTTCTTTACTAAGGAGCGAAAATAATCTGCTGTAGGATTAAAGTCTGTGTCAAAGATAACGAAAGCGAATTTTTACCCAAATAAACACAACAAATGTAACGATCTGCTAAAAATTAGTGCAACAAATGAAAATAACAAAAATTACCGACTTTTGCAAAACAGAAATAACAGCTAGAGTCAGTAGAAAGAAGGTGCAAGCTGGTTAGCAAAAATAACAAGAGAAATATAACCAACTGTTAAAATGCTACAACAAAAATAACAACAAAAATTAAAACGTTATGAAAACAACAGGGGAAAAGAAGATGCAAAGGAGAAAGGCATAAAGGGGCCCCAGCGGGCTAAGAATTTACCAGATTGGATGGCAAAAATATCAAGAAAAATAACATCCATTGTTAAAATAGTGCAACAAAAATCAGTAACAAATTTACCAAAAATCTGAATAGTGGAAAGAGGGATGCGAATAACAAAGGCAAAGAGAGGTCTGAACATGCCACATATTTACCAATTTAGCAAAAATATCAGCAGCCGTTTGAAAATGGTGTAATAAAAATAACAAATAGAGATGCAAACGAGAAACGCAAAAGATGCCGCAAATTTAGCAAATTTACCAAAAATGGAAGGAAAAATCAGCAAGTTGTTGCAAAATTTATATATTGGAACAAAACTTACCATGTAGAGAATAAGGAAGATGACAAAGATAACAAATGTAGCAACAAACAATAAAAAAAAATGATGCAATAAAAATATCAAATGTAGCAAAAATACCAAGAGAAGAAAAAATGCAAATGCGAAAGGCAAAGACAGTCCTCCACATGCCTTTAATTGATCAAATGTAGCAAAAATAATGAGAGAAATTGTCCAACAAAAATTACATATGTAACGAAAATAGCAAATAAAATGGAAATGCAAATGAGAAAGGCAGGGAGGAGCCACAAATTTAGCAAATTTAACAAGGGAAATTATCAATGGAGCAACAAAAGAACGAAACTGACGAATGCAGTAAGAATACCAAATGGAGGAGAACTGCAAATGCAAAAGGAAAAGAGGGCCCCAAAATGCTCCAAACTTAGCACATTTACAAAGAATAACATGATAAATACCCTACTACAATAAAACAAAAATGTACCGTAACTGTCGTGTTTACGCCGCACATCTTTGATGAAACTGTGATGTAAAATTCAGGGTTATAAATACAAACAAATATCTTATTATCCACTCCCCTCAGGGTCTTTCAGGGATAATTTACAACACTTGCGTGGGGAACTTTTGCCAGACTGCTTGTGGCGCAGTTTACAATTAATGAAGTAGAGTTATGAATGTCCCCTAGGGGTGGTCACTGCCAGAGACTTGTTACGTCCCTAGTGGTTCTTTTACATCCCACAGAGTCAGTTATGAGTGAAAGTACTGTGAGACGGGACCTACGGTTTTTTTGTCCTTATCCGAGAAGACTAGAAATTCTAACCATTTGCAGATGTCAGAGCAAAGGTTGTTGCTTATCTACGAGACCATTAACTAAGCAACACACAAATCTTCAAGCAATCGAGCTCATTGAACTACAAACAAGTTACTTTAATTTGTATCTAAGAGGTAGGTAAGTCACGTTCATCAGTGTATTACAAAAACTACATGGCAGCCGCTAGTAGGTTCTTCGTCACGTTGGAGCATAATTATGGAAAGACAACTCATTTGCGTATCTTCATTCGTTTCACGCAACACGCTTTATGACGACGAGACATCTATAAATTTATCTGTTGCTATAAAGATCTAAGAAAAAGTTTTAACATTATAGTGTGTTTACTTTCGCAGAAGTGTGCAGCACGTTTAAACTGGTTTAAAGAACGACGGGGAATATTCACTGATGTTATATTTGCTGATTTTCGCTAAATTTGTTAAACTCGTGCAATGTTGAGCGCCCTCTTTGACTCTGTCATCTGCCTTTCCTTTCGATTAATTATTTTCGATACATTTGTTATTGTTACATTTGGTTGCTCTATTTGTAAATTTTTGTGCCCATTGGCCTAAGTTTACTTTCTCCTACTTCGTTTACTTTTTCCTCATTCTTTTCTTTCTTGTATCAGTTTCTGCAAATTTCTTTTGTTATTTTCTGTACTTTCTCTAGTTTGCTAAATTCGCTGCAAGTTGAGACCCTGTTTTTGCCTTTCTCATGCATCTCCTTTCCATTTTTTTCTTTGTTCACAGTTGTTTTCGTTGATTTTTTGCTCTATTTTGATAGTTGATTATTCTATTATATTGCTAAACTTGCTCAGAATTCGTAGCATACATACATACATACATACATACATACATACATACATACATACATACATGCATGCATGCATGCATGCATGCATGCATGCATGCATGCATGCATGCATACATACATACATACATACAAATACACTCAGTCATACATACAGAAACTTTACTTTTTCTCGAATTTAAGAGTGGCTAGAACAGCTAATATTTCCGAGAAAACGACAACAACAAAATACACTATAAGTTATCAAAATAAGACTATGTTGCAGCCCCCCTTTACCTTTCTTATTTGCATATCCTTTCCATTGGTTATTTCTCTTTGCATATTTATTATTTTAATTTTAACCTCCCCTCCAAACTTTTTTCGGGAGGCATAAGACCGGTAGCCTCCCACGCAGACCCTCTTGGAGGAACACGTGACGAAACCCTAAGAACGTCTGCATGGAATGCTAAAGACCGAGCTTTTACTCAGGTCTGACTTAGGGCAGTTCTGTCACCTTATTATAGGAAATAACGCTCCATGAAATTAACGCGAATTGTAAAAATTCGCGTAAATTTAATTTAAGTCGCGTTAATTTTTGTGAGCGTTATTTTCGGCGTTGTTTATTAAGTGGAGTGCTAATTTCTGCGATCTTAATTGCTATGGTTTTGTAGGTGTCAAGAATGTCTGGATCCAGAATTTGGGATTAAAATGATGGAAATCCTAAATTTATGCAGAACTTACTACACATTCAGTCTGTAAAGAAATTGCCTCACACACCTGTAGACTGTTTTGTTCGTGATCTTTCAATTCAGTTATGAAATACATGTGTTCCAATTGTGACCACAAAGTGTTTCTTTCTGTTAACCGCGTTTTAATTTCCCTCAATTGAAATGTTCCCCCCTCTTTCGCGTTAATTTCCTTTATTGGGGAGTAATTTTCGAATACCTAATAAGGTATGCAAACCGAGGTCTTGGAGGCCTGGGGTGAAATGGTTGACAAGGCCTGGTTACCTACTTTGGAGGTCGGTACTCAAGTTTTCCCTTTCGCCGGACAAGGTCTAGTCAATAATGTCTGATAAGGTTTGTAGCAATGAATTGGACTATAGGACTATATATATTTTACGTTGCAAATGCATTTTTCATGCTCGTAGCTAGAGTAGAAGCTAAATCGAGACCTTAAACCGAGCACAGATTTCTCAATAGCCATGGCAATATAAGCTGCCAGGGAGCACAAACAATTAAGCTTATTGATAACCGGGCTGAAGTTGTCTGCCAATTCACTGCCAATTCGCCGGCTGCCAATTCGACCGGCTGAAGTTGTCTGCCAATTCGATTTAAGCGAGAAATAGTAAAATTAGGGGTGAGAATCAGTAGAAGAACTATAAAGTACGTGTATAAATACTTCCAAAATACTTAAAAAAGGTTTTTCAAACGCTGTCAGCCGTTCCAAAGGAAAAATATTTGTTGTGTGACATTGCAATGGTGGAGTATCATTTGCATTATTTAGTTTGATACAGGTTTAGGTAAGGAATAACTCGTAACGCAACACATCACCTGTTAGTAATATAATTTTTTTGTCATTCTTACCGCACGTTTAGCTCATCTCAATGCCCTTTACATCCATCTCAACACTTTTACTGCGAGAAAGACCTTCATAAACATCGCACATTTATTAAGACTTGAAGCTTGAATGCACGTTTCGGGTAATGAATAACTTTTCACATGACATTTAAGTTATCAGTAAAATGGCTTTATTGTAAACCTCACCGTATATTTAGCTTATCTCAATCACTTTTACACCCAAATCGATAACTTTTCTGTAAGAAATGGCGGCACAAACATCGTACATTTTCTAACACTTACTGACCTCGTATGGTTATTTCCGGTAGGGAATAACTTTTGACGTGGCATTTCACTTATCAGTAAGACAATTTTACTGTAAACCTTATGGTATATTTACCTCATCTCAATCCTCTTTGCACCCATCCCAACACTTCTACTACGAGAAATAGCGACGCAAACATCGTCGTCAACATTTACTACGGCTAAAGTTCGTATGAGTGTTTCCGGTGTGGAATAACTTTTCACGTGACATTTCAATCATCAGTAAAATAGTTTAACTGTAAGCCTTACCGTATATTTAGCTCATCTCAATGGCCTTTACACCCATCTCAACACTTTTACTATGAGAAATGGCGACACAAACAGTGTACATTTACTAAGACTTGAAACTCGTATGAGCATTTCCGGTATGGAATAACATTCCATGTGACATTTCAGTTATTTGTAAAATCGTTGTATGGTAAACCTTACGTATATTTAGTTCATTTAAATGTCCTTTGCACCCATCTCAAACATTTTTTTACCAGAAATGAGGACACAAACATCGTACATTTACTATGACTTAAAGCTTGTATGAGCATTTCCGGTATGGAAGAACTTGGCACCTGACACTTCCTTTGACGCAACGGTGAAATAATTGGAATGCTTAGCGGCTTTTGTACTGTTCGTTTCAATGATTTCTACATCCATCTCAACGCGCCTATTTCAGAAACGGACACACACGACGAGAATTTTTTTTTTTTTAACAAAGCCCGATTTTATTTGGAATCCTACTCATCTTATCCTACTTCTCCCCAGAGGCTTCTGTTACGCATTCTTCAACGTCCTAAAAACCTTTGTGGTCGATTTCTATCGTTGTTTCAGTGACCTCCTCTATAACGAGGTGAAGTCTTGAAAATGTACGATGTTTGTGCCGCGATTTATTATAGAAAAGTTATCGATTTGGGTGTAAAAGTGATTGAGATAAGCTAAATATACGGTAAGGTTTACAATAAAGCCATTTTACTGATAACTTAAATGTCATGTGAAAAGTTATTCATTACCCGAAACGTCCATACAAGGTTCAAGTCTTAATAACTGTGCGATGCCTGTGAAGGTCTTTCTCACAGTAAAAGTGTTGAGATGGATGTCAAGGACATTGAGGTGAGCTAAACGTGCGGTAAGAATGACAATATAATTATAAACTTGTATCAAAGTAAATAAAAATGTAAATAATACTCAACGATTGTGATGTCACGCAACTGTTATGCCGCCCCTTTCTGAACGACAGTCTGCGTTTGAAAACCTTATTTAAAGTATTTTGGAAGTATTGACACACGAATTTTATGGTTTTTCAGCTGATTCTCAGCCCTAATTTTACTACTTCTCGCCTAAATCGAATTGGCAGACAACTTCAGCCGGTCGAATTGGCAGCCGGCGAATTGGCAGTGAATTGGCAGACAACTTCAGCCCGGTTTATTGATATTAGCTTTAATAATTCTGTGGACCAACACAAAAAACTGGCAGCTATGATATAGATAGACTGGATAGATAGCTGGATTGGGTTTTATGAAGTCACTCTGATATAAAATAATGGGCACAATTCTATATAATTTCAATGTGATGCATATAATTTAGTTATATCGTATTCTCACAGAAACAATGGTGTGTGACAACTGCAGACTGCAAACTATAGAGTGCAGACTGCAGACCGCAGACCAGGGCTCGAGACTAACGGTAGCCAACTAGTCAGAGACTAGAAGAAATTCCGTCTTGGCTAGTAAGTCGCGCGCTTTCACTAGCCATTTTGGCTAATGAAAATTTCAAAGCACTAAAGCACCGGATGGAAACCAAACTAAATATTGCTTCTGATGATTGGATCCCAAAAGCAAATTCAGTGAGCAGAATTTTAAAACTTATTCTGTAGAAGGATATCGTAATGTTCGTATGATACTTGTTTTGTCCTCTCAATGGTTTTCCCTACTAATTGTCGTCTCAGATGGCGACGTTTTCTCCGTCATTTCTACGTTCGAACTAAACTAGCCGTCTTCAGAACGTTTCACCATACCTTTCCTTGAAAGGTCCAGTAGTGCGTTCATATGATATTTGTCTACGCGTTAGTAGGTTCAGACAATTCTTTAGTCTTCTGTTATCGAATTTTTTTATATTAATTGCCACGTTCGTACAATAGTTTCTCTTCCCAGCATTTCTCTCTACGTAACGTCTTTACAACGTTTCTCTGTACGTAAATAGGTTCGTCGATTTATTAGTCTGGCCTTCTCAACGTTTCTTTGTACGTTAGCACGTTCGCACGACATTGTTCTGCTCTTCCTAGTGTTTTCAGTGTGTTGGTACATTCGTACGATAAGTCGACACTGCTTAGCGTTTCTCTGTACGTTTGTATGCTCATACGGCATTAGTCTTGTCTTTTCAACGTTTATCTGTACGTTAGTGCGATTTTAGCTGTCTCGTTGACATCAGTTTCTTTGTAATTTATTGTCCCACTGTATTAGTTTGGTCTGTCCGTTGGGCGTTCTTCCATATGTCACACACGTTCTTAGTGTGCGGAATTACGGTAGTTTTGCCTGATAATGTTTCTCCGTAAGTTAGTGGTTGCGTATTTTATTAGTCTCTGTATCTTGGTACGTTAGCAGCGTTTCTCCCTACTGAAGTGCATTTCCAACCAACGTGTTTGATGACTTCTCAACGTTTCTCTGTACCTTTGCCTTCCTAACGTTTCTCCGTACGATGACATGCTCATGTAAGGTTAACTGTTCGAGTTATTCGTCATGATCTGACTGAAACAGAAAAGAGAGGCGTGAACTTCATCTCTCCTGGGAATTTGCCCTGAAGGCACATAATACTTTGTATTCCGCGTGTGAGGATCTTTAACCTTTGGATAGAACAGTCAACATTCAAGTTCTTCACTCTTGAGATTACATAGAGGCATGTTTACAGTACTTAACTTGGCTAAAAATTAGACATATTGAACACAGTATGAGATTATGCAAAACAAAGTCTGGCTAGTGAAAATTTATTTTGGCTAGTGAAATCAAACCTCTCACTAGCCACTTGGCTACTAAGCTGAAAAGTTAGTCTCGAGCACTGCCGCAGACTGTGGATATGCAAACCGCTGAGTGCAAACCTCTGACCAAAAACTGATGACACGTCATAAACAATAATTCCCGCACCAGTCAGTAACACAAACTGCGGCAGACTGCAGACTACAGATGGCGGACCAGGGGTAAAATGCTCACTGAGGGTAAAATGCAGACTTCAGACTAAGGGTAAAATGCAGGATAGGGGTAAAATGCGTAATCAATAATGAATACTACAGACTGCAGACCAGGGGGAAAATGAGAGAAAAGACTGCCGGAAATACGTCTGCGCTGATAGAAGTTAGTCGAAATCTATTAAAATCTATTTAATATGGTCAAAATGTTTGCAGTTTTTTTTTGTGTTCTAATAGGAAAGTTTGTAGTTTGTTTACTAAATGAGGAGTAGAACAGTTTTTCCAGCAAGGATTGTCTGAGAATAATTATGTTTTTCATAAAAGAGTTTTGCTTCAACTTCAAGGTGTAGATCGATTGTTCAGAATTTGAGCGGACTACACAAAACAACCTGTGTAATAAGCGAATAAGCTCAGACGGGAATAAATGTAGAGCTAAACATCTCATTAATCAGAACCTGTAGTGTTCCAAAAGATCGCTTTTCTACGAATGAACTTTATTTGTGAACTAGCTGAGGTAAGAGTCTGATAAACACTGCTGGCTCCATGTAGTTCCTGGGCAGTCACCCATCCAAGTACTAACCCCTCCTAACAGGGCTTAACTTCGCTAATCGGAAGAATGTCTTCATTATGGTAGATGTTTCATTCCATTATCTCTCACACAAAATTTTTTGCAAGTACAATATGCATTTTAAAAAATTGCGAAAAAGACGAAAATGGAAAGCAAAAGGTAAATATTGTAACTAATCGAATTCTTAGATACCAGTCCATGATCAAGGTACCATAAGTTCTTCTGTCTGTACGATGAGTGAAGTTTAAAAGCCCTGTTCGGCCAGGTTAGTACTTAGATGGGTGACCAGACTTCTACCTCAGCTTGTTCGCAAATAAAGATCATTCATAGAAAAGCGATCTTTTGGAACACTACAGGTTCCGATTAATGAGATATTAATTAAGCTCTACATTTATTCCAATCGGAGCTTATTCGCTTATTACACAGGTTGTTTTGTGCAGTCCGATCAAATTCTGAACAATCGATCTTTGGCTTGAAGTTAAAGCAAAACTTTTGTATGAAAAACATATTCCCAGACAACCCTTGGTGGAAAAACTATTCTACTTCTCATTTAGTAAACAAACTTTCCTATAAGAACACGAAAAAAAAAAGCAAACATTTTGACCATGTTAGATAGATTTTAATAGATTTGACAAACTTCTATGAGCGTAGACGTATTCCCGGCTGTCTTTTCTCTCATTTCCCCCCTGGTCTGCACTCTATAGTCTTCATTCTGCATTACCCCTAGTCTGCGGTCTTCATTCTGCATTTTACCCCTATCCTGCATTTTACCCTTAGTCTGCAGTCTGCAGTCTACAGTCTGTGTTACACTAACCGGCACAGGAATTATTGTTCATGACGTGTCGTCAGTTTTCGGTCAGAAGTTTGCAGTCCGTAAATTGCAGTCTGTGGTCTGTGGTCTGTGGTCTGTGGTCTGCAGTCTGCAGTTGTCGCACACCACAGAAAAAAAGTGGCTATTATTCCCAAAATCATTCCAGAGTTGCAAGCCTACTGTACATCCACCAAAATAGACTGCTTTACACACAAGAGCACTCTGGGTTGGAGAGTGGTCCAATTTGGTGTCCATATATTAACTTTCAGTTGCATTTAAATCTTGATGCATCTTAATTTCGATTCGGTCACATGCAACTGTCTTAAGCAAGAGTCCTACCATCTAAAATTAATTGGCCCACACTGTAGGTGCATTTGTCATGAACTTCTTAAATATTTGGCCATCATACAGATGGCAAGGTCATGAAGTTTCCAGCTGCAACTTTGATCCACTTGCCTTTTAGGTAAAGCAAACAAAACTTCTGGTTGTCTTTGACTTTGACCACACCCTCATAGATGGTAACACTGATACATGGATTACAAAACTGCATCCATCCACCATGCAGTTGATACGAGAGCACCAGCGGAATGGATGGTGCTGGACTAATATAATGGATAAGGTCTTTGGCATCCTCCATGCAGAAAATTTAAACAGGGAAGACTATATAAAGTGCTTTGAAACTTTGAAGTTTACTGAAGGAATGAAAGAGGCTTGCAATTTCTTACAGAGTAAGGCTGTGCCAACAATTGTCATCTCTGATTCCAACAGCTATTTCATAGATCACCTATTAGAGCGTGACTTGTTAAATGAAGTTTTCTGTGGCATTTACACAAATCCTGCTAGTTGGGACAGTGATGGATGCTTACGTGTTGAGCGACATCACAAGCACGAATGCAACATTTGTCCACTAAATCTGTGTAAGAGGAAAGTTCTTCAAAATCATTTGGCCGATAATTGTCAAAGATTTGAGCACATTGTTTATGTTGGTGATGGGCATGGTGATCTCTGTCCATGTCTTGCACTAAAACAGGGAGACTACATCTTGGCACGTGAGGGATATAAACTTTTGAAGTGCTTGCAAGGTGAGAGACGTTCTGAGGTAAAGGCAGAAGTCGTTTCATGGACATCTGGTTTTGAAGTTCTACGGTTGTTTGAGAAGTTATGTGAACTGTGAACAAGAAAAGAAATAAGAAATTGTCTTATTTACATAATGTTCATATATCAATTGCTCAGTTTTCTTCTGTTGTTCACTTTATTTATAAAGTCAATGCTTTTTGGGTACGTTTTGCTATGGCTGCATGTAGGAACATTAGCTTGGAGGTGTTGGCTGTCATTTGTGACAATCAGAGACAAGAATTCTTTGCACCCCTATGTGCAAATAATTTTTGCTATAGCATTGACAAATTGTAAATAACTGTAAAATTTTGCCACTAAGAATTCATTTGCAACAAGCTGACGAATAAATTTTAGTAAATTGCCGTTGTTTAATGAAAAATAGTGCACCATAATCTGTAATGGGCACCTGTCTAAGAGGGACACAAAGTGACGTGCAACACTAAATTGCATGTGAATTTTATTTTATTTTTTACTTTATTTTCTTGTAATGTTCCTATAAATGTTAAGCACAGTGAGTGGGGATGTGTCGAGGGGCACTTGACTTGTAATGAACTTTCCTGCAGGGAGCATTCAGGGGTTGGAAGTAGCCTCGTTGCAACAGGTGTTAAGGCACTGGTAGACCACCCTCTGTTCGTGTGGTGTGTTTTACTGTTGGAACTTGAGACTCTAATTTTGAGGCAAATTGATCAGTTGAGATTTTGTTCGACTGGTACAGATATTTAAGTATTCTTTACCTTTATGATTCAATAAAGTTTGAAGAAAATATTAACTGAGTCATGAGTGGTTTTATAATTTTGCCGTTCCGATATGCATAGGACA
Organism: Siderastrea siderea; assembly: GCA_964030785.1. NCBI lineage: Eukaryota > Metazoa > Cnidaria > Anthozoa > Scleractinia > Rhizangiidae > Siderastrea > Siderastrea siderea. The sequence continues at coordinate 33,527,107 of OZ034971.1, forward strand.
TTCTCTAGCAAGATTACTGTACTTTCTGGCCAAAAAATAAAACCACTCGTGAATCAGTTAATATTTTCTTCAAACTTTATTGAACCATAAAGGTAAAGAATACTTAAATATCTGTACTAGTCAAGCAAAATCTCAACTGATCGAGTCGCCTCAAAATCTCAAGTTCCAACGGTAAAACACACCACACAAACAGAGGGTGGTCTGCCTGTGGTTAAAAAGGGCGGGAAAGGGAGATTAGGAAGCCCGAGACATGAGTTTAGAACACAAAGGAAGGGAAAATAATAATATAATAACAGTCTTTATTGCCAAAAGATAAAAGTACATATCTCTTGTTACATTCTATTCGCCTTTACACTCAATAAAAATCTACTCTAAAAATTAACCTAGTTAAACTGCAAATGGATGATGAAATACTACGTAGAAACTACAATCCCATTATCTTGTGTTTAAAAATCAGTCTATTTACATAAGATGTCATAAATACCTATTAATTCCAGAACAAAAGGTAATTGCCTCCTTTCCTTCTCCTTTTGGTGCTTGCCACACACAGTTTAAGTTGGAAGTGAAAAGCTAAATTAATGCCTCTCATTTGCACTGCTCCCCTCTCCCTTGCAGCTTAAACCCTTGTGGGTATGTTGCTCTATGTCAGTAGTGAAAATCAAACTGCAAACTGGACTGACAAGCATATCACCTATTCAGAACAAAGCAAGTGATTTTTGTATCCTATTTTAGACCTTTCCTCTAAAATCTTCCTCCCTTGTAGTCTTTTTTGGACTCTTACATGTTTTCAGACCAAAAATAATGTGTGATTTTCCCTTCCCAATTTCATTCCAGACTGTTAAAATGTTCCTTCTTTTCAAGCCAAAAGCCAAAAATCTATACCCTATTAATTCCAGAACATACAGCTCATAAACCATACTGTCTAAAACTTTAGGACTGTACACTAGTACAGTATAGTTTATTTAAGGTACATGAAGTACTCCCCCCCCCCCCCCCCAACCCCCAAATCAGGAAAGGCACTGGGCAGATCTATGGCTGGGGTTCGTGGGGGGGAGAGGCTTGGGCCCAGGCCCTGTCTTTTTTAAAGTTTATAAACTGGAAAGACCACAGCGACAAGGCGTTGAGAGTAAGGATCAGTCGTTCCCTATATTTTTTTCCTTTCTTTTTTGCCCACATCACATATCTACATCCACATCTACCCACACCCTTTTCTTGCTTTTTGGCTCCAGCCCCCACCACACACAAAGATCTACATCTGCCACTGATGACTAGGGTGTAAAATATAAGAGCACACTGTTTATAAAGGCAGGCACATTTTCAAGGTACAGTATTTCCAACTTGTTATCTTTCGATCACTCAAATATGCTCCTGAGGCTTGATCTACTGATGATATCTGTTGCTAACCTCAAACACAAACTATCACCAAAACCTTTGGAGATGATTTTGGCAATGGTTTGAGTCCTTGTAGATCCAAGTTCATGGTAATTAAATTAAAGAATTCCTTTCTACACTTTCAAATGAAAATCTTTATTGATCCCTTAATCTTTATCCCTCGCTGCCTGATTATTCTAGCTAATGGAATAATACACAGAAGTCTTTGATATGGAAATGTTTGACTGCAACAAACAATAGAAACAGAACAATTAGAAAAGTTATTTGCTATTTTGATCACGATGGCCTACACAGGTATGAGTTATCTAGCATAAGAAAGAAACAAGTAAGCAATACAGCAATTATATCTACCTCATTTATTAAGTAAACGTTTTATTAAAATAAAGATAAAATTTCATTTCCAATGTAAACGTAACCTTTTCGCCCTTGGGTTTCGGAAAAGCCCTCAATACCAAGTACCGAGAATTAAGAATTAAATCATTCTTGCTTTGAATGAAAACTTTTCCCCTTTTGGTGTTTAAATTTTATAATATAAAATGTTATGGTATCAATTTCATTTTATTATCAATTACAGCCGGAAGGGTAGCTTGCTATTTTTATCTACTGTTTTTTTTTCAGGCATCAAATTTCCCGCTGTCGGATTCTTGCCAAAATTTTGTTACTGCTGATCAAATGCTATTCTCTCATGTCATGCGCAGTCAAATGATCAACAGTGTCTTTTGGACAATGCGCATAATAAAACTTCGACATCAAGTGTGCGTTTTCGAGTGAATTTCACGGTTGGGTTGTAATTTTTCAAACGGATGCGCTTTGGAAGTTGTAGTGGAAGCATAGCGCTTTCTTTTCAGCCCGTGTGAAGGTAGGGTAAGTTTTATCTTACGCACTTTATATCCAATTGTTCTTTAACGGGTAAATTTTTTGTACTGAGAAATAATTCTTCGCTTTAACCGCTTATCTTCGGTTATCTTAAACATCTTTTGCAGCGGAGAGGTGGTAGAATCTCTGCTCGCTTTTTAGCGTAACTAGTCGAATCCTGATTTCTTAATTGGTAGCAAAGAAGTAACATAGCTGTGATAAGAGATAATCATTTGTCCCGCGGTTCTGTTGTGTAAAAATAGTAATGAACAACTTGAATGAAATGGACTTGAGCATTGAAGCGGGTTTCATTGTGCGGTTTCTCGCCAAATTTCAGAATTTCCGTCGCCAGTTCTGCTATCCAAAACTAATGAACCAAACAAAGCTTGCCTTGAGCTTCTCAAAAATGTGTGGAATAGACCCCTATGAATACACAACTGACTTCCGATATGCGAATTTGTCGCGTGGTATTAACATTAAAAGGCGAACACTCTAGAACTTTGTTATCTTTTCTATCGCGCCGCTGAGAGTGACGAAATTTATCCGAGGACATGCATTGGGTTTAACAGATTTATAATGTCGGATTTCTGTCTTCAAATTTCAAGTTTTTAACTCAGAAGGGACGAAGTCCAGCTTAACGGCGAATGTTTATGTTGCAAAGTGTTTTGTTTTTTCACTTAGTGTTAATGATATTGGCAATGATTTCTATTACAAATTGCGCTCTCCAATTTTCTGCCGTTTTAATTGTGGCTGTCGACCTTTAGAAACATCCGGAGCAGTCTATATGTGGAGCAACGAATAATAAATGTGAGATAAGATAAATTGAGGTGTTTTACATTCTGTTTTGGTCAAGCTTTCGCAACAACAAAGGGAACAAAATTGATGTTTATTCTGTGGAAAGCGCACGCCATGTTGTTTGTTCTGGCACAAATAATTTCCGTATTTTAATGCGTGTATGTTATCACGGTGGTTTCTCGAATGGCAGTTTATTTCTCTGAGATTTTTGAGGTTTGAAATTTTTTTTTCGGTTATTTATTCCTAACTTCGTCGGCGGTTTTAATTTAATTAATTGCGATTCAAATTTCACTTTTGGCGCTGGGGTAATCCATCACACTAAGAGACAGAAAAGAGAACCTGTTTTACAGACACATCATGAATACAAGAGCGGGAGTATCGATATATAAACTTCTTTCTTCCCCGAACAAAATTGGCTGTCTGCATTGAATACAGAGGTATATTATTTTCTGCCGTGCACACATCTCAGTAGCCCAAGTGAAAAGAATTGTGCAATCTAATTGGTTGCACAAGCAGCAAGAATAATATGGAATTTTTTTTCGACCTGAGCCACTTACTTTTTATCTGGACTACTTGCACCATTAATGTGTTGAAATGGAATTTCTCAATTAGAAAACAAAATCTTTTGGACCAATCTTGATTCATTGGTCCAGGTGTAGAAATAGTGCCCTTGTTTTTTTGTTTGTTTACATGTGATTGTAACACTGTGTCTGTTTTGTTAGTGACTGCATACCCTTCTTATCAGCTATTTAAAATCGCCCATCTTGGAGGTATGTTCCCTATAAGATTTTAGATTGTAGTTTTCACAGGATGCACAGATGACAAAGGTGTCCTTCTGGCTAAAATCTTGTCCCCTAAGGGACCGTTCATTTTTATGGGGTAGGGGGGGGGGCTGGTGGGATTTGATGGGTAGTACCTGTAAAATATAATGACCCCCCCTCTACGTTAGAAATTTTTTACCTGGGCCCCCCCTTGTAGTCCTAAATATTTGAGATGCCCCCCCCCCCCAAAAAAAAAAGAAAGAAAAAAGGGATAAAGTAAATCTAAAACTTATCAAGCTGAAAATAAATTTAACAGTCAATTTTAACGGTCAAGTCCTGCAGGAGTAAATGTCTTTATTCAGACAAGCACTAAAGGTAATTTTCTGGTAGGGGTACCAGAGGTATCTTCCCCTGGGAAATTTCGAAAATTTAGAGATGCCCTAATGCAATTTGCTGCATTCTGAAGTACATAAACAGACAATTCATATCGGTTTAAAGCATTATTTTGGACCTTGTTATCAGTTGTTCAGTTGTTTAAGAATCAGACTAGCAGAGGGCAAAAAAGAGCTGATATTCCCCTGGCTATATTTTGTAATGAAACAGTTCGTGGGGTTAAGAATAGCCGTTGGGTGTATAACGAAGTAGGGGGGTCCGGGGGCATTCTCCCCCTGGAAATTTTGAATTTTCAGAACCTTAGAAACGCTATTTTTGGCCTTCTGGCACTGATGTTTGCATTATTACAGAAGCTGTCACTACTAAACTTAAAGGCAATTTTTTTGGTGACCCCCCCTTTACACACCATATTTTTTTTGGCTGGCCCCCCCTTTGAAGCCATATTTTTTTACATGGCCCCCCTCAAATCCCACCAGCCCCCCCTTCCTCATAAAAAATGAATGGTCCCTAAGGGCGATCTATCCCCTGCAGCAAGCTGACTCCCTATGATAAAGTTAATTTGGATCTATACTACCTGTCCATAAGGAGGTTCTTGACTAAATGTTTTTAATTTTCTTTTTTTAGACATTCTACTTTCTTGAAAAAGGAAGTTTCATTCTCCCTATCTGATCCAACGGTGGTTTCCCTATCCAATTCACCTACTTTCTAGTATCCCCTTCTCACTCCACCCCCACCCCCCCCCCCCATCCCTCTGATAAAAATTGAAAATTTGCATAGGATATCTAGGAAAACATTTATAGGTGTTACCTTGGTGTGAAAAGTTGCATTTAGTTCTCCATTATGAATTTCAAATGCTCTCTTACTGTTTTGACAAAAGTGGTCAGCTGAGAAACATCTGCAAATTTATTGGATGGTGATGTTCCTAAAGCAAGAGTTAAATTATAAAAATCTTGTGTACTAGGTAAACTTTGGGAATTTGTGTTTTTCTGTTTTACATTTATGTCCATCCAGTTTGGGTGCTTTGTAAAATTTATTGAAACACAATGGCCGCAGACACAATACAAGTTTATTGGCCTTATATGCATTACGTGATGACTCCATTAGTTCAGTAAGACCTATTAAATCAGCTATCGAGCAACCTGCATTTTAATTAGAATCAGAAGGAAATCATTATGATTTCTCATTTTAAAATTTACTTGACACAGGAACCTGTGGTAGCAGGCATTGGATATATACTATGATTAGTTTTAAGTCTTCACTAATTTAAGATTTTGTCTTCAACATCAATAGTTGGAAAATTTAGGCTAGCCTAAGGTGAGTGGACTGTGATCAGATGTGTATGTATAGAGTATTTTATGTTAATATTCAGTGTCTGTGTGTCTGGAAAGAAGATGGAAAAATTATTCTTTTGTTATTTGTCATTTCGGAAAGGTGTATAAACCTAGGTGACCTCATATTGACAGAGAAAAACTCATACTGCTTGAGTTTGTAAATGGCCTGTTTGAGGAATATCAGAACACAGACCAAATATATATACAAATAAATATTTCAAACCAACAGATGATTATGCATATGATTGGAGATGTTTTTCCTCTTGCATCATTCTGTACTTTTACATCAGAAATCAATGCAACAGTTGTACTATCCCTGCAAATTGATTAGAGATATTTAGTTTAAAGCTGACAGCAAATAACTTTTGTATAGAACAGGTTTTAGGCTTTCGTAGTAGATTCAAACAAAAAGAATCAATTTACTCTACTAAAGGATTATTTAAAATGCTTGTGGTTTTCCTTTCATTTGCCTTTGGCATGGCCTGGATTATTTATGAAAATTGGAGTGAATATTAATTTTCACTTAAATTCATCTCATGCATCACCTATAAAGGCAGAGCATTTTATTTATTAAAAAATGCAGTATATTTGCAAAGCCGGATACCAAGGCGGCTATTTGATATTTTCTGAAAATATTTCTTGTTTACTTAGTTTCCAGACATAAATTAGTAATAATCATGGTCCTAATTATTTATGTACACGTTTATTTTAACATCTTTGAGCCTGCTTAATTTTGTCTGATCTGAGCTTAAATCTGTTCATCATTCACCAATAAAATATTCTTGTCTGGTGCAACAAGAAGCTGTGAAAGCTTCAAGCGTTGGCTTGATATTCACTGAAATGAAAGTGTTTCGTGTGAAATGTATGTACATACAGATAATTGATAAAAATACAGTTAAGTCTGAGAAGAACAATTTATTTGATCATTCCACAAACATGTTAGCTACAGTAGTGTTGAAGCACAGCATTTTTTCTGCAAGATATTTACATCTAATTTATTGTATTTTCTCAGTTTTCTGAAATATATTAAGTTGTTAGTAATATAATTGAAGGGCCCGGTGGAAAAAGGGTGTAAGTGATGATTGCAGGTTGAAAATCTTAATTGCTGCCATTTAGCTGAACGTTGGCACATAGGCTGGTTTTCCTGTAAGGAACATTGTTGTGCAGTTATTTCTTGACCTGAGAGCTTCAATTTGAAGAATTAGCGTATTACTTTTGCTTAAAACTGACACAAAGAAAACAACAGGACCGCGGATTCTAGGTTGAATTCCTTTGTTTTAGTTCAGGCAGAGAACAAAAGAAATCTTTCACGCATCACTTGAGCGAGTTCAGTTCAACAACACTTTTCACGCAAAAGTCATACGCTAATTCTTCAAATTTTAGATCTCAGGTCAAGAAATAAGTGCGCAACAGCATTCCTCACATGAAAACCAGCCTGTGTGCCAATGTTCAGCTAAATAGGAGCAATTTCGATTTTAACCTCAAATCATCACTTACCATCTTTTTCCACGGGGCCCTTCAATTATAATTTTTTCAAGTCATTTTGAAGGAATTTTAACCTTACCCCAAGGAAAATGTAGGCACACTGCATGGATTTGCCCCAGTTAACAAGTATTTTAATCAGATTGAATTTGGATAAACATTTAGAGCGGTTTTCAATTGAGTGTCGAAAGTAATTCGCGTTTTGCTTTGGTTTTGCTTTACTTCGCTCTGTGATTGGTTAAAACATCTCGCGCCACTTTCTCGACCAATCAGAAGTAAAACTCAAACCAATTGCGACTCGCTCACACGCGTTTTCCCGCGCTTGGCGCTAGTGACATGTAATTGCTTCGAGTTCTGATTGGTTCATTGGATAATTTGTGTTTGTTGTGATTGGCTGGGATAATTACTTTGGTTTTGGTTTTACGACACTCATTTGAAAAGCGCTCTAAGGATGAAAATTAGCGAGAAAAGTTTAACACAATGTTTCGATGTCTCCATGACGTCATTTTCAAGTGAGAAAAATAAAATATAGATGAGTTAATATATACAAGGTGAGGTGTCAAAAAAGTAAACAATAATTAGTAACATAATTGGCATGTAATTGTGTGTGCATGGTAAGTATGTCTAAATAAATAGTTTTGCGTGGATAGAGTCTAATGAACACGCAATCGGACTCTATCCACGCAAAACTATTTATTTAGACATACTTACCATGCACACACAATTACACGCCAAATATGTTACTTATTGTTTACTTTTTTAACACCTCACCTTGTATATATTAACTCATCTATATTTTATTTTTCTCACTTGAAAATGATGTCATGGAGACATCGAAACGTTGTGTTAAACTTTTCTCGCTAATTTTTATCCTTAACAAGTATTTTATACACTTAATTCTACTTTTAGAAGTGAGAGAAAAGTGGTCATTTTCTCTTGTCATGTAGAAATGTTTGGTTTATCAGTGTAATGTCTCAGTTATGTGTACATTATTGCGTGGAACTGAATAATAATTATGATTTGCAAGTGAATCATCAGTGTTTCTGAAAGGGAACAAAGTTGGCCTATTCTGGTCTTATAAGCAGCTGTTGCCAATATGGCAAAGACCTGCCGGGTACCATTTGTTGTTGTCTCCTCCTCCTCCTCTTCTTATAGTTACTAGTAAGGTGACTTGCCCTGTACTTCTAGTTTTTGCTTGGCCTAAGAAGCTCTCTCCCTTTATTTCCAGTGTATGTGTCTTGAGAAAATGATATTCAACCCTCTCCTGTTGCTTGAAATCCTGTTAGTTTTCAGTACACTTCACATATTGCCAAGATAATCTGCAATGTTATCGTGTTATCTCCTTTACCTAACATTTGCCACTAGTCAGTGAGGGCTTCTTGTGTTGCATCTATTAAATCGTCATTCTAATGAGCTACAAATTAATTATAAAACTTGCTCACTTCTATTTACTGGCTCACACAAGTCTAGCCAATGAAATGGTGTTGACTGACTGCATACATGTATTTCCCCTATCTGTGCATCAGTTGGCAGATAATTATACAACTCATTATTCTAACTGATTGTCACTCTTTCAACAGATGTCTGCTGTAGCTCTTTCAACACTAGTGCTGATTGCTGCAGCCATTTCTGGCATTCATGGACAAAACATGACAGAAAGTCCCACTACAGGAAATTTCAGTTCAGTGGAAAATCTCACAACTAGCACATCAGAAGTGAGGACAACCCAGAGGACCACAGAGATACCAACCAACACCACTAACAAGACTACTGCGGCCACTCCAGGAATAAAGAAGGGCGAGTGCTACGATTTTGAAGTGTTTGTCCTGAACAATCAGCTCAACATACCCTATACTGTGACCTGTTGTATCACTGTCCTGTGTGGATTTTACTTGGTTTTATTTGGTAAGATTTACTACAGTACATGTAACTGTACTAAAGTGGTATGGAAATCAGGTTCAATAATAAAGATAATAATAACAACTTTATTTGTGTGTCAAAGTGATCTAGCACCCTGTAAAGACAGGGTGCTAATTGGGGACACACAATGAATTGATTTAATGAATGGATTTGCCAAAATGACTGAATCAAGCACTCATGTGAAGTTTGTTAGAGATCTGAGTTCTGGTATCTGTATTATGATCAGGAAGTGAAAAAGAGTAATCTCCCATTGTGTGGTACAGTACATTTCTATAGTCAAGGTAACTGAGCAAGTTGATGCATTAGGACCATAACAGGCCTATTTGACAGAGGAAAATTCGTGTATACATGTAACCCAAAACGAATTTTAGTCCCAATATAAAACTCTGTACAGTGCAATCTACATGTGACAACTATTTTTTATTGCACCTGCAGGTTACCGATTCTTTAAGTGCAGTCTCTTCCTCCTGGGCTTCTTATTTGCAACGTTCGTTACCTATGTGCTTTGCAATATCCATGCCGACCTGCCCACCTGGGGCCTTTTTGCCGTGGCAATAGCTGTGGGAATCTTCTGCGGCCTTTTGACAATGTTCGTCACATACTGTGGACTGTTCCTCGGAGGGTTTGGCCTTGGCTTTTTCATTGGTGTTGCTATTTTCTTTATAGTCGAGACATTCTACCATGTGACAATCAAATGGATACCATTTGGAGTTCTTCTCGGCTTGAGTCTTATTTTTGGTTTGCTGACACTAAGATGGCAAAAGGGATTCTTTATTGTGGCAACATCTCTCATTGGTGCAGCAATGGTCACTGGTGGAGTGGACTATTTCATTGAAGAGTTTGTTCTGATCAACTACACTTGGCAGCGGATCATGGCGGGAGATTTAAAGATAGAGTGCTGGGTGACATGGATTATCCTGGCGATATGGCCTGTGATGTTTATACTTGGAAATGTGGTGCAGTTCTGCAAGACTGGACGCAGCTTTATTCACAGAAAAAGTAGGTTAATATGCATACACAGTGCAACCTTGAATTAACGAAGTACCAAGGGTCTTGGGAAATTGGTTTGTTATTTCAAGGGTTCATCATATCCAGGTTCTTTTTCATACATTTTACTATTCCTGGGCTGAAAAAAATGGTTTGTTATACCGACATATTCGTTATATAGAGGTTTGTTAAATCGAGGTTCCACTGTACAATGCTACATTGTACGTTCAGACTATGGTACACCATCGCTATCTTGAACCTCTAAGGGGGGGGGGACTCCATCATGATACTTATATGGGAATGTGCCGTCCAAGGGGGTCGTGATTTTGGGATTCCTGATCAAAAACGGGGTATCCACATTTGAGATCTTTCCTAGAATGGGGTGTAATATTGCAAATGCACGAAAGCTTCAAGATATTAGCAGTGATTTTAGATTATTTGCAGGGAAATAAATAAATGGCTAATTAACTAATGGGGAAAATAACACAACCTAATCTGTGTAGAAAAAAGTTGTATTTTGGAGGTATAAGTTATGTTGCTAATATATATGTCATCTTTCAGGATCTGATTCTGTGTCACTCCAAGGCGAAGATAAAGCGATGAAGAGATATCGCAGCCTGAACATGAATGGTGATGTAGTAGCTAAGGTAAGTAAAACGAGTGACTGTTTAGTACATTAAGTCATTACAGTCAACTCTCTTTATTAAATGGACACCACCAGGACTAAGATTTACCAAGATTTAAATTGGCATCAGGAGCCTGGTGGGGGGGGGGGGGGGAGTACTCCGGACTTCAATTGACGGGGATAATCGAAGGATTTTTTCGGGTTTGAAATTTTCAATTCCGTGATTTTTCTGGGTAGGAAAATTTGGGAAGTATTCTATTTGGGTGGCTTCATTTAAGTAGGTTGTTTTTGGGTATTCAAAACAATCTGAAGATTCGTGGTAGCGCCCACATGTCCCTGTAGAGTAAAATGTGCAGACATTAGTTTTCGTCAATTCGCCCTGAGTAATTACCCAAGAATGATATTGGATATATGCTGTCAACAAAGCCACGACACATGCATCATAATTCATAAAGCACGATTATTATTTTTTTTATGATTTGTAAATATTTAGTAGAGTTAATTGTTCGTAATGTTCTTGTTCTTGTTTAGAGTTACCATTCACAAAGTTATTGTTGAAACAGAAGATGTTCTTGGGTGTTTTTATTGATATTTTAGCATAAAATAAAGGTTAATGTTGGCAAGCAACCTTCGGCTCAGATGAGCCCGCATTCATCTCTGCGGTTCTCATCCGCACATTCATTTCCTTATTTGGTTATCGCTATTCAAGCGTAACATGCCGTGCGAGTAATCACTTTCACCCTTTTCTGTGTTTTGCAAGTTCGTACCTTGCTCCAAGCGTTTCCCCTCCCACCCACCCTCTTATCTTGTTACATTAAGCACTTACAAGTAATTCGAACATTATGGGTTGTACCTCCCTGTTATTAGGTTCTACTAAGCCCTTAGTTTATTATTGTTCACTCTGGTTATTAGTGCACTATAATGACTTTAAATAAACTTATGGGCGGGGAATTGCTGCCTGCGGCACCCCTTCAGCCCTGTGCTGGAGCCCTGTCAGGGAGGGGACATTTGTTACTCTGGCTGGGTTAACTTGGCCCCACGTAATTATTCCAGCAACAATGTCCTCCTTGCAGTACAGGCATGGGGCACCCCCTCGGCATGGCGCCATGTGCCGAGGCCCCCCATCCGGTGGGTTTTTATCCGGTCGGTGGGTTTATCCGAGCCTTGCCAGTACATTCCCTGCCCACTATTGCCCAACAACACGGTCTTGTGTCGTTTTTTGCGCGCCATAACATTAAGTGTTGTTAGAATGACTACCAGATGAGGAAAAGATAAATTCAGATAGTATGATGAATAAACAAACACAGACATTCAATTTCTAATGTTTTTTTTTTCATGTTATATCAATTAATCCTTTTTGAAAATTTTTAAGGCTCGAAAATTGGGCAAGGGAGTTTTTGGGCGTTGATTTTTGGTCCACTGGGATTTTTTTTGGTTTTGTCGGAAGCCTTAGGAATTTTTTGGGGTTTTGATTTTTGCCCCCATTCGATCATCCCTTGAAATCTGGAGTACCCCTACTGGGAGCAGGAGTTGTTTTAATCCTTCAGTGATTAAAAAGTGTTTTGATATGGTTTCTACCTTTTCTGAGTGCTCTTGATTGATGTAAATGCTCTACATTTGTAGTCCTACTACACAAGAGATGAAGAAGAAGGACGTCCAACAGAAGTTTGACCTGGACGCCTCAGTCACCAACCTATGAATTCTCCAATAGCCTGCTCTTACATTTGAGGAATTTATGTAAAATAACAGCATTAAAAGATGATATGTAGGCCCTTAATTTAATTTGCAGCTGGGAACAATGTGATCCACTGTGCTCCTTAAAATTAAGTATGTTTAGTTAAACAGTGTCTTACTATCTGCCATTCATAAACCTTTACAAGCCCTGATATAAAAATGCATATTCTCCTTACTATTGTCCATGCATTTCTCATGGAACTAGTAACTAGAATTTGTCTATTTTAATAAATATCAAGTCATCTTCCAAGTATTGTTGGTGAACGCTTTCTTTATTTTTATCACTTGAATGACAGTCTGAACAGGTATTGGTCATGTAAAGAGAAATTTCATTTTTGCCACTGTTATTGAGCTTAAAGAGTTACATCTGACCACCTCATTATTGCGGCCATTTTTTCTTGCCCCCGAACAAACGCAGTCTTACATCTTACTTCTTTTCAGGGGTGTTGAATGGTCAGCCATGACAGTCTTCTAGTCGGTGGTTCATAGGCTGCTAAATTCTGCATGCTGTGTTGTTTCCCTAGATATAAGAAATGCTACTGCTGACATGTATCTACTGTATCTACCCTGGTGCAGAAATGGGTACTTCCCAAGAATGCCAGTGGGATAACTCTGCAATTGAGCAACATTCCACCCAGGGAGGATAGTGATAGTAAATACTCCTATCTGCTTATTACATGCTACAAAAGTGGGAAGGGGACAGGAGGGTCCATACTTTGCACTTACAGTGTACCTTACTCTTTTATCCTGGTTCCCACCCCTTTTTTGTTGGCCCCCACTTTTTGGTTGCAAGATATTTGCAATGTTGTGTGATTTTTTCCTATTCCTTCTCCTATGTTGGATCCCACTTTTCATCCTCTCTTTTCCTGCTTCTCATACACTTCTTGCTCCATTTTCTCCCACATTCCTATCCTCCACCCCCTTGGTCTCCTTGACATGGAAACTGGTTTGAGTGCAACATTCCCTCCAAACCTATGTTAGATCCCCTTCGCGCACAATGCATCTTTCCAGATTTGGTATTTTTGAAGGTGCAGCCATATTTTTTTCAAGAGGTGAGCCACATTGACTCCCAGCTGCAGATGTCCTATTCTCTGGTTTTTGTGATCATTTCCTTAACCCTTTAAGCCCCAATATCAATATGCATATTCTCCTTAGTGTTCTCCATACATTTCCTATGGTATTAGTTGAGAGAATTTGCAAAAACATCAAGACATTTTATGTTTGGCAATCATTTCCTTTATTCTTGTGACTTGTATTGTTTGATCAAGTACTGATATTGTAAGGAGAAATTAGGTGCTTGTAAATATTGGGGCTTAAAGAGTTAAACTTTACAGTCAAGTGATTTACCTGTTATGAGGATATGTTTGAAGGTGGAAAAAAGTCTACTGTTGTACTTATGCCTGGAGATGGTTAAGTGTTGTTTCAGTAATGCAAGTTGATTAGTTGTAGTTAGACATGATTGTCCATGAACCATTCAATAATCTTAGACCTAAGTGCATGATCGAAGGACATTGACTAATTATAATGACTTTCCAAATTTTAAGAATTTTATCAAATTTTATGATCATCAACAGTTGATTAGCTAATTATGTACCAATTTTTACACAAGCAATGAGATAACATTTTGGTGGCTGTCATTGCATGCATGGCCATAATTACCTACTGTAAAATTTGCAAACTGGTTGCAAAGATTAAATGCTTTGACAAAGATTGTTTATAATTACAGCAACTGCTTAATGATTATTCTGTCAACATTTTTGTTCTTTTCTTGTCCTTGTACGATGTGGAATAAGTGACTACATCGGTGCAGTTTCTTTCTCACTGTATAAACATGCAACATAACTTAGCTTAAATCTGGTGTTTGACACCTCGAAGACGTGTTCCATTCCATCAGAGACAATTGCAGCAATAGCTATTTTCTGCATGAAATTAAAGACCTTATATATTTCATCATGTTTTGTTGATGTTTACAGAAGTTTATTAGGTCAAGACACATGGAGCAACATAGTTGTGTGGAATTTTTGCAGTGTGTGTTAACCCCTGATTGACTACATGTATTGTTTTGCCATTCTTTTTCGTAGACAAATACACTCATCAGGTTCAGGGGTACACTGTGGATGCACAGTGTGATTGTACAGTATGCATAATGTTGCACTGTGTCCAGGCCTTCAGCAGCTGTATGTTAGCAACATGTAGGTTGTAAAAAAACCCTAAAAATTAACAATGTAGAATGAGGAATTTTGTAGTATAGTGTACAGATTAACTTCAATAAAGATGTGTCTATGCAGTAAGCAATTAAACACCAGTCTTGTGATATCTCTCCTTGGTTTAATGATCATTAGTATAGTGATTGGTGTACCTGTATTTTAGGGGTTAACCAATTATAATTCTGCACCGGTATCGCAGAGGTCAGGTTCGAATCCCGGCAAGCCTGATTTTTTCAGGCTTTCTTTTCGCAACTGCATAAGTTGCGTTAATAACTGCGAGGATCTTCTTTACATTTATTTCTTCATTCCGCAGTTCAAATATATGAGTTTCATATATTCATAATTTCATCTTCATCTTTCCCGGGTATATTACGAACCAATTTAATGACCAGCTCCCAGTTGGCTTGATAGCTCAATTGATTAGAGCGCTGCACCGGTATCGCAGAGGTCAGGTTCGAACCCGGCAAGCCTGATTTTTTCAGGCTTTCTTTTCGCAACTGCATAAGTTGCGTTAATAACTGCGAGGATCTTCTTTACATTTATTTCAATTATAATTCATTGGTTAGTAGCACTGTAAATAGGATGTTGGACATAACGTCCTTTAAAAAAGAATGCAAAATTACTACCGTTGCAATTTTCCTGTTGCCTTTTTGTAGGATACTGTACCCCTAGAAGAAAAGACAGAAAAGCAATCCAGAAAAAAGGAACTATATTGTCAGAATTAATTGGTACCTTTGAAAGGTGAAAATAGCTGCCCGCAAAAGAAATCTTGGTGCATTTAAGGGGGTGACGGGGTACGGTTCCTTTTAAATTTCCAATCAGCAACCCCCTCACCTTATTTTTATTATTAATAAAGCTTTGATATTAGATGTAGATGAGAGTCCCAGCAATCTGAGAAAAGCTTGTTGCTGTCCGTGCAGTTTAAGAAGGAAATGTCACCATTCTGTTCCCAAATAATTTCAATATTCCACCATTTCAAAACTCATTGAATATTATCTTGCTCCCTGGTCATGAATTATCTGCAAATTATTTTCCCGCCAAAATTTTTAAGTCAGGAAAGGCATAGCCTGCATCCCTGCGTCGCAGTCGCAGACTAAATTTGACCTGTACCAGCGTTATATTACGTCTGCGACGCAGGCTAGGAAAGGCAAGGAAAACACTCGTTATGCATGTATACTCACCACAATATATTCCAAGTAAACACGAAACCATAATTCTCTTTCGAAACGTCGACAAGAAGATCTTTTCGCCCATTTTTGTCATTTCAAGGTCTTTCAAGGTCACATCCAGGAGCTAAGCGGTCAAACGTTCAGCGGATTTCCTCTTTCCCAAACGGTGTATCGTGTAATTCACCTTCAAAGGTAAGCGGAAAAACAATGGCGGCTCGAGTGGGCGGTCAGGCGACGAACTTCTAATTTTAGCAGTCTTCGTAAATGATTTACGCTAGCGCTAGCTGACTTCTTCAACGGAGAGCAGTGTTGCTAGAAAATAATTCCCGAGAAAAATGGAGAGAGAGGGTCCTGCCAAAGTGAAATCACACCACGATGAAGCCTTTCGGTGAGCTTGTCTTTATTTCCCGGTTATTTACGTAAGCTTACATGTATTTCTGATATTGATAAATCTGTGGTTGTCAGTGATTGGTATAATTTGTTTGGCCACCAAATTGAAGCAAAAAAGAAATAATTGTAACGTTTTGTAATTAACACGAGGTCGAAGGACAAATAATGTTAAACAGCTAAGCTTTCGTGTTTATGTGTTTTGGCAAAAATGCCTGTGAATTAAAGCTTTGGCGTACAAGAGACCGTACGTTTTTGAAAAGGTATCAGGAAGAAAAACACGAGGCATTCCTACTTGTTTAAGTTTTATAACAGTTGAGCTAAATTATTTCCGTGTTTAGTTGATGTCAAGACTTTTAGTATATTACACTCTTTCTACAGCTACATTTGTACATGTACAAATAGAAACAATAACATGTATTAAAGTCAGTGACAGCTGGTTAATATCCTAAGGTGACAGTGGCCTACATGAATAACAGGTGTTCAAGCCATGTTAGGGAATTTTGTGTGAGGGGATCTTATTATGACCATCGTCAATTTTTTCTTTATTAATTTGCTGTGATCATATTTTAGCCATCAAACTGGGAGACACTGTAATGGTGGTTGGGCTCAGTGGTGTCAAATCAATTAAGTGGTTCAGATTTTACTGTATTTTTGTTTTCCCTGTCTTAAAATCATCAAAACGTAGAGCTATGCTTGGATGCAAACTTTATTCTTAAGCCGCTTGAGAGGTCACCATCAAAAGTGCACACTAATCATCGTGATTGCATGGCATTGAGTGAACACTACTTGATCTTGTGAAGGAAATCAGGATTTAAACTTGTTTGCAATCAATGCTACTGTATATGCAGATCACTTCAATTGCAATTTAGTAGTCCCTGCATGTTACGTGTGCTCATGATAAAGTACATGTATTGTGCTGCTAAGTATTTTTTTTAGTGATCATACAGTAATACTGATCCATTACGGTTTTGCGCCCCATGAAACACGTCGATCGAACATGCAAATAGCTTGTAAAAAACGTACAGGGCATGCGTAACAAGATGCAGAGCTGTCAATCATTTAAGTCCTGAGTGTATATCAATGTCGTCACCATTGTTTCTTGCTTTCAGCGTTCGAATCGTCGACCTATTCATCGAGGAACAATGCCCGTAATTAGAAAGGCCATCGCGGTTTAACCTCTATTGTTAAAAATAATTCACACCTTAAAATAACATAAACGTGAAAGCAGTATGAACATGTCGTGTAAAGTCCGTAGATTATTAACTCATTACCGGCCGCGTGTTTTTTGATCGATTCGCTAAATTAGCAGTTGGTAATAAACAACCCCATGTGCAGTACGAAACGACAATTTATAGGCTCAAAAACACAACACTCACTTGATCTAGAATAGTTAGACTTTCTAACTTTCGAATAAAATACACCAGTTGTCAATTAAGAATTAGCCAAAAATACAATCTTGAAGTCAAAATTTTGAAAATTTACGCAAGAGATTCACATGTTGTCTCGCGCGTGAAATCAAACCACAAGAGAGGATTTGTGTGTGTTTAGGTCAGATTACTATTTTTGGAAATTTCATGAACGAAGATTCGCAGAAAAGGAGACAGTAAGCTTTTCTAAATAACACATTTATTAATACACGCCTTTATTCGTTTCTGAAAACCAAACGCGTTCAATTCTTTCTTCGAGGGAAGCTACGCGCAAGCGATTTCGCTCGAGGTGCAAGTTATTTTGAAGAGCATTTACTGATGTGAACTGTGCACGTTTTTCAAAACTTTTACGAAAACTTTAAGAAATACAAAGAATCCTTCAATTAAGAAGTTATTTCGGTAAAAATTTACAATCAAATGTGTAATTTACTCTACCGTAGACTCGTAGAAGTGCTTGAGCATTTCCCAGAAAGTCCGCAGTTCGAAAAATCTCTTGCGATGCAAGATTGTCCTTCGCTTTGACAAAACAGCTGTTCGTCCTCGAAAGATGTTTTCTTCGCTCTAAAAGCTCTAAATTCCATCGCTTAACTTGTCGAGTGTTCCTTAGAGCTTCTTCTTTCGATTTTTAAGTTTCAAAAGGTAATCCTTCCTTCCGAGAGCGAGATATTGCCATCTTGAAAATTCACGCGTGAAGAGCACGGCAGCCATTTTGAGTGAAATGTGATCTTCTTGGAGAGTGACAAAAAGTTTTCCCTTCTAGGACCCCCTCAAGCCTTCAAATATATGCGCAGTTGGTGGATTCTGATTGGTTGAACATTCCCAAAGACAACTAGGACAAAAGGGGACCAAAAAAGCCTTTCTAGGGGAGGCTGGGGCCAAAAGCAAACACGCGCAAAATCAAGGCCGGCTCAGGCCGGCACGGACGTTAACCGGTTAAAAATTGGTCAGAATAAACGAATAAACTATTAGGAAAACAGACAAACGGTCGATCGATTATTAAAACGCAACCGCCAGAAGTAACAGAACAGCAGGCAAAGCATCTTTGTGCGTAGTCAGTTCAAAATATCTGAAAAACGTTTTTTCATCTTTTCGTCAAAATCCTCTAGGTATCCAAATACTTGAGGGCAAATTAAACCAGACACTAGTACTGCAAGCGAAGATTTGAGCGGACTAAAACAGTGACCTTCGAAAACTACAGAAAGACTCTGACACACATCTGCGTGGCCTCGCAAGTAAACAACTCAGTTGACAAATTGCGCCGGCCGGCAAGAGATCACTCCTTTTCTTTCCTGGAACTCAGCCTCCACAAAAACTTGAATTATCGAAACCTCTCTTTTTTAATACTGTACGTGAACACGTAAAGAAAATTCTTTGTTTAAACAGACAACAGCAGATGACTGTGTAGATTTCCACATGACTCGTGTAAGCTTAAGTGTATTCCCACGCGGCGGTCGCTTGAAGTTTTCTTTGTAATGAAATATTTTTCGCATGTTTCTGGTTGAGCAATTTTCATTTCCTCTACAGCCAGCATTACTCTAAAGTGAGAGCATTTTCTGCACATTTCCACAAAAGCAATTACTCCTATTGTCTTTTCACGGATGGGAAGGACAGCCGTATAAATCCCTTTTGTGAATATTCTGTATTGAAGTCAAAGAGACCCGAAAATGGTGGCGTGCTTTGTGAGCGCACACAGCATCATGGATACCCCACATTTTTCGGCCGACACAGTTCATGGGGCACGAAACCGTAATGTCTCACAAAATTTCTCTCGGGAAGCGGAGGGGGGGGGGGGGGGGGGGAGGGGATTTGGGAATTTTAATAAAGTTTCATAGGGGTGGGACAAGGGAACTCTGCTGTAAGGGTCAAATCCTTACCCTTTCATATACAATTTGTACCAGCTTTTTAACAGAAAGGTATCAATATATATACTCCTTCCATATTGCCAAACATGCTTGATTGATTTCTGTATAAAATGTACATTATCTTTCCACCCCGTGCTGAAAATATTTGTGATTTGTTAAAAAAAGGGAGCTGTGTATTTTTTTGGAACCTTAAAAATGAATCATTGTCTCTGTAAGCCATTGTTATTTAGATATAATTTCCAAAGGTTAACAAAGAATACTTTTTTTATGATGTTAGTTATATTAATGAGGCGCTCAAATTTGATGAGCAAGGAAAGACACAGAAGGCTCTTCAGTTATACCACAAAGGTAAGAACCATTTTATAATGTACACATATGAATGACAAACTGGTAAAAATTAAAATTAAAATTACCAGAAATGTGAAAAACGTACATATATGGTCCACTCCCGGTAACTCCAACCCTCAGTAACTCGAACCTCCCGCTAACTTGAAATATTGATTTTTGCCTTAAGGCCATTTTCTTTATAATTTTACTCTCCTAACTTGAAATCACGTTAATTCGAACCTTTTTTGATTTCCCTTGAAGGTTCGAGTTATCGTGAGTCATCTGTACAGTCATGTATGTGTGGCTGGGTTAGTCAGGAATTTTAAAATTGGGTCAGAGTTTTTGATCCACCATATCCAACTTAACCTTGCTACTCACTCCTCGTCCCTCTTTCCCATCCACTCATAGATCCTTCCTTCTTACACCTCAAGCAGTTTCTTTATGTTGTTTGGTTTATTAACTTCCCTAAGGCTTGTAGAAATTCTGCACAGTATCTTAATAGGATCCTACAGGATTTTATAGTATCCTAACCCAGGATCCTGATAAGAATAAAAGAATAAAATAATATATACATGTAGAATCTATAGGATCCTATAATTTAACAGGACATCTGACAGGGTGTGGTGGTGCAGATCTGCATAATTCTCTAACATCTGCAT
This sequence comes from Siderastrea siderea, assembly GCA_964030785.1. NCBI lineage: Eukaryota > Metazoa > Cnidaria > Anthozoa > Scleractinia > Rhizangiidae > Siderastrea > Siderastrea siderea. The sequence continues at coordinate 33,547,423 of OZ034971.1, forward strand.
CCTCTGCATCTTCGGAGCATTTTCTGCATAAAACAGAAAAAAATGCCTGATATTAATGATAAAGCAGCTGCTTTCCGTCCTCACAAGCATAAAAAATCCGAAGAGATTATTTTGAAGCAGTTTTTCTCTTAAACATTGATGAAAACACGCTGCTTCATTCGCAAGTGATTTTAAACCTCCAGGACACTTGTCACCACAAACTCAGTAAATATGAGCTATGCTCACCACGAGTCTCACAGTAGCTCAGTGGTTAAATCGCCGACTGGTGTACAGAAAGGTCATGCGTTCGATTCCCGTCGGGAACTCAGAAGTTTTCTTTGTCCCGCTCGCCACATGCTGAATATTCCATCTTTTCTTATTTCTTCTCTGAGCTTAAAATTTACCATCTTTCTTTATTTATCACCTAAAGGGCACTTCGACATTGCTGATCCTAGCAGTAAGCAGGATGCGTGTCACCATGAACTCAGTAAATATGACCTATGCTCACCACGAGTCTCCCAGTAGCTCAGTGGTTTAATCGCTGACCGGTGTACGGAAGGTCATGGGTTTGATTCCCGTTGAGGACTGAGATTTTTTCTTTGTCCCACACTCGCGACATGCTGAATGTTCCATCTTTTCTTATTTCTTCTCCCAGCTTAAAATTTACCATCTTTCTTTATTTAGCACCTATAGGGAACTTCCACATTGCTGATCCTAGCAGTATGCAGGATGCATGTCACCATGAACTCAGCAAATATGACCTATGCTTGCCACGAGTCTCCCAGTAGCTCAGTGGTTAGATCGTCCACTGGTGTATGGAAGGTCATGGGTTCGATTCCCGTTGGGGACTCAGATTTTTTCTTTGTCCTACACTCGCGACATGCTGAATGTTCCATCTTTTCTTATTTCTTCTCCCAGCTTAAAATTTACCATCTTTCTTTATTTAGCACCTATAGGGCACTTCGACATTGCTGATCCTAGCAGTATGCAGGATGCATGTCGCCATGAACTCAGTTAATATGACCTACGCTTGCCACGAGTCTCCCAGTAGCTCAGTCGTTAGAGTGTCCGACTGGTGTACGGAAGGTCATGGGTTCGATTCACGTCGGGGACTCAGATTTTTTCTTTGTCCCACACTCGCGACATGCTGAATGTTCCATCTTTTCTTATTTCTTCTCCCAGCTTAAAATTTACCATCAGTATTCTTTCTTTATTTAGCGCCTATAGGGAACTTCGACATTGCTGATCCTAGCAGTATGCATGTCGCCACGAACTCAGTTAATATGACCTACGCTTGCCACGAGTCTCCCAGTAGCTCAGTCGTTAGAGCATCTGACTGGTGTACGGGAGGTCATGGGTTTGATTCCTGTCGGGGACTCAGTTTTTTTCTTTGTCCCATGCTCGCAACATGCTGAATATTCCATCTTTTCTTATGATTATGATTATTGCTATTTAGGATCCTGGGAAGGATCCTGTGTGATCTTGCAGGATTCTGTATAGGATTTCTACCAGGGTTGTACTGCGGTTGGATTAGAGTGATGCAGAATAGGCCAGTTTACAGTTGGTTACTCAGTGCCCTGGCCTTTGAATAGAAACGAGGCTGGGGGTGACCTTGTTTTGTTACAGACCTTCCTGTTTTTCATATGTAAATGATTATGATCACAGGCTTGTTAGCATGAGAATGACGTGATTTGCACACGAAAGGCAGGAAGGTTTGTAACAAAACAAGGTCACCTCCAGCCTCACTTCTATTCAAAGGCCAGGGCACTGAGCTGATAACTGTAAAATGGCCTATACTACAGCATAGAACACTCGCCTCCCACCAGTGTGATTTGAGTTTCAATCCTATTCTCACTGTCAGGTAGGTTGATAATTGAGTTTTACTTCATGTTCCCCAGGTTTCTCTATCTACAAACAACAGATTTCCAATTTTCAATTTGATCAAGTGATATAGTGAATATGTGCTGTATGTTCTCTTCGTTTACTATCATCATTTTTATTATATAACTTTTACTGTTAGGCCTGCGTAGTCTTGTAGTGGGTCTGAGTGTACACTGCAGTGGTTCTGGACCAGAATGGCAAAAGACCAAAGACATGCAGCAGAAGATGAAATCGTAAGTCATTAACAAGTTTTACTTCCAATAAGCATTTTATATATACTAGCATTTAACAGTGTTCCCCTACGGATACATTATATACATGTACAATGAATGGTGTCTTTGCAATGATGCAGAAAACTAATATAATTTTTATTTAGTATGTGTATACAAAATACTAGATTTAAGGAAACATAAAGGAAAAATGCTATTGCAGTACTATATATCTAATCAGCATTTCCATGAATCGTAATTACACTAAAAAGCCCAGCAGATTGATTCTCACTAATTAGTAGGTGAAAATTGGGTACTTTGCTTAACCCATTGACTCCTGGACATTTTGCCAAAAAATGCCTTTTGAAGCAAGTCAAGCCATTTTTAGGTCGCTGTCTAGCCAAAAAGAATCCAAACTGTCCAAAACGTTGTTTACAAGTCGAGCATTGGACTAGCTTTTGTTCTTGATGCCAAATTACAGCTTTCTAAGTTCGGGCATGCACAGAAAGTATAATTTTGACCTCCCTCCCCGCTTCTTTTGCTTTTCTTTCCCCCCTTTTTTTTGTGGGGCATTTACTAGGCTTCCTTTTGGGGGGAAAGACTTTGCAAAACGTTTGAGGATTGTGAATTTTTTTTGAAGGAAGTACCATTGGGTAGTGGGACAAGATTTTCATTGGAATTTTCTGGTCAAAGTTACACGGTTTTTTTGCGTCTTTCTCTGGTCTGTTTGACTGAATCGTGCTCATTTGGGTATGGCTTGAAAGATCTCATCTCCCTGCACAAGGTAGTTGTGAAAGTTGTCTAGGACCGTTAAAACTGATGACGTCACAAGTGGTACAAGGGACATGGTTAAAGAAGGGCGGTTACGGGCAGTTCAGGGGTCAATGTGTTAATGTACATAAAAATGGACATTACATGAATGCACTAGGATCTTTTCTTTTTGAATTTGCTATTCAACCCGACACATATTTATTTATTGATTTACATTGACTTGTTGAAATTAATTCTTCTAGGGCTAAGGAACAAGTTAAAGAGAGAATAGATGCTATAACTGCTACAACTGTCTTGAATGCTCCGTCTGCTCCCAGTGAAGATGTGGTTGACAATCTCAGTCAAAATGTCAGACATCTTGCTAATGGGGTAGAACCAGAGGCACAAGGAACACCTTGGGAAGATGTCAAAGAACTATTGGTCCTGGAAAACTGTATGTTGCTTGTATTATTGGTGATACGTGCAGCTTTACTCTCCATAGCATTTAACATCTTATGGTGCATTAATGTTACCCCTGGGGGGGGGGGTACTTGGAAAATTTTGGGTGGGGGTGTGCTGCTGGGACTCAGAAATCCTTACACTTAATACCAGACCACTTTCAGCTCCATTTTGCCACCCTATTCTAGACTACGTAGATGCCAAAAATTCCTACACTATCTCGGACTAGCTATCAGTTTCAGTTTTCCGTCCAATATAACCATGTAGTGTTTTCAATGGAAACGAACTGTCGATCAACAAAGTTGCCGTGTCTGAATTTACATATGTTTCCGAGTTTTTCAAACCCCTTTTTGATCTAAATTTGTCACACCACCTACATGTTTCCCAGTAATTGATACCCTATTCTAGACCAAAACTCCCTGATTTCTATACCCTGTCCCAAACCAAACTGCTTGAAAACCATACCCTTGACAGCAGCACATACCTATATCAGTTATATTATGGGAGTACCCCCTCCCGGGATTTTACCCATAATTTGCCAGAATTGAGTTCTGTGTCATGTAGTGTTTCAGCCTGCTTGTTTTTTTTTCCTGAGAAAGGTGTGACAACAGTTTTGAGGGAAGGTGCTAACAATAAGATATTGAATGCAAATGTTCCTTCGTCGTCATTATTTTGCCTTTATGAGTGTGCTATGAGACTGATAAGAGTGCACCTACTCCTGACATTTTTAATCTTTTCCTTCTTCATGCAGGTGTGAAAATGTTTTTTGTCAGTGGCCAAGGGAGTGTAACCACATTGTCTCAACCACAAACTCTCCATGCTTTTCAGTTTGTCAATTACAAACCAGGTACAACCACTAGCTTTGTTCTACATGTAACTAGTCAGCTAGAGGCTAGACTATGCTGTGTGGGTGTGCGTGTGTGCATGGGGTAAGGGTAGGGGGTTGGCTTGCTTACCAGTGGGTCAGTTGTGGTGGGGGTGGGGGTGGGGGGTTGGCTTGCTTACCAGTGGGTCAGTTGTGGTGGGGGTGGGGGTGGGGGGTTGGCTTGCTTACCAGTGGGTCAGTTGTGGTGGGGGTGGGGGTGGGGGGATGGCTTGCTTACCCGTGAGTCAGTTGTGACAGGGAATTGGGAAAGATTTCCTCAGACCTGTCGGCTGTTAATAGAGTTTGATGTCCCTTTATTATTTGTTTCCGATTCATGACTGGAATGTTTTTCCTTATTATGACCATCCTTGGTTTTTGAGCTCAAGGTTGTCTGCTAACTCTTGCTGACATCAGATACCTGGATGTACTGTACTATAGATTTTGTATTTTCAAAGCCCAACTGAAATCTCGATTGAAGTGATTTGTTGAGATAATTGTGAAATATTGGCAATCGTTATGAAAAAATAAGAATACACAGCAAAGCAAAAGCTTTCGACCATATCGATCATAACATCCTCGTATGCAAACTGTTGGAGATGGGCGTTAGGCATAGTATTATTAGATGGATCTCCAGCTTTCTTTCTCAGCGGCGACAAGCGGTTAAGCTTGGCGGGCCCAATTCTTCTCCTAGTTATGGTTAACGACCTAGCATATAGATCTCCTCTTAGGTGGAACCACTGGAAATAATTATGTAGATGATATCACCATTGCCGAAGTGGTTCTCCATGGCTCATCAACAAACATCCAGAGTGACCTTGACGTTATCTCAAAATGGGCCCAGGAGAATTCTATGAATCTGAACCAGAAGAAGTGTAAGGAAATGCTTATTTCCTTTCTTCGAATAGACCCCGAGGTGCCTCTGCTGGAGATTAACAACACCCCACTTGAGAACGTACAGACTCACAAAGTGTTGGGGGTCACATTCTGCGACAACCTCAAATGGAATAGCAATACACAGGAAACCATCAACAAAGCGTCTAAACGGTTGTATCTGATACGCGTACTAAAACGTGCTAGTGTTCCACCACCGCATCGTCTTAGCATCTATAATGCCCTAGTAAGATCTGTTTTGGAGTATGCCTGCCCCGTGTGGTCCAATATTCTCCAGCAGTATCTTAATCAGAAGGTTGAAATGGTCCAGAAACGTGCGATGCGAATTATTTATCCTTACACCAGCTACGACATGGCTCTGCGCCTGAGCTCTATTCCGCGCTAAGAGGAAAGAAGGTTGAGCATTTGCTCCAGAACCTTTACTAACGCCTGTGACCCCACTTCACGCCTGTTTTCAAACGTCCCGTTGCGTCGCAACGAGGTGCACGGCCACAACTTGCGTCACGCCAATCACATCTCTTTGCCGCTTTGCAGAACAGAGCGTTTTAAAAATGGTTTTTTTTTCCAGCGATGGCTTTTCAGCAAGCCCTAAAATAATGTGGGTTAATAGGGTACATTTTTAAAGATGTATTAAACTGTTTCTTAATAATTTCTTGTAAATCGTATTTTTAGAATAGTTTTTAAGCATTTTTGTAACCTCAGTCCTCTTAGATTAGTTTATGATATATTATATTTTCTATTTCCTAATTTGAATTTGTAAACTTCTATTAACTCACAGCTCGCGCCACAACATGTATTTAATAAACCTTCGTTATTATAATTATCACGTCCAGGAATTTCATGAGAGACGCTAGAATATAAATATAAATTGAGCGATCATACACGGGTGTCAGTAAAACAAGGGGTCGGGGTCGGGGTCGGGGTCGGGGTCGGGGTCCATTGTTCTTTTGTTTCGTTTTCTGTTGTCTTGCCCTAACCAAAACATAAAACCGAAAACGAAACAAAAGAACAATGGACCCCGACCCCGACCCCGTGTTTTACTGACACCCATCATACACAGTGGTTCAAATATGTCTTACAAAAATATGATAACTAGAGACTATTTTCTGTTCATTCGAATTCCGTAATTCGGCCAAATCAAACGTACCTTTATTTCAGTAAAAGAAAAAAAGTTGATTTTTGCCTAGAACTACATAACGCTGATTTTAACTACAACAGGAAGACAAACATGTGCCATGCAATTTTCACAATTCATTGTGTGTTTAGGACAAACTAGTAACATGTTCAGCAGGCACTGCGTACACAGAGAGTCTTTCGGACTTAAGTACAGGTACACAATTTATTAACAGGAATATTAAATTCGACAGTTATTGCTTACTGTTATGGCTTGTTAAATGCCGAGCAGTAGTAACACAAGAAAGAAAACGGATATATGCGCCAATTTTCACAAAAAATACCACATTTTACAGACACGGTGTTTAGAAAACAAAAGATGAGCGGCCTTGTTTTATAAAAATTATTAGGCGACACGACCTCAAACCACCGTTTTTATTTAGCGAAGATTCCGTTTTCATTCTTCACATCGCCGTTCAAAGCGCTGTTAAAGAAGCTCGTTCAAATGTGTTTTCGTCGAAGGCGTCTTTTGCTTTCTTCAATCGCAAATGCAATAATAATAATAATATCCTTTATTTACCCTCGGCAAGTGATTATAGCAAGGTGCTAGTGGGGCCGAGCATTTAAACCTTAGAAACAAATATTTCAAACTAAACATAACAGGTTAAACATCCCAACTGGCAGGAGGCAAACCAGTTGGCTATTTACAAGTGTGGTCGAGGAGATGAAACCTGGTCGGCCATCTGCATCTCTTGCATCTCTTGAAGTTTTAAAATGTCAATGAATTTTCATTGCCATTGGTGTCTATCCATTTCCGTAGTGTTTTTTTTATTTCTGTAGTGAAAAATACCACTATTGATAATCTAGACATACGCACATTTGTCGTTATCAGGTACTTTCTAGTTATTAATCGCGAAACACGTCAGTTGCAATTAGTAATCGTGAATTTAACAGTTAATAATGGTACAATCCACGATTATAAACTACGTCTGACAGATTCCACAGTTAATAATCGTACTTTGTGCCATTCGTCTATTAATCGCAAGTGACAGTCAATGTGGTGATTTTAAAATCGCAAGTTGCTGACCTTGGGTGAAAAGAGAATCGCCAAACAAATTTGAATTGACCGGCCGCCATTACCAAAAAAAAATTCAAACCCAAACAGAACTCTTCACGAGGCTTGTTGTAGAATAAGAAGAGTTTTGTTTGGGTCTTCTCTTCACCCAAGGTCAGCAACTTGCGATTAATAACTACATTGACTGTCACTTGCGATTAATAATCGCACAATGTACGATTATTAACTGTAGAATCTGTCAGACGTAGTTCATGTAATAAGCGTGGATTGTAAGATTATTAACTGTAAAATTCACGATTAGTAATCGCAACTGAAGTGTTTCGCGATTAATAACTAGAAAGTACCGCTTTTCACGATTAATAACAACAAATGTGCGTATGTCGAGACTATTAATAATGGTATTTTTCATTACAGAAATAGAAAAACACTACAGAAATAGATAGACACCTGAATGTAATAAGATTACAGATCTTAAAACCGCGTAAATTGTAATTCATACAATATTCGTCTTAATCAACCCCTTCACTCTTTGGAGCAAATAGATAGCACCTCTATGTCTTTTATTGTTTCACGGGTGTCAGGAACCCCTGTTCTCATTACATACGTTCCGTATTGACTTTTCGGATTTCTCGGCCTTGCTTCTCTAACATATTCCACATCTACCGAGTACTCTACACTCTTCCGACATAATAGACTTGTTACCGAGTTAATAACACGGAAAACTGCCCGCCGTATCTCGCGATTGCGCCAGCAGTAAATCATTGGGTTCAAGGAACTGTTTAGAAATATCAGATTTTCCGCCCAGGGGTAGAAATTGTACAGTAGTTCAGGCGAATCGCCTTTGATAGTGCGAATGAGTAGAATTACCATTCCTGGCGTGTAGCAAATTAACAGCGCTCCGAATATATACGCCATCGTCTTGGCCAGTTTAGTTTCGCGCGCTACGCTTGGGGCAAGTGGATCGAAGTTTTGCTGCACTGTTACGATTCGCCGATGATGCCTCCTTGCTTCGCGGAACAGAAAGAAGTAGACAAAAGCTGTAATAGCATAACAAGAGCCGATCACTGCCAGGCATATTAAGTACACGATGCGGTTAGGGATTCCAGCGAAGCGTACACAGGTGAGAGTCACCCAAGCCAGCCACACACCGAATGTGATGCTCAAAACACGACGTCTTGTTACCAATCTCGTGTAGTTCAGCGATGAAAAAATGGCAACGTATCTTTCACAGCTTATCAAAGTGAGGTTAAGAAAAGATGCACCCGTGCAGAACAAAGCCATGGTAAGATATGCGATCCACACTCCACAGTGATCAATCCCGGACAGAGCCAAAGATTGGCGTGCAATGTACAGAGGTTCAACCACAACTCCTACTAGCAAATCTGTACACGACAGGCTGACTAGAAACAGATTCGCAGAAGTACGGATTTCACGCGTTCGTGCGAAGGCCAGGAGAAATAACGCATTGCACGAGACTCCACTTATCAAGCCCAGTGCGCTGATAATACAAGTAGAAACTGCCGTCACTCGTGCTGACATGGTGTGCGGGAAGCGAATAACAGTTTGGAAACTGCAGTTGACGACGTTCATTTCTTCAGTGATCGTTGAGGCACTCAGAGAAGGCATTGTAGCCAGCGCTCTAATAAACCTGCCACCAACTTCGGATAAACCTGCAACCAACTTCCCTAGCAACTCTGTTTACTTCCTTCCGCTTGTCCGCCACTTGCTAAAGAACAACCGTCAACGGCAACACAAACACAATGTTGAAACGCGCGTGCAAAACTTCACTTAGCTTATGGGCACTTCTCCAACGAATTTTAGCGGTAACGGGGTGATCAAACGCTCAATCGGTTTCCACGGTTGTTCTTTTGGCCTCAAGACAAAGCAAAGCAGCGTAAACCAAGCCAGTTGATGATTTAAATGCGAGCGTCACTGTCGACTGAGCACATAAACCTTAGAATGGCTTGCTATGGAGACTTGCAATTGACTTGAACACACCTGCGTTTTTATGGGTAGAGTTCGGACGTGACGGTTAAAAAAAAACTCATTTAAATGGCAAAGGAGCGCAGTGACTGATGTAATCAGCAATTTCGTTATTTTAGAGAATTTATAAAGCGACAGCGACATTTACACGTGCCACATAAACGACAGCGACATTTACATTCGTTAGTTCAGCGACATCGTTCCTGAGAAAGACGCAACAAAGCGACAAGGCTACCCCCTTGGAAGGCCTCTATCATGACGCGTGATATTGCAAGTGAAATTACATTTGTAGATGCTGTTTTCTTGGGAGTTGAATTGTGGTAAAATAACGAGCTTTTGTTTCGTTATAGGATCTCACGAAGCACCTGCTTTTCTTCAGTGTGGTGCTTGGATGTTCCCCATGGTTCCTGGCAGATCCCCTGTCCTCAACACAGAACCTCATACATACATGTTCCCTGACATCACCATCGACCCATCATCCCCTGTTTCTTCAACGCCACGCCCACAGAAGGCATTTGCTTCAGTGGGGCTTATTCTAAACCCCAATATTTCTTCAATGGAATTGCAAAGGTTTGAGAGAATTCTAAAGTGCTACACAGACTTCCACCACTACACGCCACCTAAAGACTTCGAGCAAGAAAGCGGTGACATGCATGCACCAGCGGAGGTAGATCAACGGAGGGATGAAGGGGCATCAGCTGGGGTGGCTAGTGCTGTAGAGTTTACGGACGAGAGTGGTGCTTCCAGAGCAGTGGCTGTGAGACCAAGTGGTGAGGTTGAACCAGCTGGTTCTCAGGTTTGTCAAGCCATTGAGCTTTTTGAGTATCAGAAAGTGATAACTTGACGTATTTTCTGGATTAAATGCCGGACCCCGAATAAACGCAGGGTTCAAATAAACGCCGGGTCTACAGGGCCGAGTTTAAAATAAACGCCCCCGGCGTTTATTCGGGGTCCCAGCGTTTATTTGAGGTCACCCCCGCGTTTATTTGAGATCGATGGGTATACTAAATCAGGATTATGTGTTGTAACTGCATACTAGTTCTCTTTCTAACATTGTACTTGAATTTATACACTGATTTTCAAACCAAACTACCTTTTACAAAAGTACTTCTAACTAAAACAGATGAAACAAACGACGGATCAGGTATCGTGTCAATCTCTTTTAAATCATGGTAAATTTTCTGCGGGCTTCATTGTACATCAAGCAAAGATCATCTTGAGGGTCTCTCCAGCGTTTCTCCAGCAGTGCCTTGAATCGTTCCATAATTTTGCCTTTCTCAGAACTATTGGAGCAGGAACCTTGCCACCACCTTGTCCTAAATTGCTTGCACAGTACGTTTGCTGTCGAGCAGTTACCGATATACACTTCTGTTCCTCCGTGTTTCACGGAGAAACGTAACGGTTGAGAAGAGTTCGATCACTGTTCCTGTCAATGGTGTTTTTTTAAAATAAATATCCCTTTAGATTCACATACAATTGTAGGTGATCATGACACCAAGTTGATGACATTTTTCCACATTTTGTTTTACCGTTTTTGTTGAAATTGACGAAATTTGGTTCTTGGTTCAATAAACCTCCAATACTGTTATTAAGTAATGGATGGCTGAAAAGCGCATTTAATAAATAAACGCTGGGTTTGAATGGACACGGGGACTAGCAGGCCAAGTTTTAAATAAATGCCCCCGGTACGTTTATTACAATAACGTAGACATGTATGTGTATATGTGGCTCACTCAAGAAAAGTTACATAGTGTGTGATACGTGCAGAGAGAGTTGGACGAACTATGTAGTAAACTATTACGCTTGTAAGAATATCCAAAGGGGAACAGTTCTTGCCTTGAGATAACTGAGTTTGCAGTGATAAATTCTACTTTTCAGATGATACATAATGTACACGGCACATGTATACACCTGTTTGAAAAAACTTTGTTGGGTGAAACGTGTAAACGATGGACAATGCAACACAATGGAATTCTGGGGAGATGGTACAGGCAAACTTGTTACTGGGTTTCGTTTCTTGATATTCAAAACATTTTCTTTCCAAGATAATTTAAAGAGTAAATTAAGGCATGCTGAGTTATTATAATGTGCACGTGACTAAGAAAAGAGGCAAGTATTCACGCTTCCCAGAGCACCACTGGGTCGCATCGTCAATGATTTATGCTTTCACCCGACAGCATCTTTTCAATTGGGTGTATATACAGTAATACACTGTATGCCCTGACCATAAATTCCAGGAACTGGTAACATTTTTTGTTGTTTGGCATGTGCAGGAATGTCCCTTCCAAACCTTCACTTAATGGTAGGACCTATTAAAAGCTGTGTCTGACATCTTGAATCTTTTACCTGACACACAATTTTATTACTAGTATTCATGAGAAAGGACCAAAATGGGTTGGGGCAATTTCAAATGACAGACACCCATTTCCTGCACTGATACATTTGTAACATTTATAACTCTGAATGAGATCTACACACAAGAAGTGTAATAGGCTTTCTGATACAAATGACATTCCAATCTTACACAAGTAGTGATTTGGTATTTTGTAGAAAGACAAGATGCAACCGTGTTATGAACTACATATATTTTTTCCTGCCCGTGGGAACTTTGTTGGACATTCCAGAGGTTGGTGGAAAAGTGTGGCATTTTCTATTGACTGACTGTTATTTCTGTCTTGTTATTTTAACATTTATAGGCGTCGTGGGGACAAAAGGTTTCCAAGGTATGTCACACGGCTTTAAGGTAGTTTTTCTTTTCGCGATTTTTCATTTCTTTTGTGAATTAAATGTATCGTTAGTTTCCGAAAGTATTTTTTTCTCCTCCGAAAGAGGCGTGAATAGTACCTATGAATAATACCATTAGCTAGACCAGAAGGCTAGAAGGAGAAGAATTTTATTCTCCAGCGAGCTAAGGTCTTTAAAAGGGCAGTCTCATGACGATTTTCCTATCTTCTTTGTCACAAGTTTGATTAATTTATATCAAAGAACCTTGCTCAAACATGAATTGCTTTTAGACCACAAGGGGACAATATTAAATGAATTTTAAAGAAAAAACAAGCCAAATTAGTTTTTAAATATTTTATCTGAGACAGAAGGCAAAAACTTGAAAAATTCTGCCAGAAGTTTTCAAGTCGCACGCCATTTCCATCCTGGCCATCCCTCTCCAGACATACTTATTATAGTTTCCATATACTGGAATACCCATTTTAATACTACTGGACCATTATTTTTAGGCTTCCATAGATAAAAATGTGTCTTTTGGCCTTTTCACAGTGATACTAAAAATTGATGAGACTGCCCCTTTAATTAGGGGTTCTTTCGTAAATGTGTGTGAATTTTAAAATACACTTAATTCGTTTCTATATTTCAGGGCATTGAGATTGGGGCAGAGCTCATTGCCTGGGGCCTTACAAAAGGAGCGGAAGTTGGGAGTAATCTAATGCACAAGGTCTGTCAACTAACGGTTTCAAAACAACAGGAAAACTTAAAAAGAATACTAACGCAACGATCCTGTAATCCACTTGCTTAAATCTACTTGCAAACGGTTCAGTACCATTTACAAAGTTAATTCCACTCCAAATTGTTCACGCGCGGAATTGGATCGTTGTCTTGTCAGGACTACACTGAGCACATGTCAGTTAAGAATGTTTTGATATTCAGAGTGGAAACAAACGTGGACTGAGCTGTTTTTCAGTCTTTTGTTTTAGCTAGATTACTGATGAAGAAATGCGACCTAAATTAAATGTAGAGACCATTGATTGTTCACGTACCTCGTTCACCTATTTTCACGAGTAATGTAACAAAAAGGGGACATGGGTATCACAAGTCATGTAGCAAAAGGAGACACAAAAAAGCCTTAAAAGGCTTTGGGTCGTCAATTGTTTTCTCTAAGACCGTGAAAATAAGCCTTCCGAAATACGGTTCCATAGGTTAAGCGGAATCACCTACACGCAAAAAGTTCTGGACATTATGTAATTTATACCAGAGTAGATTGTCAGTATTAGACAAGTCACACTTCAACAGATTGTGAAATTGTGTTGTTGACACGATTTCTCTAGATTATCTTTTTTTAAATTGAACTGAGCGCATTATTAATTGGCGTTTATTTTGCTACCATACAGGGTGCAGGTAAACTCAGAGAAAATCTCAAACCAAACGAAAAACCAGTGGAAGTTAAAGAAGAAACACAAGAAAACATCCGACAAGTCAAGACCGTTGCAGGTAGTTCATGATGTATTTATTTCGTGGTCGGACATGTTGTAACATGATTGAAATTATTTCCCCGAGCGGACCACACAGTAATCAGACTTTCTAAAGCCCCTCCCGATGCTAATTGTGGTGCTTGTGTTTGATTCGCGTTACAATCTTTTGGTTTCGTATTTCTAATTTGATAAACCTAACCAGTCGCTTTACAGAGCATAACTAAAACTTTCCAAAAACCTGAACAAAATTTCTTAAATGTGCGGAATCTTACTCTAGTTCAGCAAAGTCGATATGGAAGCACAGGTTATGCTAGTTGACACCAAATAGGCGTGTCTAAACTTTGAATGATGGTGTTTTTTTTTGTTTTGTTTCTTAGGTATGGCTTGTCAAGTTAGTGGAGCGGTAGTCGCGGCTGTGTCAGCCATGACAATAGAATTGGGAAGAAGGCTTGCACCTGTTATTGTGGAGAAAGGCGGAAAGGTATGAGAAATAGTTTCACTTTACAATCCCTTTAGACCCCTGAACCATACCCATGCCTGTGGTCCCCTCGCGTGACTTAGGCCCTGTCACGCTAATGCGTTTTCATAAAAGCGTATATGAAAGAATTTTTTCTTCTGTTTTTCATAGTTACAGGTATAGAAAACGGTTCTAAAATGTACCCTTAAACGAAACTTCTCAGACGGCTGATTGGCGCTGAAAGTAGGGCAAAGGTGACTTTAAAATTGTGGCCATCATCGCGCGGCCAAAATGTCACGTGATTACATTATGTAACGTCAGCTCACTTGATAGCAAAGTCAATCTTACGGCGTTTGTCGATGATTACCAAAATACAAGTACGTAATGTTGAAAAAGAGCTTCAGCAATATTCTGGGTCAATTTTTTGCGTAACGTGTTGCAGTAAATTAATGTTGTTCTGAATGATAAACTTACTAGAAATTAAAGCTTCAAGAAATGAACTTGACTTGTATTAATTAAGTGATTGTTTGAATTTTGCGTTTATTTCATGCAGTGTTAATTACCTAAAATAACTCAATTTTGCTAGAAGTCTTCTTTTGAGTGGTAAACGGCGTTTTTAGAGGAGGCTGCCTCGCTACTTAAAAATGGTTGATTAATTTTTTCATTTCAGGCATTGCCTGAATCCGTGAAGAAGAAGGACGATGTCGATGGTAAATCAACGATGGACGAAATTGTCAAAGTTGCTGTTAGTGGTGCGAGAGGTATGAAGAAAAATAAAATCAGGTTATAGAGACTTTTCATTTTTCCCGCTGCTTATTTTGCACCCGCTTTTCTTTTAGCCAAACTAAATCTAGAGTTCGAGATTTAATTAAAAAAAAAAAACCCTCGGTGTGCAATCCACTGGAGCGATTCATTTTGATCCCTTCGCTTGGACGTAAAATTTTCAGTGTTTGTGTGGACTTTTTTGCGGGTACTTTCGCTTGCACGTCCACTTGCGTTATATATAACTGAAAGCAACAACGTGAAAGAGGGATGTTCTACAAGGCAATCGCTTTTGATTTGTTAAGAGGAAGCACACTGGCCGCCCTACATCACAGACGGCCAAAACTTTACTCGATACCCATACATACACCTTTATTTATTTAAAGGGAAGGATTCACGGTTTAGCGCATGCTCACGAATCTTAATGCTGTTTTTTCGCCTGTGCACGCTGTAGCGAGTACGCAAGCAATATTATTTCATAACATTGTTAAAGAACCAATCAGAAGCGAGTAGATTGCTCCGTTGGGAAATTTTCTTGCCAAAGTTTCGCGTTTAAGGATTTCTCAGCTATCTGCACACGCCCCTGGCGTCATCAACCGTGGAATAAAACCTTCGGGTCAACAATAAATTCAACGTTGGCAATGTTGGTGTAATCCACTAATATTTCCTGCAAGTTTAGTCCTCCGCCGTTCTACTTGGGCTTACTATGGTATGTGATCGCTGAGATACATGTGAGTGGGATTATTAACCGATAGAATTACTAATAAATCGGAAAAAAGTAATTTGATTGAAGCACATGCGCCGAGCCGTGAACCTGTCCCTTTAATTTAAACCAGGGTGAACCAGTCAGATTCAAAACTGACTCTGTTATCAAAAGGAGCCGTGGCAAACTAAACTATCTATTATAACTTCGTACGTATATGAGATCATAATAGGCAAGGAAAAAAGAGAAAACATTGAAAACAATAATAATGCTACAAGAAATACAGAAATGTAAATACCTAACTAGCGTAATAATTAGATCTAATTTAAAAATTTATTCTGAATTATAACACCATTATAAAAAAAGGCCCTCTTGGCGGCTTCGGTCCTAACTTGTGGGATACGGAAATAATTACTCTTTCGAGTTATCCTTGGGACGACATCCCGGTTAAAAGTTAAGAAATTTTGTAAGGACTGTGGAACAGTATTTTAATGCATTTCTTGACAAACTTAAAGACATGTGCTTGTCTCTACGACTCTCCCGCAGCTCTCTCGTCCGCAGAGGCCTCCTACAGTCGCACCTTGACTGCACGCTTGGGAAAAACGCGCGGAGGCTGGAAAGAGGAATAAATTAAAGCACGCTGGGGACGCGCTTTCTTCCGCTTTTTCTCTCTTCCCATCGTTTCCCGTGCGCCTGTTTTCTATCTCCAGCGCTCCCGCTCACTGGTGTTTACTAACAGGAGTCTCTGCGGAGGAGAGAGCTCCGGCAGCATGATTGATGAACCACCTAGAAGTATTATTGTTCCTCTTCCGGGTGGGGTGCTAGCCTATCATTGAGATATACCCCCTCCTCCTCAGCGTTTTGTTAGGTACCGGTATCCCACACGGTAACACCTGGCCGGTACCGAGAAATAATTTGAAGCAAAATTTGTGGACTAAGAAAACAACACGATGCAGTGAAAAAAGGTCGAACCACAGATAAAAGGTCTTACGTGATCCTGAACCAGTTGTCCTACACACAAAAGAGTTCTCTTCGCTTAAAAGAGAACGCGATATGTAAAACGCAAAAAACGCGCCGATTCCGAATAAATGACGTCAGACGATGTAGGTAGCCCTCCAGCAGTCTCCCTTACTTGATTTTCGCGCCAGTGTCTTGCGCAAGCTACGAAGCCGCGAATGACAGGCCGGTGAGCGAATATACTCGCGCGAAAACCAAACAAAGCAGCCCTCTCGCAGGCCACAGTGTAGGGTTAGCCCAATACGTATGATCTTCTTGTTTTTTTTTTTTTGTATCTTAGGGGCAGCGACTGTGTTTCTGGGCCTTGAAAATTCATGGAAGATTTTGTACAAGAATCTTCAATATGCTACTGTAGAGACGTTGGATCACAAGTAAGTAACGGCCGTGAGGAAGTGTTATGTAGAGATGTCCTTTGATTGGCCCACCAATGCTCTCTACTTATTTGACAAAGTATCACATCCATATCCAATCTGAAAGATTGAACGAGCCGAGTGGATCATAAGTGCCTGTTGCATAGCAAATTTGAACCTCACGGTCCCCCTTTCGTGGATTTGTATACCCCGCCTTTTAAAGGTAAAAAAAAAACAAAACAACAAACAAACTTGTATATAAGAACCCATATAAGAACCCAAAGGATTTAGCTTCACAATTTGGTGAGGAAACGCTTCTTTTAGGTTCCAAAATACTTGGAACCAGTCTTAAGATCAAGTAATTTTTTTACAAAGAAAACTTGTCACAAGTCTGTAAAGTATGATCGTCCGGGTGCATGAGTGTAGTCTTGAGAAGGACTACACTCAGTCAATGTCATCACAAACAGTCCTTCTCAGGACTACACTCACTCGGACCTATGATATGTCTCCTGAGGTGAAACCGTTTACAAAGAGAACCAACCATTTACAAAGAAAACTTGATAGATTCAAAGTGACAAAGTGTTGTGAAAACACTAGCCCTGGAGAACTTGATAGAGCACTGTTTGCAAAGGTGCTTAGAGGTGCGAAATCTTACAGTAACTTTTTTCTTTCAATCACGTTGTTAATAGTTTTTCTAGGAAATGCTGCTTTTTCCAAGTACATTTAACACCTTTTTGTGGGGTCCAGATCAGTAGCGGTCCAAATCAGCTGTGACACCGGCGCTTTTCGTGTTGGTCTAGTTTCTGTAGTATTTAAATTTACTTCCCCACTCTAGATCACAGCTCTCTCCTCCGCAGCGGCCTCCTACAGTCCTTCACCGCACGCTCTCCCGCTCCTGTCTTTTTTCTTTCATTGGTGTTCACTAATAGGAGCCTCTGCGGTGGAGAGAGAGATCACAGAGTTACGTGCCAGGGCTCGCGTTTTCATAACACGTTGTCTTTCTCCAATACATCTACTGGTGTTTCTATATCTCTTCAGAAACATGGAAAATGTGTTCTTTTCTGAAATGAACTTTCGTTATTTGTTTGATTTTCAGGTACGGTTCACAAGTTAGTGAAGCTACAAACAATGCCATGGGGGCTGCGGGATTTGCTTTACAGGTATTGAAACCAGTGAAAAGTATGATGACATGTAGGAAATTTTGATAGTCACACAGCCTTCTAGGTATTGTAGTTGATAGTTCTTTTTTTCTGGCTTAAAATTTATTTTAATCAATTGCTATGTTTTTTCGTATACTATTTTTTTCTCACAGACATACTGGAATGTGGACAACATAGGGATCAAGTGAGTACTTTTATAAAGGAGAGAGAATAACTGAACGAAAAGAACCGGTCGCACATATGGCATATAAGTCTTTCCCGGGTTTTTTCCCCTCCAAGTTAATTTTTTGTAAAATATGTTTTGAGACAAAAACAACATTTGTGCGGAAGATCTTGGAAAAGGTTGCTTTCTGGGTTAAAATTGCTCATCCGAGAAGTGTCTTACCCGAAGCTTCTGTAACATCCGAGGGTTCGGACTCTTTTGGAGGGGATGAGATTTGGTGAAACTGCACGAGAACCAAGGGCCAAAGTGAGAGCGAGAGTTAACGAAAGTACAAACTCTGAGAACGAGGAATTGGAAGAGAGAATGAGAATCAGCAATTAAAACTCGAGAAAGAACTTTCAATGACCCTTTTCAACTTTATTTGAAAACTGAAGAGCACTCCAGAGTTGACAAGAACGCGAAGCCATGTTCAAACGGGAAAGAAAGGCCTGTCTTCTTTAACCTAAAATTCCTTGTCGTGCGTTCTCAAACGGTTGTGATTTCCCTTAATTTTGGTCTTCTTTATAAAAGGCCACTCTCCAAATGTGACTGATTGCGAACTATCATGCGCTTGTATCGACCCTCGTGCTTTCTCAAAGAGTTTGCTCTCTCGCTAACACCCGCCCGTTCTTATCAGTTCTGGTGAACTCTCGGCCACTCTCATCGACTCTCGTCGACTTTTGCCAATTTTCGTTAACTCTCACCAGCTTTCGTTAATTCTCCTCAGCTGTCGTCAACTGTTGCAAACTCTTCAGTTCTACTCTCACTAACTGTCGCTTTGTGTCATCAATTTTTGTCAACCTTCATTGACTCCTGCCAATTCTCGTAAACTCCCGGCAACTTCCGCGCCAGTTGTGGTCAACTCTCAGTACCCTCGTTCTTTTTCATCCCCACTGAAGTGCTCTCAACTTCTCATGCGAAAGCAGCATTTTTTAAAATATGTTTCTTTAATATTTGTCCAGGAACATGTAATTAGCTAAAGGTAGTTTAAATAAAGCCCTGACTTGACTCAAATTTTTATCTTTTTCAGGGCTCTTGCAAAGAGGGCCGCAAAAGATACCAGCAAAGAAGTGGTCAAAGAGGCTGAGAAGAAATATCTTAAGGATGGAAAAGAACAGTAGTAAACGGCTATAAATAAATAAACAAACCAATTGAAATCAATAACAACGTAATATTTGATTCAGGAAGATCACTAGAATTTTCTTATGAAAACAATTTCACCAACTCAAAAATTTATAAAATTACGAATTTGAAAACATTGAATGTAGAGTAATCGCAGACATTCTAGAATGGATTGAGTTAATATTCGTATAAATTTTGAGTGTGCTCGGTAAAAATCAGTTAAGCAATCGGCATGTTCAATGTCGTTTGGTAGAATACTCCATTTTGTAACTACATGTTACGTGTGTAAACTAGAATATTTGTAACTGTTTCAAAGCGCACTTCAATGTAAAGTTTACAGTGAACCATGAAAAATAGATATACACGTACACCACAAGAGTTTTGTATTGAAGAAGGTGGCATGTACGTATTATATTGTTTTATAGGTGCAAAATACGGGAATAAAAATTTGCCATTTAAAAAAATACATAATACCTTTTTGGTCTCACAAACAGTCGAACGAGAAGAACACACGACTTCTGCAATAAGCTGTTGCGCTGACACTCGACGAGGAGTTCTTCTTTTCGGTCAGAGAGAGTCGAGCGAGTAGAACACGCGAGCGCGTGCGCAGATTAGCTGCCGCGCACACGGTCAACGAGCAGTTTAGTTAAACGAGAACAACACGCAAGTGCGTTCGAAATCACCTGTCGCGGATACATTCAACGAGCAGTTCCTCTGTTTGACCAGGGTTACTATAGGCGAATAGGCAAAGTACGCGAGCGTGCGCGAAAGTCATGTGCCGTTGCCGGAGAAGTAAAGAGCCCTGATAGAAAATAGGAAATGCTTTCAGTCCACTAACTTTTAAGAGAATCTGTAACTCTTAAAAAAAAAAAATAGAAGAATCTGTGTGACAAATCAGAGTATTCTAGATTAGCGATTCTTAATCTTGTCAGAACTAGTACATATATAGGATGAAACCCACTTGGACATTCAAAAATGTAATCGCACAATAAGTAATTGTAATATAGCCATCCTCCTAGAAACGCTCAGAAAAGATAGATCTCTTTCTATTAGTTATGTTATTGGCAGAGATAAAGTTAACCTGTGCAGATGTAACATAGCAGACAGTGACTTTACTTAAACCAGGGACTTGGCGAGTTTCGCGGGCGCCAGCGTGTTTCTGCCTTATCTTTGTCGCTCTACTGTACGAGAGAGATTAGAAGTGTGAGAGCGAAAGGCGAGATTGCTGGTTGTTTAATAGCTTCATTATGAATGGATCTGTGTGTGTTTGGGGGTCGGGGGAAGAGTAACAAGCCACGCCACCCGAATTGAAATGTGTTCACTGCATTACAGGTAATGGCTAGAAATGCTTGAAAGGGTCTTAGAAGTAATCCATTTTCATAACGCGAACAAATGTTGTTACTTGCATTAATTTTAATCCTGTTTTGACTAGTTCGTTCGTACGTCACCTGGTTATTATCGATTTCAGAAGTTACATTTTTCACCTGTCCACACACGCAATAGCTTGCGTACAACGATCCTCCGGATTCACCACATCCTGATTGTTTGTTTAGTTCGCTGTGCGGAGATTAAAAAAAGCATAAAAATTGCCTTTTTCTAACGCATTTGTGTGGATGGAGCCTCAGCTTCACCTAAGTAAAGGCAGTGGGGGAAAAAAAGCCAACGCCCGACTTTCCTTCGTAATCCCCACCCCTCCCCCGTTCTTCTCGGTTTTATGAAAAGCTGGGAGGACTGGGTCCACACGAGTGAAGTTATCCGAGCTCTCTGACGATAAAGGAGGTCTGGGTCCCACCGGTGCAAGGAGTGTTCTGACATTTTTCACCGAAGCATTCATAAAATCCAGGTTAATCGGCCAAACAGTGACATCTCCTTTCTTCCACACATCGGCAAAGATGACTGCAATACCTTTACAAGCTCGTCCACAGGGTATTACGTTCGATGAGTTCGGGAGACCGTTTATAATCCTCAAGGAACAAGACAAGCAACGGAGGCTAACAGGCTTGGATGCACAAAAGGTAAAACATTCAGCATGCCTGCAGTCAGATTTCATCCCTGTTTGTGATCTGGATTATTATTTTTGTTTTTTTCCCTAGTCTCATATCTTAGCAGCCAAAGCCGTTGCAAATATTCTTCGGACATCTCTTGGCCCGAAAGGTTAGTGTTCACGAGTTGATAACAAGTTGTCAAAATTATAAAAATAGATCGACGACATTTCAAAGCTAAGCTTTGATCCTCAAATCCATTGTAGTAAAACAGTTGTATGTGTAGTACCTTTGCACATGTAATCGAACTGTACAGACAACAATTGCTTGTGCTTGTTTGTCATGCACTCAGCGAAATCGATTATACATGTAATTGACAGCAGATTCTGTACATTTTGTAATAATTGTGTTATACATGTGTTGTCTGTCGTCAGACAGTGTTATAAAATAATGTAATGTAATGGCTTAGAAAATGTTGTCACATGTCACATATTGCCGTTTATTGTTATAATACACAGTGTTAAAATTTATACTTCATGATCACTCTCTTTTTTAATATTATCTAACCCAACTGGAACCATTGGGCTATTCCATTTAATATCTGCACCCCCCCCCCCCCCCGGTTGAGGAACAATGGAATTCTTCAGGGGTAAGGGATAAAAGTGGTGGAATTCTTCAGGGGTAAAGGCCAGAGCCTGGGGAATTCTTTAGGGGTAAAACCCATATTATAAGTGGAATTCTTCAGGGGTAAACAGAGATTTCATGGAATTCTTCAGGGGTAAATGCTGCTTTTGTGAAATTCTTCAGGGGTAAACCCATTTCTTAAGGAAATCTTCAGGGGGTAACACTTTTTAATGGAATTCTTTAGGGGTAAGAGCAAAAGGTCAGTCCTCAACCGGGGGGGGGGGGGGGGGTGCAGATATTAAATGGAATAGCCCATTTGTGAGATTGGGTTCAACTGGATTTGGTAAGTGAACACAGTTGAACATCGCTTACAAAATATTTCCATCTACCAAATACAACCAAACGTGATTTGGGATAGATTGTACAATGGTTGCAAAAAGATTGTCAACATTTGAATCCATTCAATTGAAAACACAATCATACCTGGGGTAAGCACAGGGCTAGGTACAAATTTTTCCGTAGTTATTAACGTATGCTTTGACAGCTTGTTCTGAAATGTATGATGTACATGCATTTTGCCAGCATGGATGTTTTTAAATTACAAATGTGTGGTTTGTCCAGTTGTGATAAAAAGGAATGATTCTTGCCCAGCCGAAAGTGTTTCAGTGATTCTGTATTTGAAAACCGCAAATGCATTACAAGCTTGTAATCCATCAACCACGTCTGAAAACTAAAACTGCATTTATTTTGCATTCGTCGAGTGTTGACAAGTTACCAAGAAATGTTAACAGATCTACAAGAACGAGCCTTGCATAATTCAACTGCTGTGGGCTTGTCGGTAACCCCTCTTTCTGACTAAAACTAAAACTGCTTTTATTTTGCATTCATCGAGTGTTGACAAGTTACCAAGGAATGTTAACAGATCTACAAGAACAAGCCTTGCATAATTCAACTGCTGTGGGCTTGTCGGTAACCCCTCTTTCTGACTCCCCACTTGCCAGGTGCATTCCCATGCAGCAGGCTAATTTTGGCGCATGCTTGGGAGATGTTCTTACTTCACTATCAGCGTTTGCAATAAGAACCTGAGTAGGTGGCAAAACGTTAGGAGTAGGCGGAGAATGAAATACTCGCGCCGAAGACGCAAGATTCTAGGGGGGTCCGGGGGTTTTCTCCCCCAGATAATTTCGAAAATTTGGGCCTCTTAGAATGCATTTCCTGCGTTCTAGAGCAAGAATTAGGGTATTGAACAGAACAGGAAACACAAATCACCGCTGGAATTACTCAGAATTCAGGCAAGATTCTTCTGTTTTTCATGAACAAATCTTGGCCGATCCAGGGCCCGTTTTGTGTGGCGAATGTTTCTCATGTTAGTCGTAAATTATGAGGTAATTCTCAATCAAACAGGCGGCAAGTTAATGTAGAATAGCCGGTGAGTTTTGCCGGCTGCCGGCCCTTATTGAAAACCCTGACTATGCGTGAACAGAAGAAGGGGCTGCTTAAAGAAATACAAAAATTCAGGTAGGTGGGTTACCTGTGGTACTCCATTTTTTTTTAAATCCACTCCCAGGTATGGACAAAATGATGGTTAGCCCAGATGGTGATGTAACAGTCACGAATGATGGTGCCACTATTTTGGATATGATGCAAGTTGAACATCAAATAGCAAAGCTGATGGTGGACCTATCAAAATCCCAGGATGATGAAATTGGTGATGGAACCACAGGGGTTGTTGGTAAGCTTACAGAATGACTGTAAACATCCAAACATAAAACTTTGAACTTAATTTGTCTGAAAGGCTTTTTAGTTACTGTCAGAGCATCTTTCAGTGCAGAATGGTAGTAATAATAATTGTTTGGAGCACAATGTGAATTTTCTGAGAAGGGTGTATAGGAAACAACCAGTGTTGCTAAGGGCCGATTTAGATGGTACGATTTTTCCTTATGACTGTAGTATGCGACTTGCTCACGTCATGTCTACAACACGAATCGTGTCGTCTAAATCAGACCTACCACATCTTCACAACAGTCGCACGCAACACTAAAAATGTCGTAGGATTTTGAAACTTGTTTTAAAACCTTACAACAGTCGTAACCACAATCAAAATGATGAGTTGTATACGATCTTTGCCTGACGCAAGCAGCGCTTGCTTCAGAAGTCGCATACGACAGTCGTAAGCAAAACTCGTACCGTGTAAATCGGCCCTAAGGAATGTTTCTGACCAGCACATCATGGAAACCCGAACTTCCGCAAAGAAGCTGTTTGGCCATGTTTGTGTCGCTGAAGAGTCCTTTGAGCCACAACCATTGGCAGCTAGAGCACCAGAACAGAAACTCATACAGCATAGGTGTATTTGTACTGAAAAATTAGTGCCAATAATTCAAGGCTGTCCAGTCGCAAAATGTGATGTATTGATTTGTTGAAATTCTATTAATATTTTTATTATTAAATAATTTTTACAACATCATGAACACAAGTGCATAACATGTTTATGCATTGTTTCTTCAGTGGTATTTCTATCGCTTTGTGAAAACAGTGCTTGTTTAGGTCAGATGGTAAAGAATGCTTGATTAATTCTTCATTTCTTTAAAAGATGGGACCTTGGCCTTCTTTTCTGTGAGTTTTAGGGTTTTAACCTTCCAATGTGCAGTTTGGGACTGGCATTTTTTATTACAAAGCTACGCACACACAGTGATGAATTTTATTAAATCAGGTGTTTTCCCTCAAACTTTTCACCATTTTAGCTGCTCTCCAAAACAGCTAGTTACAAAACAAGTTAAAATCCCTTAGCCATAACACTAAGTCTGTAGTTAACCCTTTAAGGCCCAATAGTGACAAGCATCTAATTTCTCCTCACAAAATCATTACTTGATCAAATGTACTGGTCATGAGAATGAAGGAAGTGATCATCAAAGATGAGATGTCTTGATTTTTATGCAAATTCTCCCAACAAGCACCTTGAGAAATGTATGAAGAACAGTGAGGAGAAAATACATGCTGATATCGGGGCGTAAAGGGTCAAGAATAACCCCCATTAATGGCGCAGTTTTTATGTATTGTTGTAATCACTAACATGTACATGTAATGCAGGTTTCAGTTGGAATTATGAAAGTCAATCATGCAACATTGTCTGAAAAAGTATGGGAAAACATGCATGATCACGTTGCAATAGCCCTTTTCACAGTTACCTTTTCTCATTTGCATGACAATGTATTTGTACGTAGATGTGAGGCAATTTCGGACAATTTTGCACTTTTTGCCCGAAATTGCCTCACATCCACTTTCAAATACATTGCCATGCAAATAAGAAAAGGTAACTGTGAAAAGGGCTATTGGTTTGCATTAACTTCTAATTGGTCGAGAAGATGGTTTAACTTGATTTTTTTTTACCAGTCAAAGAGTAATGTAAAGCCAAAGCAGACACAAAGTACTTCTGACGTTCAATGGAAAACTCACTCAGCTCTTTAATGTTTATGAATTGTGCCTGAAGGGTTAAGTCAAAAGTTAGTGGATTAACCAATTCTGCTCTGCATTTAATCAAAATGAGGGTTCGGAAGAACACATCTCATACCTAGCCTGAGAAAACAGCCGACGTTTCGTGAACGAGGTCGCCACTTGAGCCCTCGCAAAACGACGTCTGAGTAACGAGCGCAGAAATTCCATACTGATGACGCGTCTCTACCCAGATCTTGGTAGTGCTTCTGATTGGCTGGAATTTTCTTCAACCAATCAGAAGCACTACCAAGATCTGGGTAGAGATGCATCATCAGTATGGAATTTCTGCGCTCGTTACTCAGACGTCATTTTGTGAGGGCTCAAGTGGCGACCTCGTGAAATGTCGGCTGTTTTCTCAGGCTAATCTCATACCAAGCAGGGAGGCTATTTCTGGTCCTTTGATTTTCTGTGGCATATTATGCTGATTATCATTCCGACTGCAGTTCTTGCAGGTGCCCTTCTTGAACAAGCTGAACAGTTGCTGGATTGGGGGATCCATCCAATAAGAATAGCTGATGGTTATGAGTTGGCAGCAAGGATAGCTAATGAAACATTGGACAAGATATGCGACAGCTTTCCTGTTGACAAAAACAACCCTGAGGCCCTGATTCAGACTGCCATGACAACACTAGGTTCAAAAATGTAAGTCAAATCTTATCACCCCTCTTTCTAGAACAACTTAAAGGGGCTAGGTCACAGGTATTTTTCTGTAAACTAAGAGCCTCTTCTTGTATGCAAAGTGGTCTTAGAACTCCTAGACGAAGACAGGGCTGTCATTAAGGTTTGAATCACCTGTTGCCTTGATCTTTATTCCCATGACAAACTTGTTGCTTTGTGAGTAAATTGCACCATCAAGAGGCAAATTCCCCTGTAACACTGAGGTCCCATCAAGCATACTGAGAAGTAACAGTTGTTATGGGTTAATATTGGCCCTTAATGACAGCCTTGGAAGATATGAAGTAAATTCTTGAAAGGAGAACAAAACATAATCAGTTTACACTGGCTTTTGCTAGACATGAGAGAAAACTTCAAAGAAAGCAGGCCTATGTTTTCAAGTTGCAACCTGTTGCCATCCTTTCATCCATGACCACAGGCACTTATGTACAGTTATGCACTTATGTACAGTGACCTAGAAGAGTAGTTTTAAACAAAACTGGATTATTAGTTTGAGTTTCCAGCAGTGCAAACATGTCATTTAGCTTCTCAAATTAATACTAAACATTGGTGACATAGCCCATTCAAGGAAACATAAGTAAGGATCCTCTTTTGAGGGTCACATGAGTCATGTGGGTGTGACTGCAACCATGGCCCTAATCTCTTGATTAGTGGAGGGTGCCTGGCGATGTTTGGTATTTTCTCAGAGGGGCATTCTTTGACCTTCTTATGAATTGTATTATGTTAGTGTCAGCCGATGCCACAGAAAGCTTGCAGAGATTGCAGTTGAAGCTGTACTGTCTGTAGCAGACTTGGAGAGAAAAGATGTGGACTTTGAGCTAATCAAGATGGAAGGCAAGGAAGGCGGCAGACTGGATGACACTATGCTAGTGAAAGGAGTTGTTGTGGATAAAGATATGAGTCATCCTCAGATGCCAAAGGTACGTAAGTTACACACATGCCATGTGCTAAATATGTACTGTAAACTGTCGCTTATAAGCCCTGGGCTTATACAACTTCGTAAGTGGTTTTGGGTGGACTTATCCGGGGGGGCTTATAAGTGGAAAGAAAAAGACGTTTCGAAATGAGCCACAGTTCATCTTCGCAGTGTTCTGTGAGAATGCTTAACATTAAGGAAACAAGGAAAACTAGAGGGGGGCTTATATCCGGGGGGGGGCTTATAAGTGGCAGTTTACGGTATTTTCTCATAGTGTAAATGGGAAAAGGTCAAGTGAACTGGAAGTTGAATCATGTTTTTAGATGTCACTTAAATGCACTATTTCATGAGCTGAAAAATCCTTTATAGGGCAGATCAGTTTGCTGATTCCAAACCCTCAACATGTTCTCCTTAGAGCTGTAAGCGGACACCGAACTGTGACACTTCAGTTATTCTCAATAAACTGTAGATGTTTCACAAATCACATATCAAGAGAAACAAGACGGGACTGGTAACTTACTTTTGGGTGGTGCTAGGGTTGGCTGCTGATGGATTGTTAACTGATGGTGTTTACTGAAGGTTGCATAACATGCCTTTAGATAAACATGAAGTTTTGTCAGTTTTCTCAGATGTTTAACCCTAATCAGACTGGGATTTTTTCGGTCTCTGAGAATATTTAAGCCATGGCAACGAAACTTAGAGTTTGGATAGTCTGTCCAAATATGTTTCTGTTGAGGTCCACAACATGAGCTGATTTTTAAATTAAAAAGAAGAAAATCTACGATTCTCAAAAAACTGCTTGTCAAAATGTGGTTGCCATGGTAACAATAGCTTTCCTACATTTAGGCTGAATTTAACGCACGTTGTCTGTAAAGAAATTGCCTCACACACCTGTAGACCTGTTTAGTTCATGATTTTTATATTCAGTTGGAAATAAATTTGTTCCAGTTGTGACTACAAAGTGTTTCTTTGTGTTAATGGCATTAATTTCCATCATTTTGAAATTTTGCCCCTCTTTCGCATTAATTTCCTTTGTTGGGGAGTAACTTTCCCTTTAATTCATGTTAATTTAAGTCGTGTTAATTTCAAATACCTTAAGAAACACAAGCGTTATTTTCCTTTTATAAGGTACAACGTAGTGGAAACAACGGTACAGGTATATGTTTGTAAGGTTTTTGTTTTTGGTCACAGGTCATAAAAGACGCCAAACTTGCCATCCTGACCTGCGCATTTGAACCACCCAAGCCCAAAACTAAACATAAGCTAGATGTTGCATCCGTGGAAGACTACCAAAAGCTGCGGGCTTACGAGAAGGAGAAGTTTGAAGAGATGGTGAAGCAAGTCAAGGATACTGGTGCTAATTTGGCCATCTGCCAGTGGGGATTTGACGATGAGGCAAACCATCTTCTGCTGCAAAATGAACTGCCTGCCGTCAGATGGGTGGGAGGACCAGAGATTGAGGTAATTCCAAGGAAATTAATAATATTATTATAAGGAAACCACAGTGTAACAACATGATCAGTGTAGCTTTTATTTTTATTCATACAAATGAAGGCAATGTTGGATCAAGTGGTCAGGCACTGTGTACATTGTGTATTATTTTTGATGTTGTAGATGTAGTTTAAAATCATTTTAGGTCAAAATGTTTTCAAACTAGTTTGATTTGTATTTTTCTCATCTTAGGGTTATGTTCAGTAATCTGGAGCAGAGGAAAATACAAATCAAACCAGTTTAAAAACATTTTGACCTTAAATCATTTTAAACTACAACACTGATATTGATTCCAGTTTATCACCTCTTGGCAGTACGTGAGTAACGCATTTTTCCTGAGTGTGACATTACTTTGAAGTCTTCAATGCCGCTCAGTGCCCTACTATTTTATCCCCTGTCCTAGCTTATTGCCATTGCAACTGGTGGAAGAATAGTGCCAAGGTTCTCTGAGCTCACAGCAGAGAAACTTGGTAAAGCTGGTCTGGTGAGAGAGCTAAGCTTTGGAACCACAAAGGACAGAATGTTGGTTATTGAAGAGTGCCTCAATTCAAGAGCTGTAACAATCTTCATCCGAGGAGGAAACAAAATGGTAAGGTCAATCAGATATACTGTACATTAGATTTAAGATACATTGTGAGCTTCCTGATAATGTACGTGTGCACGTACATGTAAATGTCTAGCAAAACTTGTAAAACATTTTTGTAAAAACTTAAACAGTTTTTCTTCTGGTATTTTCTCTTTGATTATGAACTGGGAGGTACATGTTTTGATAGCCAACTTTGCACCTGGAAACCAGCAGTGTTTCTTAATTTGATTCATGATCATTTTTTGCTCTTGAAAGCATTAAATAGAATTATTTCGTTCTGTAACCTGTTTCTTGCACCTCCAATCAACTAAAGAGATACTATAAGTTAGATGTTTTGTATTTTGGTCGACCCTTGCAATAGTGTTAGTTGTGAAACGGGCTACTTGAACCATTACAGTTTGCAAGTGAAAAAAAAATACACGGCACGTTCCCCCATGTGAGCCTTCATTTGAGGTTCGTTTCAGCAATGATCCTGGTTTCAGTTCAACTCACAACACAAAATCAATCAGTCAAAAGGGTTTACACCTGTAGTATTTATTTTATTTTATTTTATTTTATTAGCTTCGCCATATAAGAAAACAAAGAGAAGAACGAGAAAAGGAAGTTAAATAAATTACTTATGAGACTAACACAACACAGAACTCAAATAAATACGGCAGGGTAACCACAACAGCGGGTAGCCAATTACTGTGGGCCCGATTTAGATAAAGGATAACGGATAAAGCCGTGCTCGAGCCAAGGAGGCACACATGGCCGGAGCTTATCCTGGTTTCCGTAGCATGAAGCAACTGAGAGTATTGCTACTCCCCCCTGGACGGGATGTTAGTCCATCGCAGGGTTACCCCCCAGCAGTATGTCACCGGTACCCATTTATACACCTGGGTGGGGAGAGACAATGTGGGGCAAAGTATCTTGTCTAAGGAAACAACATGATGGCAGGGACTGGCGTCGAACCACTGACCTTCAGATCTGAAGTCCAACGCATTAACCCCTACACCACTGCGCCCCCACTTAGGGCCTGATTTAGGGCTGTCCATTATTAACTAACTACAGTGTACACTACAAAGTTCCTCGTGAACCCATCTTGTCTTTTTTAAATCTCAGATCATAGACGAAGCTAAGAGGAGTCTACACGATGCACTGTGTGTAGTGAGGAACCTTGTTCGTGATAACCGCGTTGTGTACGGTGGAGGAGCAACAGAGCTGGCTTGCTCTTTAGCGGTCACCAGGGAAGCTGATAAGGTAAAGAGAAGGTTGATGTAGATAATAACAGTACAGTTGAACATTTCCTTACCAGCACCTGCTAAGTATGCATAGTCATTCGTGCCTCCTGTCCACTTAGTTCAAGGGAGTCTAAAGGGACATTAACACTACATGTGCCTCAATTACGATAAGGTCGTGAACGTATCCAATCGCAAGTAGACACAAGACTTGTGCATTCGTGCGCATGTTGGCACAAGTTTTCCATCGTTTGGCCACCAAAAGAAATTCCACTCAAGCTCTCGTTAGTGTTGTCTTTTGGCCGCCTAAAGGCAATTGCAAACTGCGTATAACTTGCGTCTACATGCAAGTCCGTTTG
Organism: Siderastrea siderea; assembly: GCA_964030785.1. Classification (NCBI taxonomy): domain Eukaryota; kingdom Metazoa; phylum Cnidaria; class Anthozoa; order Scleractinia; family Rhizangiidae; genus Siderastrea; species Siderastrea siderea. Next base: position 33,577,948 of record OZ034971.1, read on the forward strand.
GTCATCCATTGCAATCCTTTGCACACAAGTTCGCATTGCCAAACGTTTGCATTGCCAAGCTTGCGGTGACTTGCATTTCTACTTGTAGACTTTTGAGTCTGTCTCGTTGGTGTCTGTATGGTAGAAATTTAACCCTATTGCATGAAAGATACATGTAATACCTTATTACAGGAAATCAACACTCCATGAAATTAACGCGAATTGTAAAAGTTCACGTTAATTTAAGTCGTGTTAATTTCTGCGAGCGTTTATTTCCATGTTGTTAATTAGAGAAGCGTTAATTTCCGCGACCTTAATTTCCATCATTTGAATCCCATATTCTGGATACAGTCCAGACATTCTTGACACCCACAAAACAATAGCTTTCCTACATTTAGGCAGAATTTAACGTACGTTATCTGTAAAGAAATTACCTCACACACCTGTAGACCTTTTTTTTTTGTGATCTTTATATTCAGTTAGAAAGAAATTTGTTCCAGTTGTGACCATAAGGTGTTTCTTTGTGCTGATCGCGTTAATTTCCCTCATTTTGAAATTTTACCCCTCTCTTCCGCGTTAATTTCCTTTATTTGGGGAGCAATTTTCCCTTCAATTCGCGTTAATTACACAAGCCTTAATTTCCCATAATAAGGTATCTGCTTAATTATGGTTTGTTCAGTACTAAGTTTTTCTTGGAAAACATGGAGTATCTTTGTATATCTATGGCTATTAGTACATGTGTATGTACAAGTGTGGCTAGAGAAATCACTCATGTCCAATACACCCAAACTGAGTCGAATAGTCTTAAAGTAAAGACGATTCGACTCAGCTCGAGGATCAAAGACTTCCGACTCACCGGAAGTCCGTTTAGCGGAACTCGACGTACCGGAAGTCAGGTCGCGAATAAATGCGCAGGGAGGTGAAAAAGTTTGACGAGTCGACTCGAATCGACTCGATTCAAGTCGATTCGTATTCCCAAAAGTCGATTCGACTCAACGGAAATCAGGTCGTAAAGTCCTTCAAGTATGTGCGCGTGACACAATATGACATAACAAGGAACGCATAACATGGACCTTTCTCGTTCTTAAAGCGTCACTGATGCAACACTAAACTGGAACATTGTAATGAACCTTCTTCCTCGCTTGTGTTGTCGATCTGAAGGATTTGCACACGGAACGACAAGAAGATAACATGAACCTTCCTCGTTCTTAAAGCGTGATGCGACACTAAACAGGAAAATTGCATTGAACCTTCTCCCTCTCTTGTGTTGTCGATCTGAAGGATTTGCACACGGAACAACAAGATGATAACATGAACCTTCCTCGTTCTTAAAGCGAGTCGATTCGACCACTTTTCCTACCCTCCCTGTTCGCCTTCTTGTGTGATTTTTTTTCTAAGTGTCTCGCAAATCGACTACCCAGTTAGTCGAACCGACTACACAACGGACAATTCGAGTCGAGTCGATTCGACCACTTTTTCTACCCTCCCTGTTCGCCTTCTTGTGTGATTTTATCTAAGTGTCTTGCAAATTGACTTTCCAGTTAGACGAATCGACTACACAATAATAATAATAATAATAATTATTATCATTATCACAATAATAATAATAATAATAATTATTACAACGGACGATTGGAGTCGAATTGACTTGAATCGAGTCGATTCGACCACTTTTCCCACCCTCCCTGTTCGCCTTTTTGTGTGATTTTTTCTAACTGTCTTGCAAATCGACTATCCAGTTAGTCGAATCGACTACACAACGGACGATTCGAGTCGAATCGAGTCGATTCGACCACACACCGACTACACAACGGACGATTCGACCACTTTTCCTACCCTCCCTGTTCGCCTTCTTGTGTGATTTTTTCTAAGTGTCTTGCAAATCGACTTTCCAGTTAGACGAATCGACTACACAACGGACGATTGGAGTCGAATCGACTCGAATCGAGTCGATTCGACCACTTTTCCTACCCTCCCTGTTCGCCTTTTTGTGTAATTTTTTCTAAGTGTCTCGCAAATCGCCTTTCCAGTTAATCGAACCGACTACACAACAGACGATTCGAGTCGAATCGACTCGAATCGAGTCGATTCGACCACTTTTTCTACCCTCCCTGTTCGCCTTCTTGTGTGATTTTTTCTAAGTGTCTCGCAAATCGACTTTCCAGTTAGTCGAATCGACTACACAACGGACGATTGGAGTCGAATCGACTCGAATCGAGTCGATTCGACCACTTTTCCTACCCTCCCTGTTCGCCTTTTTGTGTGATTTTTTCTAAGTGTCTTGCAAATCGACTTTCCAGTTAGTCGAATCGACTACACAACGGACGATTCGACCACTTTTCCTACCCTCCCTGTTCGCCTTCTTGTGTGATTTTTTCTAAGTGTCTCGCAAATCGCCTTTCCAGTTAGTCGAATCGACTTCACAAAGGACGATTCGAGTCGAATTGACTCGAATCGAGTCGATTCGACCACTTTTCCTACCCTCCCTGTTCGCCTTCTTGTGTGATTTTTTCTAAGTGTCTTGCAAATCGACTTTCCAGTTAGTCGAATCGACTACACAATGGACGATTCGTGTCGAATCGAGACGAGTCGTCACTACCTTAGACGAATCGAGTCAGTTATGGTGTATTGGACAACCCTCAGAGAAATACCGGTTTGGTTTCAGTAACGCAAAATAGCCCTTTTCACAGTTACCTTTTCTCATTTGCATTACAATGTTTTTGAACGTGCATGCGAGGCAATTTCGGGGAATTTTGCAGTTTCTGCCCGAAATTGCCTCACATCCACGTTCAAATACATTATAATGTAAATGAGAAAAGTTAACTGTGAAAAGGGCTATTGAATGACCGCCTAAGGTCAAGAGAAAGTTACCTTTCGTTTTAATTTGTTTTTATTTGAAAAATGGTGTCTAAAAACCACAGACAGGCATGTAATAACGTTTGAAATTACTCAATTCTCAGTTGCGGTTTTCTTATTAAAACTTAGTATGAGTAATCCCTCCTTCTGCTCAGGGGTTGTCGGGTAAGAAGACATGTGAACACGCGAAATGGTGGCTGCCACGTAATGCGCATGTTTAACCGTATGCGTGTCAAGTCAACCTTGTCCCCAGGGCCTTCTCGTTCAAAATGGCGGATTGGAGAACCCCTTGCCAAGGTTGCCAAGGTGGCTCCCAAAATTCGTTGGAATTTTGTCACGTAAACACGATGAAATGTCTTCGTTTCGTTTGAACAACGGTTTCCGATTGCAGAAAATAAACAGGGCCGCCATACCCTGGAAACAACCTCCGAAAAAGCCATTTTATCATGTGTCACGTGACAAAATACTCCACGATTCTTGGAGTATTTCGGCAGCCTTGGAAAGGGGTTTCTCCGATCCGCCATTTTGAACGAGGAAAAGGCCCTGGGGACGAGGTTGGTGTCCAGTTTCCATACCGCAGTCTCTTTTAAGCGCATTTTTCCATGTTTTTCTATCGAGACCATCCCTGAGAAGAAGGACTTCTCATTGTCTAACCAAAACTGTGTCTGATCAGGTATCGACATTAGAGCAGTATGCTATGAGAGCATTCAGTGATGCCCTGGAAGCCATACCACTGGCTTTAGCAGAGAATTCAGGATTAAATCCCATTCAAACTGTAGCTGATATTAAATCCAGACAAGTTGCTGAAAACAATCCCAGGCTGGGTGTAGACTGTATGGACACTGGAGTTAACGGTATGTATTATTGGAGTTACAGAGAAGTTACAGTTAATAAACATTTTAGATTTCCAGTGCCTCACTTCTCAGCCAATCACAAAAACATTTACATAACAGAATGGACCAATCAGAACTCACAGAGAGAACATTTTAAAAGCGTTAAATAGCATTCATTGGAAAAACAATAAATCCAAGTTATTTAGTTAAAGCCTGTTATATTAGTTTTTTCTGACCACTTCTACCTGCCCTGAGGACCTAAACGCACTAATAGTCAGTTATGAAGAAGAGAGTAATGACTGTGTATTTTGTCCTTTGAGGGCGAAACATGAACGAACTTGGATTGCTGTGAGTCATGATGCACTCGAAGGTTAAGAGGAGAGCAACGGTTGTCTGTATTTCAGTTGAAGGAACAGCTTAAGTCATTTTTCCAGTGATTTTTATGATTAGATCTGAGAAAAAATATTTTTACTAAGAGTGGGATATGACACGGTGCTAGGGTGTCAGGGAAATTTTCGTTCGTTTAGCGTGTGCCCCTATCATCACCTTTTTACTGGTTTTCCCATGGAAGGTCACTCTAGGTTATTGTCTACCTAACGTTCTTCCATGCTTTGCACCGAAAAATTTTTTCATTCGAGCTGTAATTGGTTTATTGCTGTTGTCGTGACAGCCTAGATGTGATCACCCCTACATTGTATTACGTTGTTTGTTTAACCCTTTTAAGCCCTAACAGTGACGAAAATGAAATTTCTCTTTACATTATCACAACTTGTTCTAACATTCAAGTGATGAGAATAAGGGAAGTGATCACCAAGGATAAGATGTCTTGATATTTGGCAAATTCTTCTTACTAGTTCCACAAGAAATGTGTGGAGAACAGTAGGGAGAATATGCATTTTTATATCAGGGTGTAAAGGGTTAAAGGAAGTTGCTCTAGTAGTTCTTAGACCATTTCCATCTTTTTTCTTTCTCAGACATGAAAGAACAACACGTAATTGAAACACTAATTGGCAAAAAACAGCAAATAAGCTTGGCCACTCAGCTTGTTAAGATGATCCTCAAGATAGATGACATCAGGACTCAAGGGGGAGAATCGTGACACTTCTTCTTCTTTTGCGTGACACTGATAGCTTTTGTGACACTTTGCAGTCACACACGTGCATGTAAGGCGTGACCAACTGAATCTTAAAACTTGTCACAAGGCAGCTGTGCCAGCGCCAACTTTTGTGAGATGGCCTTGTCACAGGTTAAAAAGAGAATTGCGTCAAAGAGATTGTAAAGTTGGTGAGCTAAAAAGAACATTCTTGAATCGCTGGAAAAAGGAAATTTTATAGTGACGGTGTATTAAAGTGACCAAACGTAAAGTGCGTCAACTTTTCTTTTCTGTTCACGAAGTACGCTATTGCATAAAGCGGACTCATCTGTATAGTCCGTGCACCTAACTCCAAGTGGCGAATTGCAGTTTTAAAATTGCCTCCTTAAAGCCGATGTTATGCGGTTTAGAAGTTGCGATTACTTTTTAAACAGTGTATCGTAGCATATTGAATGTTGAGATAGTCTATTCAAAATGTTGTATGGCCAAAAGAAAAAAAGGAAAGTATATGAGGAGAGTAGCCTTTGAATGGGAGTTAAGTTTCCCCTGCTACTATCCTGCCATCCCTTTATTCTTTGTTGTTGTTTTGGGATTAGATTAATCTCTTTTTTTTCTTATGGCAAAGTATTAGTAAACATTTAACACAAAAAGGAAAACCAAAAAATCAAACAAAATAAAACAAAACAAAACAAAACAAAACAAGTAAAAAAGGCCAAACAATTTATTATGGTATCAGTTGAAAGGAATACATCCATCGAAGAGCGACCAACATGTTGAGAAGAAAAGCAATTTTTCCAACTTCGTTCAAGATATGTTGCATAATAAATGTTGAACACTGTTAAATCGTTTATCATCTGCACGAGTTGAAGGTCAGCAATTGCCTTCTAATGTTTTTCATGCATTTGTATAATCCGCCTACAGTTGTATCGAAGGTGATCTTGTGTTTCATTGAGAGTCTATGTACGGTACAAGTGTTTCATCAGACCGTCGCTTATTATTTTGGCATAAAGCAAGTCCAACCACAAGTCAGTCATCCTCAGCATACTGTAAGGTTTCTGCAAACGGCTCATTAGTGCCCATGTTTACGGCTGGGCCAAGAAAGACAGTGGTGCAAAGCTACTTGTCTAAGAATGCAACATGACAGGAGAGACACTGGATCATCATCGACCATCACTGTCATGTCAATGAAATGTTTCTTCGCAGTCCAGCGGTCAAGATGTGTCACACGTGGGTTAACTCTAGATACCAAGGCTACAAAGCCCAAATTCTAGATAATCAAGGAGCATGACAGACATGCCACTCGCCTGTACCTAAACTTCAGCCGTTTCAGAGGATTTAATTTACCGGAGACCGACTGCTCTGCACTTTGGAACGGTGTAGCGTTTATGGCATGAGACGCAGACTGATTGATATGGGGAAATATATATCCCCTTGCGCTCACCCGTAAAAAAAGAGGTTACCTCCAGAAGAAATGTGTTAGGTCACAGATGGAGGAACATGAAAAGAAATTCTCCAGGAACAATGTTTCCTGGAGAATGCTGTTCTGTTCTATTGAACCTTCCTTCCCTCCTCGTCACCGTTTTGGCCGCCCCCCGCCCCCCGCCCCACCTCCACTCCTTGATCGTTATTAGCCAGTCTAAATCCGCCACTATAGAACAACTTTGCTGGCTGGTGATGGTTATTGGAACGAGACTTGTGTTTCCCTAAAACGAAAGAGTCTGTGATGGTGCCATGACGGTTGCGCTCGTCAGCAAACACCAACTCCTCTGCTTAGCCTTGTCTGACCTTTCTTGTAAGTACTAGGTAGTAAAGTTAGTACTATGAAAAAATCATATTTTCGTCATTATTAAGTGTGTAAGTTTGTTCCACAATCAAAGTAAAGTTAGCTAGCGCGTGTTGGGAAAAGCGGGGAAATCCAATTCTCAGCCGAAGTATTTGTATATTTCTGTGGAAAGCAAATTTCCAAAGTTTAATACTGCCAAATTCCCATCCTTGTTATCGTTTTTTTCCCAGTCTCAGTAGAAACATCCCAGGCCCGATGCCCCGAAGTCCATTTTGCTGGCTAGAGGCGAGCCCCAGTTACCATTTCTCCCCTTCAGGGCCCTGTGCGCAGACCTTTCCTATAAGGAAAGAAATAGGAGACGCCTGCGTTCAGGAGAGGAAAGAGAGTTGCGGATGGGGGGAGGGGCTCCGCCTCCGCCCCCCCCCCCGCCCCCGCCCCGATGTTGAAACCCTTACCCCAACTAATTTTTATGGAAGTGTTACCACCTTCAAACACTTCGTGCAAACTTTGCCGCTTTTAATACCTCGAAGAAAACCGAAAAACGTTAGATCGCTGCAGGCGTTTAGTCACTCCAAAACATTCGTTTACTTTTGCGTTGTGGTTTCTGCTGAGATTTCAAAACTTAAGACTTAACTGCTCTCTCTTTCAAGCTCACCTGTACTTCTCCAAGCCCTTAAAATACTGAAACCACCAAATTTCTCTCCCCCTTACCACCGGAGCCTCCTTGTGTAGCCTATTACAGGGAGGCCCCCCTCCTATTCCCAGCGTGTCTGTGCTCAGGTCTTTGCAAGTTGGTGTGTTTGGACGTCGCTGTTGAAATTAGGTGGCACATTTGTTGCGTAAATTCTAGCTACACATTTGTTGCATAAATTCTGTTATGTCTTTGCCAATTTGGCGTGTAGATTATTGTCTAACGTTTTCACTTGCAACCCTGGAGAAAAGGAAACGGAGAAACTTGGAACAAACTGGGAATGAATTTATAACTTGAGATTGTGCCGGGAGGTTTGGCTGGTGAATACACTAGTCTGACGACTTTGGGTGCATTCTTTCAGGACTATTCTTGCTATTCTTATTACGGTTTAGGAATATAACAGAATACACGAAATTTCAATTTCGAAAAGGACACTTCTTCTGAAAACGGAATACCCATAGCCTGTTCCAGGCGTTCAGATAGTGGAGCGTGAGCGAAAAATAAAGCGAGCGAAAGAGCCGGAAAAAACGAGGGGAGACTGGGGAAGAGGGCGTCCTCTTCCCCAGTCTCCCTTCGTTTTTTCCCGCTCTTTCGCTGGCTTTCTTTTTCGCTCGCGCTCTACCATCTGAACGCCTGGAACAGGCTAGAATACCCATGACGGAGATGGCCTGAGAACTACTACTACGTCTGCGGCCGCGTAGGATTTCCCGCCAAAAGTTTTACCAAAAGAACGCGTATTCTGTCTATTCTGAGTAAACTGTATTCCTTTCATTCTGTTCATTCTGCTATCGGGAGCAGAATGAACGGAATGATATTCCGCTCATTCTGAAAACGGAATAGCTCCCAAAAGAACACAAATACCGTCTATTCCGAGTACTCCTATTCCGGAAAAGTCTCAAAGAACGCGCCCTTTAGCTTTGTTTTCCTTGTCAAGGAGCCATTAACGACACACTGAAATCTCACTCGTATTGCTGAAACGGTTACCCGCCATTGGCTACCAAGCCTTTGACCGCATTTAATTACACATAGCCATCTAGAAAAGCAATTATCTCCAAAATATTAACGGCGACTACAAATTGACCTGTTGACTCTCTTACTGAAACAAAAATTAAAGGTTGAATTTAATTTGTTACCTGTCATGTACAAGCTCAGCGGGCTACGTTATTAGTATCGGCCAAAACGAATCTTTCTAAAATCTCCCAAGAAAAACTAGCTATTGGATTATGTTTGAGAATGATAACCGACCACTCACGACTTAAAATTGCGTCATCTTTTGGGTTTTCGGTTTTTAATTTCAAAGTATTTCAAATGATAAGTTTTAGCCGCGTAGAAATAATTGGTTTTTCTTGTTAATTATTTTAATAATTTTAATCTTAAATGTAACCTAAAGGGAATATTATGAGCATCACTCGTTCCGTTTTAATTATTAGTAGGCGCCAGAAATTCATTAGCGTCCAAGAAGTCTGTTTCTGTTGCATGTCATTTTTGTCACATTGCATGTAAATTTTCGGTCAGTTTATTTTCATTTTGGGTGCTTGTTTATGTTGGACCCTTGTCCTCGTGACTTTCCTCTCGGTAGATTTCCTCTTTTTGCGGGTTTGTTATTTTATTTCATTTCTCGTCGGTTTCGAAAATTATTTAATATTCAATTCTTCATTTGCTAGTTCCTGTTATGCAGCGTAACATTGTTTACAAGCCCGGGGGGTACTTCCCGAGGATTTGGGTGGGGGTGTGCGGCGCGCTTCTGGTAACTCTTACCTTATTTCAGCCCAAAATATGTGATTTTCTCTACCCTATTTCTTTTTTTTTTTGTATTTTATTAATCTTTATTATATGTTTTAACAAAGAGTACAAACAAAGAATAACACTTACAATAATGTGCATATTTACAGTTTTACATAAAAAACATGAAAAAATAACAAAAAAACAAGCAGGGAGAAGACAAATAGAGTAAATATCAACATTCTCGATCACACAGAAAAAAGCTATCAATTAAGTGAAACAGGAACAAAGTCTCTACCCTATTTCAGACCTGAACCTAAATTTGATACCCTATTTCAGACCATACCCTAACCCTATTTCGGTTGCCTAAACATTTGAGAAGGGCTTCAAATTCCCCACATTAATCAAACCTCAGTTCTTTGGAGAAGAAAATCAATAAAAAGATAGCTTGTGGTAAGAACCATACCAGATCCTATATCAGAGTGCACAAACCTCACCCTATTTGAGACCAAAATGGTCAAATCTATACCCTATTTGAGACCAAAAAGGTTCAAAAACCATACCCTTTGGCGCCGCACATACCTATATAGCTTATATAAGGGATTCCCCCCCCCCCCCCCCAGGTTTACAAGACCATTTTTCGCATTCGGTCAGTTAGAACTGCAATTTTATAACGACACACGAAATCGCCACGAGTTTTGGCAAAATGAACAGAGTGTAAGCGAATGGTGATGAACAAGAGAAACGAATGAAATGAATTGGAGATACTTTTAACTCAGGTTTTTTTTTACAAGGGACCGGACCGGAACCGTTCCGAACCGAACTGGACCAGATCGGCTTCTCTTTAGGGACGGACCATTAGAAAAGTGATGGGGGGGGGGGAGGGATTTTTATCCTGCTAGAATTATGTTTTTGGCCCATTTCCTGTGCAAGAATTTTTTTTTTGGCTACAGCCCTATGCATGAATTTTTTTTTTTGAGAAAATAGTTTCCTTATGCACAATTTGCTATTGAATTAATTAAAAACAATGCAACTTTGTTTTACTAAATACATAGCTTGTACTGTTACGTTACTTAACATTTTTAAGTTTATTTTATTACAAAACACTTTTTAGTAATGTTCGCTTCAAAATTTAATTTACTGAAGGAGGTTTCAAAAGTAAATAGCGATTTATAGTGAAAAACTGTGTAATATTATTGATATACATGTATGGATTTTTCATAAAACACGTATTCATATGAAATGATTTGATACAAACAGTGGGGTCCAGAAAGATTAATTTATAAAATATACAGTATATACACTGTTATTTCCTTAATTTAAAAACAATTCTTTTTAAAAACGTAGCTCATAAATTTGCCTTTAAAACTTTTGATATAAAATACATACAGGTACCTTCTAACCCTTTGCTGGGAAGTTAAGGGTTATAATTTAATGTAACAGCTTTTTGAGGATGTAGACGCAGTGGGAGAGTGCTAAAATGTCAAAAACGCAACATATACAAACACACGTAAGCTTCAAACGGATAAGGATCGAAAACCACATTTGACAGTTGGCCACCTTTGATTAACCAATAGAAATCCTGGATTTTTGATCCACACAGTGGGTATAAATCCACAACGGGAAACGTTCGCCAAACAAAATGCCTTGCCATTCTCAAAACGTACATGAGGTTGCATAAGAGCAACTCGCAAAACCAATCCCGGCAACTGATGAGACCCATGTGGAGGGTCGAAACCATGGTCTTGCCTGTACAAATCGGCAGTCGAAAGACTTGCTTACAAAAGGAGGAAACATATCAAGCTCCATAGACACGAAACTCACAGTTTCGAAAAAGGCTAATTGTTACACATTTGACTGAACTCATTGTCAACAAACGGTGCCAAGGCTCAAACACGTTTTAATGGCACTTTATAAAACCAAGACAGTCATTGCAACGACAAATCTTACGAGCCACTGTTCATATCCTTTCTTAAAGATCCCATACTTGTCAGTGCAAAAATATTAAGAGGCTACATTATCTAAATGTTTCCATTGTTAGAAGTCGTGCAGGCCTGTCGCTCCTTGCTACTCCCAACTTAAACCAATTTCCCTTCGGCTTGGATTTGCCCTTCACTCATTTACTATCGGTTATTTTAAACTCCCGCTATTTCAAACTTTTTTTGTTTCCCCTGGCGGCTCAAAATAACGGGGTTCAACTGTATGACTATGACTATAAAAACAACAAAACATTTGTTCCAGGCGAAGGTATCCCCCTCCAGACAAAAGAAATATTAATTATGAAAACAATATTTTATAGCATCCTGGCAGAGCCGCAGAAACTGTCCAATTTTTTAAACACTGGAGACACTACTTGAGCACTTTGGCAGAACGAATTATGGTTTCATATCAAAATGAGGCCCATCTTGTGCATGAATTTTTTTTTCGGACATTTTCCCTTACATGAATTTTTTTTTCGGACATTTTCCCTTTCATGAATTTTTTTTTGTTTTTTCCCCACCCCCCCCCCCCCCCATCACTTTTCTAATGGTCCGTCCCTTACATGGAACTGTTTGGAACCGGTCCAGGTGTTTACACGGGACTTTTCTGGAACCGGTCCGGATCGGATCCAATACTGGACCTGCAAAACAGCAGGTCCAGTTTTGGATCCGTTCCGGGCCGGTTCCAGGAAGGTCCCTTGTAAACAGAGGACTATCAGTCCGATTTTCGGATCGGCTCCTTTTGGAACCGGTCCCGTGTAAACATAGCCCCAGAAAAGTAGGGAAAACGTACGCTACACCCATGGCTATACACCAAATTAACCAAAACCTAGACGCTAAAAATTAAGATCAAAACGACTCAAAAACCATACTCTCTTAAAACCACACTAAATTAGACCCTCAATAACTCGGACTTATCGTTTCCCTTCCCCATAGTAAGGGCCTAGTAACAAGTAGGAAGGGTGATCCGTTGTTAAAGTCACCCTTCTAACCGAGTTACCCCGAGTTGCCTAACGTTTCATACTTTTTCTACCAAACACGCTAAAGTGTTCACATGCTAAGAAGGTGCACCCGGCCTACCCAGGTCCTTCTGTATGTTTGCCAGGGTCGTTTTTTTGTTTTGTGTATGAGAACGTTCATTCCAGGTCACCCATCTTAAGCCTTGTTGGCTAATTATAAGTTTTCACGCATCTTATCCTAAATGCGAACTAAATGCCGAGAAAATTTATAAATTTCGAGCCCAGACTTTCTCGTTTAACTGAAATAGTTGCAACTGTCCAATGGAATACATGTTCCATTTATCACTGGGGATTCTACTGTTTACTAATTGTTAACTCGTTGACAAGTAGCGCGGGATGCCACCAAGATTTAAATGCAGGTTTAATTAATTTGTAAAGTTTACAATACCTCCCACACGAATTATTTAGTTGAAGAACGAAAAATATCAATTAAAACAAATGACGATTTTTTGGTGGAGGTTACAGGAAAATAACCGAAAGTAACGATATTTTTGAAGCCTCGCCGAAATTGAAATTTAAAAAAATTCTGGAGAAAGCCTTGTGGCTTGAACATGAGGGAGGTCGCGTTTCGTATATCATAAAGCAAGGTGTTCAGACAAAATAAGGCCATAGATCACGCAGTATGACCACTGTTTGAGCTGCTTACGAAGAAACCTGTCATCTCTTAGCAACAACTTCATTTCTCACGAAACAAATGTCGTTTCAACTTCCTTTCAGGAGTCTAGCCCATAATTTCAAGCATTGACGTCCGGACCTTAGAGATACATTCAATAACACTTACCGCGAAAGACGGCCCAAGCAAAAAATTTCTGACGGAAAGTTGTTGGCTGAATATCGAGAACGAGGGACAGGGGAATCTTACCTGATTTCAAATTGACAAGGTGAATTAACGAAATGTTTAAATAGGCTCTATAACTGAGATCGGGAGTTTTGTGGCCGATTTTTTTTTAATGTAGTGGCAGTGCCAAGACTTTGACGACGTTTTTATGCTTATACGTAAATTGCCACTAGCTGGTCACTCAGGCAGTCCTCACAAAATGTCTCGTTTCCCACCGCCTGACCGACCCTATTTTTTTCAAAAATTAAAAGAAAAGGAAGTTTCTGATTTCACTACCTACGCTCTTTTCTAGGGATTAATACGCTTTGTTCATATTTTAAAGTTGAGTGTGACTTTTAAATCAGCCCTTATCACGACTTCTTGGGACACATTTTAGAATCATAGCGGCTCGTTACAAAATGGCAGTTAAGGAGAAGATATAATCAAGGCTCACTTGGAACTATTTATTTACTATTTTGTCAATGTCTCTTTCCTCGACCTTATTTATATTTTTTTAACCTACCGACCGACTCACATTTACGAAAGAGGGGGCGATGAGAAACACAACAATTATGGGAATGGCGGAAAAATAAATTGAATCCTAAACGGGAGAGAAAAGCATGGTCAGTGAGGGTAGAAACATTTTGTTAGGCCAGTTTCTTTCGTTTAGCTTTCGCTTCCCCCAGTTGTGATTCATTGGTGCCGGAGGATAAGTTCAGTTATTTATTAGTTTGAAAATACACTTTTGTTTGCGCTCAAATATCTTACGTTTCTTTTTTCCAGCGAAGTAGGCATGCCTGTCCTTTGTAGAGTTAGTTGGGTCCCCGACGGAGGGATGGAGGTTTTTTTTTCTCGCCATTCGACCAATTCCCCACTTTCGTCTTTCCGGTAATTCTGATCGGTAAATTCCGAAACTAGAACTTCGATTCCCTTCAAATAGGGAGGCAGCGTGGCCGAGTGGTTAATGCATTGGACTTGCAACTTGGAGGTCCCGCTTCTTCGGTCCGTTTTGGGAAGATATTGGTCTCGTAAACTTTCAAAAAAAGGAACTCGACCAATATCTTCCCAATACGGCCCTAACGCTAGTTCAGTAACATATATTTATATATATTGTCTTGTTTTTTAAATCTCTCAAAATGTTCTGGCAACCCTGATTACATGAGGACGAAAGGATTACAGTAGCTGTTCTTATAACCTGACATAAGCTGGATGACTAAATGAAGCTTGTAAACGAAAAAAGACTCAACACTAGTTAGTGGACTGATGTGTTGATTGCTTTGACACTGCAGCAAAGCCAAACCTAACGGGAAGCTGAAATAATACGAGGCTTCTTTATTACCAATAAATTACAAATGTTATAAATTAATAGAAATGATTTATACAAAAACAATGGCTGCACGAACGAAAATACATATCCAGAAATCGCAGACATTTGAGCCCACGGTCAACAAATCCTGCGGTAAATTGACCATCGAAGGGAACGCAACAACAACAAAGAAATGTATGGAGATTAAAAAATTTCGAGAAATATCTCTCGATCAATTTGTTTAAGTATAAATGTGCAACCGGTTCATGGTAAACTGGTCTATCAAGAAAGATATAGTACAAAAAATAAGGTGGATACTTCGAATTTTATGTTTACTTTTTACGGTTTTCTGTGAGCAGTTTAGCGGCCAAAAAATATAAGGCGTGGAGGGGGATTTCATCGAAAAACCGAAAACTCATAGTTTATAAACAGCGATTACGGGTAAACATAATGGGATCGAAAAAATGTGCAAGTGGATTCACTAAAACTATACATGGAACAAACTAACCTTACGATTTTCAGCTCCAACAGATTGATTTTGATGTTTACTTTTTGCACTTGAAAACCACGAAAAAATTGCATTCGGCCATACATTTGAAAGTCCTCGCTAAAGTCCAAAAATCCACTTTCTTGGAACTGCGATATTTCGGCCGAACCGGCTTCAAATACCCTACAAAAGCCATCCTTCGAAAGCTAAATTTCAGTACATTCGAATATTAACGACTTAGTTTGGTCAGTGGTTTTTATATGGTTTTTATATGGGACTTATTGCATCGTGCACCATCATGAAATATGAGCCCAAACTATACCGCTTCGATCAGCGGTATGCATCATTTAAAAGAGCTGTCTATGTAGGACGCCCGAAAAGGCGCGGGCTCTAATGTCCGCGATTTCTGGAGATGAACCAGCATGTAAAATAGGTTTAATACATAATACACATATACATTAAGTTTCAAAGTCTTAAAGAATGCCAGAGAATTCGAGGAAGGCAGGACGAATTGTTTATTTCAGAAACCTGTCACAATTGCAAAATTGTGTTTAATTCTCGAAGGCGACGAACAGAATCGTTTCGATATTCTATAGCAACAAATTTCGTCCCGACTGGACTGATTAACGATAACCAACTCTGCATGTTTCAGACTATACGTTGAGTAATTACTTCCTTTATTTTGGAATTCCGTCTTCTTAAAGGACTAATAAATAATACATATGTTATAAATGATTGTCAAAATGACTGCAGGGACTGATCAAACAACGTGAAAAGACGTGAGTTACAATATTTCGACTGGCCAATACCAGTCTTCATTGCCATACTTGTAAACCTGTCAGTGATGAAGACTGCTATCGGCCAGTCGAAATATTGTAACTCACGTCTTTTCACGTTGTTTGATCAGTCCCTGTAGTAGTCATTTTAACAATCCTTTATATATTTTTATCGGTTTTGACTGATCACGATCTTTCTGATCCGACTTTGGGCAAGGTTGATCGTACACGGCTTTTGCAGTGGTTGTATACCTTAACTTCGTAATACATATGTTGTTCAGGTTTTCTCTTGAAGAAGGCAAAGGAATTCGACGAAAGCAGTCTTGGTTGTTTATCTTAGAAACTTTTCGGTCATTATTGCAAAAATTGCGTTAGGCGATTAATATCGTACATGTATTAATATTCCCCGTTCAACATATCTTTGTCCTACTGAAGAGTTAAACATGACCAATTCTGCATGATTAAACTACACTTTGGTTAGTTACTTCCATTTTTGGAATTCTGCCTTTTATGAAAGTCTAATAAGTAGATATATTGTTCAAGCTATGTCTGTAAGGAGACAAAAGAGTTCGAAGAAAGAGGGTTAGGTTATTTCATAAACGTCTCTGTTGCAATTGCAGAAATTGCTTTTTCTTAAAGGAGAAGAAAAACATCTTGTTCTGCATCTTATTCTATTTTCGTCCCACTGAATAATAAGCGATAACCAATTCTGCATTTTTAGGCTATATGTTTTGGTAATTACTTCCTTCACTTTGGAATTCCGACTTTTTTCTCACGTGAAATTGAAAAGCCTAATCTAGCCGTAGAAAACTTAAGCAAAGGTACTATCTGTCGCGTAACATTTTTCTACGCCTTCGTTTTTGAACATGTTAAACGCATCTTCAAAATGTTAGATTTGTTTTATCAAGCAAAACAAACTTTTTTACTGATTTGACTGGAAAGCAGCCTGAAATTCCAGCACCCTAGCGTTTGTTTTAAATTTTTCATTACTGCAATTGATTTTAGAGATGCCTTTGTTCTCTTTCTGTTATTTTGAATTTTAGTGGTCACTTATGAAATATCTTAAATTTTATTTCCTTCTTCATTTTTATATCCATACCCTTTATAATTCTTTCCTTATTGTTTCTATCGCTATTTCTTTCGTAAGTAATTTGTAGGCCTACTTTCGATAGACTAAAAGTTCATTTATTATAATGTAGTGTATTTTATTGTGTTGGAATGGTGTTATTTAACATACTGTTTCAAGTCTAAGAGAGTATACATATTTGTCTGAAAGCTTCCCGTCGCATTCATTTCACCATTAAAAGTTGCACTTCAAGCTGGGCAAAACACATTAATTAACAAAATTTGTAGATGCATTTGTAGTGAAAAATATGTTATTTTTTCTTGTGGAAATTTCTGGCTTGTAATTTGTCTAAAAACAAGTGGTTGCAGTCGAAAACAATAAATTATGAACGGTCTTGAAAGTGCGGTGAATAAATTTTCTTAATTTATAAACACGCACTACATTTGTAGTGACAACACATGCAATGTATAGCTTTTCGTTTTGGCGAATAGCATTTTGAGCTGAAGGACTTGTGTTTGACTTAAACCTTCAATGACCTCTTAAATAAGACGGCTTTTAAAATAGAAAGGCTTTCATTTTTCTGGTGCTCTCCTTTCTGGTGTTTTTCTTTTTCAGTTCAACTGAGGTAAGTCACATAACGTTTTTTTTCTTGTTACAAGGTACTGTACCGCTTATTAGCGGTATAAAACCCGCACGGGCTATAATTCTTGGTATCTGATCTTTGCAGCGGATCCCCGGGGCGATTTGGCCACCTCAGTATTACTTTATTCAGTTCACGTTTACGCGCTGGTAATGGACTCAACCGCAAAAACGCAATGATAGTTTTCTTCCTCCGTTAAGTAACTTGATCGTTTTCTCTGCCCAAAATTTTTTTCGTCGGGTTGAGTCAAGTTGTTGATATAAGATATTTCCATTTCTATTCTGCTCAATTTTTTTTACAGCACAAACGCGACAAAACGAAAACAGTGAAACGTTTCATGTCGAATTACGTTGATATACGATTTTTGTTATTCACTTCTCAGAATTTGGTCCCTTGAGGTCAGTTCGTTCACGTTTTACTTTTAACGCAAATCGTCTTTCCCATATGTACCTAGCACTGATTTCGCTTCTTGTTTCGTGGAAGTCTTATCAGAGTTATGAATAATATTCGCAATACTCAGCGAAGCAGGTTTATATGACACATACTGGATTTATTAAAATCTATTTTACGCAAGACGCTACATACACCTGCCAAGCACCATTGTTTCTGGTTATTTGTGATGAAAGTCAATTCGCTTGATTTGCCGATGCAACTGTTCCATAAGACTGACAAAAATACGTCAGCTTGAATCTCACTGCTTGTTCTGCGAATGGAAAAGCGAAAAAAAAAATAACGCTTACTTGAAACAATTTCTATGATATTAAAACTCGGCTAAATTTTAGTTTCTTTTTCACACCAAAACAAACCGCCCCCGTGGATTAAATGGATTTACTGGTCTTGTGGAAATAATCGATAGGAGTTTGTAATAACCTTCTAGCTGACCAGTGTAACGAAAATTTACATGTAGTACAAAAGATAGTCCTCCAAATTCATTTGCATCACTGTAACAACACACGGCTAAGTTGTTTACATGAAGAGTTAGGAGCAAAGATTTCCCAAGTTTTGTTTGGCTTTTTATTCATAATAAAGAAAAAAAAACAAGCTACGTTTTGCAGGTGTACTTCACAGGAAAGCATTTATCATAAGCTGCTTGTGGAATATATCCAAAATTTAAAAATTTAAAAGCTATAACCATTTTTATCTGACCTACCTGCCGCCAAAAAATTAGTCAAAATTTTGTGAGGGGTTTTTCTTCGACTACCTGAAAAAAAATTCTCAAATACAGCGTGTATTTTGAAAATATCCTGGAACTCTTTTAACTAAAACATCGCTGGCGGTTTTTAATATATATATGTATATGCTTTGGCAGATTTTGTTTTTATATACATTTATTTTTCGATAGGTACCCACAGAGTACCTCGCGATGTCAACCTTAATTTTCGTATACCAAAGCAACCGTCTTTCACAAAAAACAAACAAACAAACAAACAAAAAAAGATCAGAAAAGAAAAGAGATAAGACTAGAAGACGTGAGTGCGTTGCCTGACAATTTGTGACGTCATCATGTTGGTTTGATAAAATTAGTGGCAGCCAATCGTAACGACCGCACCGCATATGCTTTTATTGGGCATCCGTTTAAGATGTCACTGTTTTTTCACTGGCCAATAGCGAAAACCACAATAAAATCTAAAAATTTATTTTAAAACAATTGATCTATTAAACCTTGTTATTATCCCTAGTTTGAATAACGAAATCAAACGTTGTTTAATATGTGAGATGTTTTTGCAGATTTTGTTTTTATATACCGTTCTATTAGCTATATATCTTCCGAAAGCGTACCTCGTTTAGGCGAAGTAAACCATTTTTGCACACCGGTGCAACCGTCTTTGACAAAAAAGGGAAAAAAACAAGAAAAATATAAGAAAAGAAAAGAAAGAAAAGAAAAGAAAAGAAAGAGAAGAGAGTGAGTGAGTGAGACGTGAGTGCTGTTGCTTGTCCAATTTGTGACGTCATCGTGTCGACTTGATAAAGCTATTAGCCAATCGTAACGACCACAACCGCACGTGCATTTACACGTTTTTAAGCTGTCACCGTTTTTTTATTGGCCAAAAGTGAAAACCAAAATAAAAGGTCAAAATTATTTTAAAAAACTTGATCTGTTAAACCTTTTTATAACCCATGCGACGTGTTTTGAAAACTAATTTGATTAACGAAATCAAAATATACGCTTGTGTAAAAGCGTAATTGTATTTCACTTACTTTCACTTATCTTTAACAAAAATGCTTGAAAAATATGTGAGGAACATTTCCAAAACAACGTCTCATTTATGATCTTACTTTTACTGTTCTCCATGAAGGAACAACTCGAGAAAGACAAATACGTATATGTACATTAGTTAACCGTTCAGTCAGGTTACCATACATGTAATTTGCTATCAGTAATAAGGAGAAAGCCTTTCTTTTATTGGTTCCAGAGTAATTTACTGAGAGACACCTTGTTTGCAGGCTCAAAACTTTACCAAACAAACAAACAAACAAACAAACAAACAAACAGACAGACAAACAAACCAAAAGGGTGTTCATCCACCAAATTACGTTGCTCTGCTTTACAAAACGTATAAGCAAAAGGGGAGACTCCTTTATTCAAAAGACATGAGTAGTGATAGGTCCTAAAATAAACTACGTGTACATAACTTAGAATGTATTATTTAGCATGTCACTAGCATGTGACAAAGACAAAATACGAGGCCCCGACTGTTGCAACCAGAGAACAATTATTTTTTGTATTATTTGACTTTAATTTTTGTAAGGAATTTTCGTTTTATTCGACATGACATGTAGTTTTGATACAGTTCAGTACCAGGATGTTACTTATGGCTTTTAGTCTTTAGTAAGTTTTGGTCGATTTGTAAATGCTGGAAGTTTATTTTCAGTTGGTTAGCAAAAATGTTAAAACGCTAGAAATTTGGGCTGTGGCTTGGTCTGAACACCGACAGAGTCGAACTTATGACTGCTGCATACACCGGTCGGCTGCTCTGACCAGTGAGCTGTAGGGAGGGTGGTGGCGAGCCAGGGCGCATATAGGTTTATTATGTCACGCGTCCTTCATATTGCATGGACAGGAATGTCAAATGCGCCATGAGTCTCATTATTATGATAAAATTGATTTATTGGAATATGAAGAGAATTCCTATTGGTTATCGTTTCCTAAATTCTCCTAACATTTATGATAGATTACATACTATGTTATTAGGAGAAAGTACATTTCTATCATCCATGGCGCCTTTGGAGTGCACAAATGTATCTAGCAAAGAGAGACAAAGAAATTAAGTTTTCAGCTTCGTATTTTGCCCTATAAGTTGCTTAAACGTATCTATCTTTTATTTAGTACTGTAAATGACGGAAAATCCCATTGCATGACGTCACAAATTGAATGTTAGGAATCGAGCAGGTTCTTCCAATGTGTGCCGTGACTGCGTTCATCTGATAAAAGCAGCTTTAGTAATGAAGAAAAAGTGAAAATCACCTGTAAATAGCCAGGTTACCAGTAACCCCCATAATTCAAAAACAGAATATTCCGGTTTGCAAGTAATGTTGCTTGTGCCAAGTTTATGCCTAAGGTGATAAAAATATAAACTCAAGAATTCACGCCTCTGCATCAAGCTTTATTTAGTAGCCTTTAAAGTAAGAGACTCCGGTGTGTCTCGGATTTCTTGCAAAACAACTCTAATCGTTTATATGTGCGCACTGGATATAAATCAATTGCTTTATGTCTGCGGAGCGTTTTCGGAAGGAGGAAGATGTATTTATACGAAATGTATAAATTGTGGCTGCGATGCTTGCATAATTAAAACCTTTATAGTGATAGCTTAAGGAAAAAATCCAAGAAAGATATAACAAATCTAGCTGTTACCACTTTCGCTCCCACCATATGGTCGACTCGGTTATATTTCCTCTAAAAGAATTCCCAGTGAATGGGATCATAACTCTGCATCTGAGACATCAAAGATCGAACAAAGATAATTGCATAGAACGAAGATAGCGGAAGTTATTAGGTAATGCATTTTCTGATGTAAGCCACTTGCTCGCTTCAGAAAATGATGCGTTTCTGAGGTGAAAACTTGAATTTTCAGTTTGCTTTTTTAACATCTGACTAAATTGTGATTCCCCTCTTTCAGGTCTTTCCTAAAGGGCGCATTTGTTGTTCTCTCTGGCTGCAGTGGTATTTTAGTGCAAGGTACGTCCATGCCTATATTGTACTTGCCTATGGTATGATTTTATCAGGATGGTAAACAAAAAAGCTGTCCTCTATTTCTGTAGTGTTGTGAATGTAATTTTAGGACATAGATAGTTGTTTTTGTAGGCTTGAAATAATTTTTGGTGGTGTATTTTTTTATCTAAGTGCAATGCCTTCCCTCCTAAAAGTTTTCTATTTGGGAACGTCGCTAAGGGCGCGCTGTAGACAGGTTTGCGATTTCCTGTAAGCCTGTGCAAGACCTCCTTGAACACTGACTTCAAGGGGAAATTTCTTCTCAAACACGTAAGTTTTCTCGTACTGAATTGGCAAAGTTTTATCTACTTTCCTTCGCCAAATGGATCCTTGGTCTCAGCTGTTCAGTCTTCTCTTGAATTCTTAAGTTGGGGCCTCAAACAAGTTTACAGCACAGCATAAAAGAAGCTTCATTGAAGCCAGTAATAAATTAGGGAAGTTGGTGTTAGTTGGAGAAGTTGGAGAAGTTGCTGCAATGAAGAAGCTTATCCTCCAATTACCGTATTTACTCGAGTAAGCGCCGCGGCGCTCTTTAAATTTGTAGTGTTTCAGATGCGGCGCTTATTCGGGGGCGGTGCTTATTTGAGGGCGGCGCTCTTTAAAAAATCATAATATTTATTTGTAAACGATAACAAGCAAATGTTAACAAAGAAAAAGCAGTGAAATATACCCAATTCGAACTGAAAAGCATGATAATACAGGAGAATAAATTTCGGAGGCTGGTTTAGATTGACTTGTACCGTACTTGTTTATTAGTTTGGCTCCTCCAACACTGATTCAGTCTGATGATGCTTCGATTAGGCGCCGCATTGTTGTGAATGAATGCGGCGCTTATTCGAGGGCGGCGCTCTTTAATATTTTTGCTCTCCTATGGGGGAGGCGCTTAATTGAGTAAATACGGTAAGTCTCGATCCTTTCGCCTTTTAAGTCATTCGAGTAATCGACAGTAGTGTCCAAGGAGACTTTCTCGAAAAAAAGAAATGCTGACTCACCACTTGTTAAAAAAAATCGAATGTATTCGCTTGACGGTTAACCACATAAAGACCCTCTTAATACCTTTCGATATAAAACAAGTTTATTTCCAAAACAACATTTTTCGGGCATAAGACATACGGAGAAAAATTAGCGCAGTTTTCAAGTTACAGTTCAAACTGAAAATGACCATGAGGTAAAAATCTCGGGCAAAGCCTGGTGTCACTTTAAGTTTACATCCCATGCGCGCCTCTTCGGCCACTATAAAACATTTAAGATTGCAAACAAATTGTCGTGAACGTTTTGCTTTGAAAATCGCATAATACCAGCCTGCGTTAACAGATTTTTGGGAAGGAATGGCCGATCATTGGGATACTTTTGCACTACTGAAAACTGCATGTTTTTAGAAGGGAAATTATTATGAGATTTACATGCGCCTCTTATTTTTCTTTGCGACAATGCCGATTCCTTATTTTTAGTTAATTTTCTTTATTAATGGATCCTTTTTTGTCACTTTGCAAGATACAGTAATTTTTTAAAAAGCCAAAATTACGTGAAAGATGCCGCAAAATCCGCCATCTTGGATTCAACACTTTCTATCATGCCAAAAAATTCCTTCGTTTATTTAACATGAAGGAAATTTGAAAAGTCTGAGATTTAAAAACGATCAAAAATTGATTAGTTCAAACAAGGTCAAGGTTACCATTCTAAATCCGGATCTCAACAACCGGAATAATTATGCCAATTGTTTAATTTTGGTCTTCTGCTATACCCAATCAGATCTCTTTGGT
The DNA here is from genome assembly GCA_964030785.1 of Siderastrea siderea. Classification (NCBI taxonomy): domain Eukaryota; kingdom Metazoa; phylum Cnidaria; class Anthozoa; order Scleractinia; family Rhizangiidae; genus Siderastrea; species Siderastrea siderea. Next base: position 33,600,968 of record OZ034971.1, read on the forward strand.
ACACTTCGGCGACACAACAGGCAAACTTAGTCGCGTCATGGCTCGTATTTTGGCGAAAAGCAGTTCGCCGGTAAACAAACCGCTATTTTGTTTAACGAATCGTAACATTTCACGGTAATTATGTGAACATTTTCGTATGAAAAGCTCGCAATAAAGTGTGAGTTTCACTAAGCTATCCAGGATAATGTGGAATATCTGATTTCGTAGGAAATCAGAATAGTAGAGAGAGCTTCTGACTGGCTAGTTTATAATTTTGGTACGCTTGGCTCCCACGTCGGGAACGCTTGGTCAATCCTTCGTTGGTATTTCGGCAAGATTCGTTGTCGAGCAAGCGAGTCTATACTTGTACCTAACCGTGCAATTTTGGTAACCTTCGGGGACACATCAGCTTAGTTCGGTCAAATCGTGGATAAGACATTTTTAGAATCCGAACGAATGTTGAGTTGTTGAATTTATGAATCGGAACAATATTTCATTCCTTGGGGGGAACTATGTCATCCGTTTCTTGTGTCAATGTGGTCCTATAGCTACGAATGATTACTTTGAGAATTAAATTTACGCTTTCATAACTATTAAAAAATCTCTTATTTTCGATTCCTCCCAGTCTGAACTAGCAGCTATTTCCATCATACTCATAGTCATAGTCATGTGTAACGTGACGTTTTATGGATGCCGATCGTGAGTTCAGGACACAACACAAAACTTCTTATTGTCTAATTTTCAGTTCGGTTAAAATAAATTTTCAAACGGTTAATTATAATGTACTCGAAGACAACATTTACGTTTTTTAAAGTAACTCAGAAGCCCCGCTTGTTAACAGCGTGGGTCATGCATTCCTTGCCGAGAAGTAAAAATTCCCTTTTAGTAAGTAAACAGGTATTTAACTATCCTCCGCACTAACAGGATGTGATTCAGGTCACGTTCAGACACCTTATTCCAGAATGGCCGAAAAAACATTATTCTTTTGTCTGACCTGTATATGAATGTATCTTACTAACTAGTCAGTTGCAACTCAGCTTAAAGTTTTTTCAGTTGGCAACTGTGATCCGTGGTGAGATAATTCTCAACATATTTAAAACCACTGAGCTAACGGATAAAGTTTGCCTCGCGTGCACGCTCATTTCCATCTGCCATTATTTCACCCGTTCGTTTCCGACAGGTTAGCCAATGACAAGCTGTCTTCCAATGAGCTAAATTGAGAATTACCAAATCGCCTCTCTTAATTACGGCAATTAAGACACCATTAGGTATGTTAGAGCCCTAAAGCCATCCGTCTATTAAAGCTGCAATGTTTAAGAAATAAATAAATTATGAAGATATTGTCAGTCTGCGTGAATATGCAAACGAGCTGGGCATGACGCTTTCTTGTTCCGTCGGTATCTCAAGAACAACAAAAAAGTTCCAAGCATCGTGTCTTAGTTCGATCACCGAGTTTAACTTTGAATCAACGCGTAGTTGGCGTTTGCATGAAAAATCTTTTGAAGAAGACACTGATTGGTCAGATAATATCGTTGAAAATCTCATCTTACAGGTGAGCTGATTATTTATATTGATGAGGCAACATGAATAGCAAAGCGAAAGGTCGACACGTAGTGGATTTCTCATCAAATGCTCTAAACAAAAAAAAAAGACTGTTGGTTGGAGCTGCAGAATTTTTTTCATGATAACTGCCTTATCTAAGAACAAATAAGTATCTTTTTCAGTCATAGCTCTATGCTCCATACTTTTATAAAGCTGAGTCACTTTCACGCTTAATTTATAAAAGCATGAAAACGAATGTTTCAGGTTTTTAGCTTTGAGGATGTCTTCAACTCACGTGTTTTTATCAATTGAAAATGGTGTTGCAGTTTAACTTTATTTATGTCATCGGTCTACACGATTCAGCCAGGTCAGTTTATCAATTGCAAACATTCATGTTACGGACTAACTAGCCGTTTTAGATCAGGTGGTGAATTCAACACTCGTTAACAATGCTGGCAGTCAAGAGAATGCTTTTCTTTGCTTTTTGCTTTCTTACAAAGCAGAGAAAAACATCACAAAGTTCAGTGTTTGAAATGAAACAGAAAAAGAAATTTGAAATCTGAAAGAAGTGAGAATATTATGAGTTTCAATCCCTTGTTTTCCGAACGTAACACATTCTAAATTCATTGGATTAACTGGATTAAAGAAATAAAAAAGCCTTTTTATTTATAATTCTCTGATTAAATAAGAAAGCTACTAGTGAGAAAATTAATTAAAAGCTCTGAATGGGAACACCACATACAAGATTGTTATTTTTTACGTGTCAGGAAGGGAGCGACAACGGGCGACGAATAGCGACGACTGGCGACAACTTGTATAATTTGTAGTAGTCAGTATCAATGGGACCGAACTTGTTTAGCTTCCTTCTACAAAAGAACGAACCGAAAGCGAAAATGTATTTCTTCCATAGTATTTCTACCTCCTAATGTAAGGGGTAAAATGTCCTCGTTTCTTTAATCGATTTTTTTTATAAGTGTAAAATAGACATTTTAAACTTAAGTTCTTTACAACTATGTTCGCTTTGCTACCATTAGCAATAAAATTTCGCTATGAAGCCTCTTAATGATGGCGTCGAGGTATACATAGTACTGAAGACGTCTAACTGACATAAGTTGTAAATTATTTACAACTGGTCTACCTGAGTTTACAAACACATATGCTAATACCAGAAGCCGATATGACATCGTTTTCATTATCTTTTTGAGCGTATCTTTAAATTGTGAAATTCCTCAGTCCGCTTTAACTGATAGGTTAAAAGCTGACATTATATTCTTACAAGAGGAAAAACTGGCGCAAAAATTTACAGGTAACAAATATCTTATTGTATCCCCAAAATACCATTTCTATTTTAAGTGTTTCAGGTGCCTGCAAATTTAACTAAGTTACCTTTGCGTAAATAATTAAGAACGACTTTACTGCATTTTAAATTATGAATTAAAACTTCCACTGTTTCAAACGAATTCCAGATGTGAAATGCATTCAAATGCTACATAATTTTTTTGTGTGAAACTAGGTGGTAGTTTAGCAGGCCTAATAGGTTTACCATAGCTCGCATTTTTTCTCAAGTTTGGCTGGGAAATTAAAACCCTCCCTTTCTGCACCTATACCTTGCTTCGTGTATGTGACTTCTAACTTTTAAGTCTATGGATCATAGTGTCACCATTTAAATGACAGCTCTTCAGCAGCCTTTTGGAGTGATGTTCCATATACGAAGTCTATTGTGTGGTTCTATTGTCGAGAATGATTATTAAGTCACGAAAATTTGTAACTCTATGGAAACCTCATTTTGGTTTTTGACGATATGTATAAAATTACGCGCGAAAATTTTTTACACAGCTATTTAGAAATTTCTTGAGTCGTACTAGAGCTTTTAGCCATCGAGGTTCGTAGGGCCGAGTTAATTAGCTACATGAATTCATTGACATATAGTGTATTATTCTTTTCACAAATTATGTTAACTAAATGCTAATATATTATATAAAATTACTTAGATTACTATGGAAAATCTGTTTGGTCGAAAACCTATCGACTATTTTTAGTAAAATCATAGCTAGAAAAGTGACAGAACCTGACAAAACAATATCTTTCCAATACCACCACTTTGCAGGAGGACGAAGAATTATATCAATATCTTACTTTGGTCTGTCAGACGATGGAAACAGAAGATCTGAGTCTTATAAACAGTTACAGTGTTTAAAACAACAACTTGCCAAGGGTGAAGGAATAAAATAATATTTTCCCGAGGTGGAAGTGAAAGAGCTAGCGAAAGAGCGATCGCTTGTAAATGTTCTCCAAACATCCCTTCTTGGATTTAGCACGCCGATGAACTCCTGGAAAATGAAGTCTATTGCATGCTTAAACAACGTAGGTTATTTGCTAACCAAGAGCAGTATTTAGTAAATAAACCCCTTCAGGCAGCTGGTATATCGGAGGATAATGACCGAGGCTACAGGAATGTCCGAAAAATGAACAGTTGGCGAGAAGCCAAGCTTCGAAGGAAGCTGTGAAATTTGAGGACAATTTTTCATCCTAAGGCATTATCGTCCTATATACCAGCAAGCCAGAAAGGGATTTATTTGTTTTATAACCTTCCGATTAATTTCTACAACACACGCTCTTTATTGTGGTAAAGAGAAAAGAGACAGTGAGGGTGTCACAGCACATTTGCAGCTAAACAAATCCAAGTTGGTTATAGTTTAATCGATTTTATTACACTGTGATTATATCTGAAAAGTCAAAACCTGAAAAAAGAGACTTCCATTCTTGTTTTTTTTTTCTCGTCAATAAAATCGGACGACAGATGTCAAATCGGACGACGGGTATCGCCTGATACCCACCGTCTGATTTTGTACCACGTGATGTGTTTCATCCAATGAGCGCGCTTGAAAATTAATCGGTGGGTTTTATTTTATATTTTTCATATACTTGAAGACTTGAGGCAACCAATCAGAGCACTCGATTGGTGACATCGAGGCCGTATGACGTAACTTCGCCTTGTAGACCTTTTCTATTGAAACGAAGTCCTCTGACCTGCCTGAAAAAATCATAACTTCCGTTAAGCGTTTTGCGACAATGCACTAAAATACGAAACCATGTAATTCAAGGCGCAGCGAAATATAATTTAGGAAGGGACAAATATCGCTGACTTTCCGTCGTAACTTCGCCTGTTCAGTGCAGTGACCCTGAAAAGGGGTTAGCGAAAGCTGGTTAACCAAGGATTTAAAGCTGGTTAACCAACTAATTGAAGCAATGGCTCATTGTGTAATGAATAAGCCAGTGAAAAATAAGAATGTGGGGGCGTTTCCATCTCTGGTAACCCGCATCCCGGTAGTGTGGGGTCCTATTAAGCCAGCAGGCGTTTATTTTGACAAGTAGCTTTTGAAGCGATAGTCCAGATTTCTGAATTTATTTGCTTGTAACATTTTCATGTGACCACTCTATTCCAAAAACCTGCATACCGAGATGCTTGATCTTAAAACTCTGTGTCTTCACAGGAATGCACTGCACAGAGATGAAAATTTTCATTACGTTTGTCGCTTTTGATACAGGTATTAAGAATATGCTTAAAGATCAGCTTTGTTGAGTGTGCGGTTCAGATTTTACAATTTTTAATATGTCAAACCCAAAACAAAGATTTTCTAGCTACAAAGGCTGTCGTTTCTACGCAACTGTATATCATATTAAAACATTTCAAAGTAGAAACAGATATGGAACAAAGAGAAACAGTGATATTTTTTCTGCTTGCTGGCGCCAATTGTGAAATACATGTTCAGCAAAAATGAAAGAGAGCCGCCTTTTTTTTTTATCGAATATGCAAAACAGTGGATCTCATAACATCTGCCTGGTTTGGGTCTTTATAAATAAAACAAATTATTTTCATACGAATGTGAAAATTAAGCAAAATCGCTGTCGTGTCTCGAAGCGCCGAGCTAAAGGTACGTACTAATTTCAAAACACTACCTTAAAGTGTGCCTTTTTTATTTGTATAGTAGTTACTGTTGCACGTTTGCGGCGCAATTTGATTTTTCTGGATGTAAAAGTTAGATGATATCTGGCAGCTGAATCAACTTCCTAGATTTCTCTTAATATTCACCTGATAAAATTTTGATTTTATACAGTGTCCACGTTCAAAATTGCAAGGGAGTGCGAAAGTTTGATTTGTTAAACCCGCACGGCACCGAAAGAACTGCACAACGGCTGTCATTAAAATGGCTACCTTAACGATTTTATCCACAGACTCAAAGGATAGGGCAGTATACACAAATCAAGGTCTAACACCAGGAAAGAAGGAACTTAGGAAACAATTTATCTTGTCCTTTTTTTTTTATTAGAATTTGTTTTTTATCTTGTCTTTTTTATCACGCCAGTTTCCAGAGGTTTTTTTCTTAGGTGCTCTGAAAGCCAATTTCGTATTAGAGGTAATGCCACATTTATGTTTTAAAATGAGCGTACCTTATCAGGGTATTCCTCAAATAAAAGGCTAAAGGAACTCCTACGTTTAATACCGATGAATACGCAACTCATATTCTACTCTTTTTCTTAAGATTTTACTAAACTAATGCGTGCAATGATAATCGTTCTGGCGGCATATTTATTCCTTTAAGCATAAACTTAATTCTTGTCTTGACTGACAAGATTGAAAAACAAAAATGAACATCATATGAAGAATATGCGCTTTGGCTTTTTACTTTCTTACAATGTAAGCTCCAAAAATCAGAGATTTAGCTGAGGTTTAGTTGTGTAACCTATTTTTCTAAAATTCTATACACATGTGCTGTTGCAAACCATCAATTCATCCCCTAAAAGTGTTATTTTAATTTGTCCCTAACCTACACCTGTAGACGCTCTTCGCAGGATAGTGTGTGAACATGAATAGTGTTCACGCTGAGAAGGGACATTTTTTAATTTTACGAACTCTTTAAATAATTTCCTTCACGAGTTATGAATTTTAAAGCACTCATTTATCTGATCGGCGTAAATCAAACTCCCCCTTGGTTTTTCTTATTTGAAGGAAACCGCGTCTGGGACGTAATTTTATTTAATTATTAATCCTTACTCATTCAAACGAAAAAGACAGATGGCTTACTTTTACTTTAGAAAGCTGAGCTGTCTAAATCCGGTAATGCATTGAATAATTTTCTTAAAGTGGGGACAACTTTCGAGCTATTAGCAGACAACAGACGTCAGATTTAAAAGAATTGGGTATTTCAATTAAAACCGGAATTCTCCAAAGCAAACAAACCATGAATGTCATCATAAAGGCAACGTGTGCATCATATTACGAAATAAGACGCATTAGTCACGGAACTCTGTTTTGAATTTTACACGCTCGATGGGGGAATTGGTTTTCATGTGACGTCATCAAAATTCTAAATCGTAAACTAATGCCGCCGCAAAGCTTAAAATGTTCAACACACTACTGAGATAAATCTTCGAGGAAAATTGCATGTCGATATATTGCTTCGTTTTTACAAATAAAACAGTTACTGTATGAAATTTGATCAAATTCGTGGCACTTTGAGACACAGGAACTCTCAAAATGTCATAAAACGGATATTTTTGCGTTGCTTTTAAATTTTGAAGTATTTAAATAAAGTTAAAATATCATCTCCATGAGTATGAGGAGCAATTAGGAACGTTGATTTTATTGGCTGCCTCATGTTTTGCACTAAAATGATGGCCCATATTGGTGCCGCAAGGAGGGACACCAACATGGCGGACGCATTCTGACTGTCTTAAAATGTTTTGAAAATTATTTTCTCGATATCTTTGTTCTGAAGAGTACTATAGACTCAGAAATTGTTAGGGTTGTTTGTTTTTACCTACCGCTAAACTACTTTGTTTTTGAATGGTGCTCATGCAAGCAAACCCATTTTTTGATAATTATAATTTAATGAAAATTATTTTCTCGATAACTTTTTAATTGTTCTGAAGACTACTACAGACCCAGAAATTGTTTTCGTTATTTGTTTTTAGTTACTGTTTTTAACTCCTTTGTATCTGAATGTTGTTCATGCGAGCAAACTCATTTTGTCATATACGATAAACGGCAAACTGATTCTTACGACAGAGAGAAGAGAAATCAAACAAAAGCAAACATATACAAAATTGAAAATATGTGTAAAAAAATAACCCGAAATATCGGTTCGGAAAACAAACCTCCTTCTCCAGCTCCTTTCCAACTGTGAAGAAATTTGCAGCCGACAGTGAGACAGAGCTAGGAGTTGGAACCATTGAAGACATCCAGCTTTTGGAAATGTTACGGTGTTTTTAATTTTTGGTTGTTGGTGACATGTTATTTTTCTTGTCAAATTTGTGAGACAAAGCGAGCAATCTAATCGGTTCAAGCTCTCCTTCACGTCGCAGTACGGCAACAGTTTAACTTATCACAGAAAGAAATATTGAAGGGCTTTCTTGGTCATTTTCCGAGGCAAACGATAAAAAGGATGTCCAATAGGTGCATTTGCACAAACCCTGGAGGGGAATTTGCGCAATCATTTGAATAATCAAAGTGATGTCAAGGATGGCAGGTTCTTAAAGTTTTTAGGTCATTAAGGGCCGTTATCGACAGTCTGCACCTTATCTTCTAGAGGATGCGAAAGGCCACTTACTCAGGAGAGAATTTCATGGTATCTTGGCAAATCCATCACCCAATAGTAGGAGGATCCATGCACCGACGTTAGGGCTGAAAGGTATATTTTTGACAAATGTATCAGAATTAGAAAAATTATCATAATTGCATTACAATTAACAGAGCAATTAAAAGGACAATTTATGCATTGTTGCAGCATATTATTTACAAATAGTTCCTAACTAAAAACCAAATTGCTAAATAAGAGATCGTAAAAGTCTTCTCGATGTAATTGTAAACAGACCAACAGGATTCTGCATTTACACAATCACAGCAGAGGCATGAAAAGCTTGTTCTATTCCCATCTGAACCCTTTCACTCCTAGACCAAGTTATGGTGAGATGATTTGTCACTCTAACTTCTTAATCTGTTGACAAAATCCTATCGTGTTACTACTCAAATGAAACCTCTTTGGCAGACCTTTTGAATAGGGCTATTTATTTCGGAGGATTTTACGAAATGACATTTGGAATTTTTGGTCGATTTTTTTGCTTTGGCCACTTGGTTTGTGGTATTTCACTGTATTACGCTGTCGGAAAAAGACGTCATTCTTTCACTTTAATACCCCTTTTTAACATATGAACATAAAATAACCAATGTGGCTTATCTCAGTACATTCAAGATCGAAACGTTTCGAGTTGAACTACTTGCTTCTTTTGAAAACTACTTACCTGGACTCGAATTAAAATTATGCTCTTCCCAATAAACTGAACTGCTTGCCTCTTTGAAGACTACTTACCTGGATTCGAAATCAAATTATGCTCTTCCCAATACCTTTCCTTGGGTGCCTCTATAAATTTTACGTTGAAGTGCACTAATTCGTAATAGAGTAAATAAAAAGAAAATGCGCCTTCTTTTCGATTTGAAAGGTAAAACGAATGCTTTCATCTGTATTTTTTCATGCTCTAACCGATGGCGCTCATATTTCTACACGATACCGAGTTTGTCCTTGGGAAAGATATCTTGCATTATTTTACCCTCTTAGATTTAAAAATATTTACTTTTACTTGTGAGTTACTTGATCCGTCGTGCTCATTCCAACCTTTTCTGTGATTAGTATATCTAGCTTGCTTTGTAGACATTCTCGAAAAAGTAAGCTCATTCTAAAATATTCAATTAAGAAAAAGAAAATCAGAGACATTCAGTTTAACAATCGTTTGAGTCGAGTACGTGATGTTTGCGTAAGTGTTTATCATTTATTTATGAGAATGTACTTTGTCATGTGATTAATTTTAGTAATGATCTTGCTATTTCAAAACTTCCAAGCTCAGACAATAAAAGTGGGCAGAGATATTGACACCGGTTAATTCCTTGAAAAACGTCTAGAAGGGAGCACAAATAGTGTAAAGAGAATACGTGAAACCGTTTCAGTGACTAACAACAATACCACGTTAAACTTCAAGAAAGCATGTTCTACAGATCTGAAGGACATGTTCAAAATTGTTTGCTGAATGCACACACAACACCTGTTTTGCTTTATTATGGTTGGGAAAACTGTGTAAAAGTTCTTAAGTGCTTGTTAATGAGACTACGCTCCTTAAAAGGCTCATTAACGCGAGGTATTTGTGTGAAAACGTCTGACACCATCGAAATACCCTTGGAAGAAAAGGTGCTCATTAATTTTGCATCTGAACAATTCTGGATCAAATAGAGCTACGAAATGACCCAATAGTGTGTCTGAAACGACAGAAAGCACGTTAAAAGTGTTCTGATTTCGAAGCTATTAGTTATTTACGACCTAAGCAGGGAACTTTGAGTTTCACGTGAAAAGATCAGTTTCACTTGAAATACTCTGCGATTTGGATGCGTATACGAGGAGAAATGTTTCCTGGTTTTAATGCTTTGTTGTCAAGATAATTTAAACGAAAAATAACTGTATTCTTCAGGTAAGTACACAGAGAATATGCTACAATTATTACTCATCAATTAGTTAGGTAAGAAACCAAAAAATCATCTGTGTCGGCGAACAGCAGGATCTTACATGTACATGTATGATTTCACCACACGGCTGTTAACATGCGGTGCTGTGATAGTGACTTCATTTGAAATAGTTCATTCAAAATTATTATTGTAAACTTCATTTTTGCAACTGAATATTAGGGCAAATTGTATTCCAAGGCCGTTCTCTTTTTCATGCCAGTTAGTCACTAGTTGGACGTTGCTTTCAGCAAACTGTGTAAGCATGAAAACAAGAAAAGATTTGCTTTACACAAGTTTGGTTTAGAGTAAATACCTTTTAGTCTGACTACTCGAGAATTGCCGGTAAACAATGTATCGACGTTGATATTGTGAATGGATTTGAAATTTGCTCAGTCAATCTGTTAGACTGCCTGCAATTTCGTGGCTCAGTCGGTCAGTAACCTCTAAAAGAGAGCACTTTATTTTTTGATAATTAAAAGAACTTAAATTTAGATCCATTTTTAACGAAGAGATTTTTTATAATGACAAACTGTCTGTTTTGCTAACAACAGAAGGTTTATTTGAAGGACTTTCAAAATGAAAGAGCCGCTGTTCTATCAAACTAAAGAGACAGAGAAATAGCACTATAACGTATACAAAACAACATATATCTCATTTTTAAATTTGAAGAGACTCAATTTGTTGGTGGTAAATTAAAAAACAAAACTGAACAAAAATAGATTCACTACATCACATTTATTTCGTTTTTCTTGGCTTGGTGTTTAGAAAAGAGAAAACAGATAAGATTTTTGAGCCTTGAGTGACTGAGACAACAAAATTAACCTCCTCGTTGCAACAAAACAATATAAATCAAAAGTAAAAGCGACTCCTGCAGGGCCAAACAACGCGGTGCTAAAAACCCTCTGGTGTTTGAATTACCACGCTAACAATTAAAATGGGATTTTTCCAGTATAGAGACAAACAGACTTTGAGGGAAATAACGATACATGCAATAACAAAATTTAAAAAAAGGTTTTGAAATATACACTGACAGTACATTTACTTTCAGTTGTAAGCTGAACGTTTTAACAAAGAGCAAATAGATTACCAGTACGTTCAAATAATTAAAACCTCCCTCCTTGACGCACGCCAATTAATGTAAAATAACAATTAGAAAGAACAGGGATTCTTGCGGGGCAGCCATGAAGCGGCCTGTAATGCTTTCGTTTTTGTTTTACCCCGCTGAGAATTGAATTGGAATTTCTCCACTGTGTAGGTATTATAAAATGTCCTTACAGAGAATTCACTTCACATGTTTGGCCCGTAAAGATCTATTTATGTTTAATTTCTTCTCACACAGACAGACTGAAAAGGAAAGGAACATATCGAAGAAATCTGTTCAAACAATTCTTGGATTATTTTAAAGTCCTTTAATGGTATTTTAATATATATTTTTTGGGAATTTAAGCAACGCCAGAAAAAAAAAGTGTGAGACAACAAATCCTTCTTTATGTAAACAAATTAATGTGAATTAAGTCATGGTGGCCAAAAATAACATTCATTTCGTTCCACCCCACTAAGAAATAAAATGGGATTCCTCCACAATGTAGATACTAGAGATCTTTCTTGCAGAGATTCATTTAACATGCCAGGTTAGAAATAATGCGACTCCGCTTGAGCTCTTTCCGTACAGACAGACTAAAAGGGAGTTCAACATTTGACACAAAAATTTGTTCATACAATTCACAATGGAATATTTAGTCCCTAGAATTGTTTCCACTGCGCTTTATTCGTTATTGTTTTTCTTTTAATTTTCTATTCTTGGAAGAATTCCTATTATAGAATAGTTCAAGTATCTGGAAATGTCTTATCTCATCTTAATTAAGATAAGATGAGATATATTTCGCCGAAGTTTCGTTTGACACGGCGGAATATCGCGGCCATTTCGCCGAAATATCGTTTTCAGACGATGGCAAACGTCTGTGAGATTTCGGTTATATTTCGCGAAACCAAAGCGCGAATTTTGGCGAATTTCGTTTGCATTCCTTTTGCCCAGTTCTGTGTGTCTCATCGTTTTAGACGTTAAAAAGTAATTCTAGTGACAGTGACTAAGTTAGTTTCTGTTCCTTGATGGGAAACCAAAATAATCGTTCCATAACCTCCTGCAAGGATTTCAAATGGCAATCGCGCCAAAGTAATCACCGAATAATCTCCTGCTGAGAGATGCATTGATTTGCCTGTAAAAAACAACTGACGCTTTTAAGTGTGAATTGCTTTCGCTCAGACCACAGGGAGAAATTCAGCGCATGCTAAGCCTCTCTGTGTTAAAAAAAAGTTGATAAATTTAGCATATCTAAAGATAAGCAATCATCGTAAGTATGTGATTTAAAATCCGTTTATTTTTATATGCCTGTTCCTCTATGCGATTTTGAGAAAACCAGCAAGTTTTCAGTTGTGCAAGAAACAAGAAAATAAGTCACGAATTGCAACAGCTAAGTAAAGTATGTCATTGAAATTCTTCATTTTTATGTGCATCTCCCTCTCTTCCTCTTTATATCTCTGTTAACGTAAATTTCTAGATTCCCTCAGAAATTGTTTGCAGTCAAAATGTCGCCGTTTGAAAATCATTACAATCGCTGAGATATGATGGTAAGATGATAGTCAGCATATAAAACTCCATTTCAGGTCAAATTCAGGTCAATTTTGAATGGAAAATTGCATAAAGTAGAAGAATAGCGCTTTTTAATTTTCATCGGAAAATGTCAACAACCAAGTTGTTTTAAAGCTTATTTAGACAGGGAACAAAAAAGAGGAGAAGTTCAGCCACTTAGAGTCAAAATTGGACTCTGCCGATTTAACTGAACGTCTTCAGTTTAATTCACACATTCATGGTTAACATGTTGCCCATTTTTGGAAATAATTAAGAGCTTGTCTCCCCAATAAATGTTGATTCCGTTCAAACCAACAAGCATCACAAATGAAAGTGGAAGCTGAGGATGTAAGAGTAAGGGTTGAAGTTCATTGTTTATTGTTTCAGCAAAGAGTTCATTTTTTCGGTAGGGGGTAGCAGGGGTTAGGGATGCTTATTTTGGTGAGTGTTTAGACCATTTTGCGTCGGTTTGTAGGTCTGTTTTTGTAGTAACACAATGCATGTTATTGAAAATGTGTAGTTAGAATTGACGTCAATGATTTATTGTGCTGTACCTTTTCGCATTTTGTTTTATTAGTTTGAAAGACGTCTTATGTGGATATCAAGGAAAAACAACATTATGACGGGAAATAAAGCAAGTTGGACGTTAATTTCTTGTGTTCTCGCAGGATTGTGTCTCAGTACCGTCCATTCAAATGAAAGGTGAGCGTGTTAAACGCCCTCCCCATCTTTTAGTAGAACGAGATGAAGTTTCAACCATCGTCTCTAAAACACATTCAAATAAATTCCGCCTACAATTTCCCTTGTTTCATTTATGGGATAGAATGGAATGGAATGGATAGAATGGAAAATAATTTTGTAACCATACCCCACTTAATAACTGGTTATGCTAATGTAAGTAACGTTTTGCAAAGGTAGGGTTTTTGTGAAAAGCTACTTTGTTTCCTAATGCCTAGGTCCAGACTTGTGTTTGTATATGATTTAAAACTCATTTTCACACGAGTGGCCTGAATCAATTGACCTCCTTTTGCATAGGAGGCTTTACTCAACTCAGAAATGTCCTAAATGAATATTACAGGCTAGAAACTATACGAACTGCGATACTTTTACCCTCTCTTGATTATTCAGGCATGGCTACTTCAGTTGTTATCTTAGTTTAGAGACGTCAGAGGGTGCCTGGTCTTACGTTTTAAACATTTTGCTTAACACTGACTAATCTTAAAGTGCTACTATGATAAAAAAATCACTTTTATTTTTTCTTCGGATTTCGAAACTATGTTTATTAAACACTCCCCAAGCGAAATTATAAGCCTTAATTTTGAGAAGAAGACCGTTAATTTAAACTGCAATTTTCCGCGTTCACACACTACATTTTACAGCTCTTGAGTGTATGACGTCATTGTATCCTTTCTGGTGTAATAATGGCGGACCATTAAAACGGAAAATTGCAGTCTAAATTAACGGTCTTCTTCTCAAAATTAAGGCTTATAATTTCGCTTGGGGAGTGTTTAATAAACATAGTTTCGAAATCCGAAGAAAAAATAAAAGTGATTTTTTGATCATAGTAGCACTTTAAGATATCTTGCTCTGCGACCTTTAGGGTCATAAGACTCAAATTGTGTACGTAATGCCCGTCAGTGCGTTGCCAATCGCAAACTTGTTAGTCCACCAAAGTCTTATGTTTGGCTTAATCATTATTATTATTTACCGGTAACGCCTACCCTTCGAAGCCGAAGATTGATGGCGTGAAGATACATATCCTCAGAAGATACACCACCGTTTAACTTGTTGTGAAATAACTAGAAGACTTGTGCTTTTTTTCTTCAGCGGTCTCTCCCTCTTAATAAGTCAGTTAATTTGCTTCCTTTCCTCATTTTGCCATTACAGCAGAGCTTGCTCTGTCCCCTAGTTTCCAAAATCCTCCCCCCAACTTATTACTGAACGTTTACTTATCAGTGAATGTTGTTTTTAGTGACAGGGCGAAGGACATGACTGCTCTCTTAAACAAACTCATAAAAGGCTACGACAAAAGACTTAGGCCAAATTTTGGAGGTAACAATGATATTTTTTACTTCTCAAGATTTTTGCGTAATCAAATTCTCCTATAGTGTTAGTGTTATCCAATGTATTTTTTTGTTATTTTGCCCAACTAATAAACGGTCATAATAGTGCACATTGTTAATGGTATTTACAAGACCTTATTTTAAGCACATCACGTGCTGGACTTAGTTCCAGTGGTTAATTCGACATTCTTATCCGTAAATAAAAGTAAATAAATAAATAAATAACCTGATTAGCTGAATTACTGTCTAAATAAACTCTGTCTGCTTTTCCCTTCACAACGAGGCCTGCATGTGGCAATATGTCTTTAGTCAGAAAGTAGAAAAAAATATTTGTTACACTGAAAAAAAAGCGTATTTTAGCTGGACATATCTATTTTGAAAGCGCAAAACTCAGCTATCTACCTGCATCGGTTTAACATTTCCCTTTTGTTTTGTTTTGTTTTGATTTTTTTTTTTGTTCGTGCTTAGGTCCACCTGTCATAGTGACCGTTGGATTATGGGTACTGTCCATTGACTCCATCAACGTGGTTGACATGGTAAGCTTGGCTGCTTATTCAGTTTCCTTTTTGTAAAACATGGAAGAGTCCGTCATCACAAGAGTAACTAACCGTTATGTCTGAAATCGCGTGCCCGGTAGATCTAAAGATGGCTTATTGCCAACGTTTGGCGTGGCCGGTGCAGATCGCGTTGTTTCCGGAAACAAATAACTTAAGTCAATTTTCGAGAAGGTATCAATTTAGTAGCTGTCAGGTGATTTTCCGTGACTATCTTCTGTGAAGCAAGTACTTTTTGAGTGCCGTTCGAGTCCAGCGTTGACCCCTAGGTTGAACTGTTAATGACAGATCTAAGTTGAAAACCTCGACTCAGCTTTAATATAGCCAAACGCTTTCTCTCAATGATTGAGTGCTTGTTGCTGCTAGTATTTAACGTATCACTTCAAACGGGAATATCAAAAGTTTCCTGGCTCACATAAGACCCTTTGCCATTGACTCGTAACCGACCCGCATAAAAACGTCCACAGTAGTTGACGACGCACCATCATGTTTTCAATTGATAATCTTCCTTTGAATACAGTTGAACACATTGAATTTATTTTACCAAATTTTTATATATCAATGGTGTAGGTTATTTACAGTGTCAATAGCTTAGAAACCGTGAGTTATATTAGTTGTAAATTACATAATTTGTAAAATTGTAAATTATATTAGTTGTTCGATATGTTAAAATGAAAATAATAGGTACTTAATAAGAATAAGGACAACAAATCAAATATGCAAAATAACAAATTACAATTGATTACGTTAGATATTGGACCTGGCTCCAGTTGTTCAAACGTTGGATAGCGCTATCCACCGGATAAATCTCTATCCAGTGGATAACGCAATTGGTTTCCCTAACACTTATCCTCTGGATAGAGTTTTATCCGGTGGATAGCGCTATCCAACTTTTGAACAACTGGGGCCTGGTGTTTACATATGACATGGGAGAAATAACGTTTCTGGGACAGTTAGAGTGTATTGCTGAAAAAAAGTAGACGTCACACCTAATGCCCAAACTTTGCGAAAACCCTGAGGGATACAGTTTTTCACATTCAACCCTAAGGGTTTATAAAAGCTAAATAATTAATGGGATCGATTTCGTGAATTCTGATGTAGCAAGCATTGACCGCTTTACTGAATTCTTACATCTTTCCCTCCTCTTCTCCCAAGGACTACAAACTGGATTTCTTCTTAAGACAACTGTGGACTGACCCTCGCCTTAGTCATGATTGGAACGAAACCTTGGCTCTTAGCAACACGATGTTGGATAAGATTTGGGTGCCTGACACGTATTTCGAGAATTCCAAAAGTTCAAAGTTTCATAAAGTGACAATGGTCAACAAGTTGTTGTCCATATCTCCTAACGGAGGGGTTCATTATAACGCAAGGTAAGAATCTATAATCAAAATAATACATCGGTTGTTTAAGATCATGCGATTACCTTTTAGATGGAGCCAAAAGCTTTTCTTTATTTATGAAATAGTAGATTCGCTAATTTTTGAGTTACTTCTTTGACAGAGCATTTTTTTTAAGTACTCGGTTCAGTATTAAAAGAGGCTAATTGTTCTTGGGTGTGTTCAGGCATTTTGACGTCATCCGTACCCTTTTAAGATGAGGTTTTCGTCGGAGCGGTCTGCACATTACTGTCGCCTTTTTTTCAAAGTTAATATCCTGGTAAATAACTAACTACCAAACATTATATAATAATGAATAACGAAGATACCTCAAGCGAGGTTAATATGAAGCTGTCTATCATATCTCCTAAAAAAAAATCATTCTAAATAGAATTGTGGAAAAAAATGAATGTATTAATCTGAAAGATGTGTTACATTGTACTGTAACTAGCATTAGTTATAATACCAGATACATATATCTTATTAGACGGCTTAGTGTGTAGTATCGTGGGATATTTTTACGAGTCACGCCCTATTTTGGAGAGCCCGTAGGACGAGTCAAAATACAAGAGACGAGTAAAAATTTCCCACGATACTACACACTAAACCGTCTAATAAGGGATTTATTATAATTCAACTTAGCTGCAAAATGGAAAAGTGGTCCGCTTATAAACTGTCTGAGTTGCGTGACAAACCAACGTGACTTCTGAGCAGCGACTGAGCGGGCCAGCGATGCCAGGTTTCGCGCGCTTGATGTGAGGTTGTTGTTGATTGGTTAAAAACGAAAACTTGTCACACCTGTCAATCGAGCAAAGCGTCGTGATTTTATTTCAAACTTGCAAGGAAAACAAAGACAAAATAAGGCAATACTGAATTATTTTCGGGTTTACAATTAGATTAACAACAATGTATTTGGTCACCGAGTAAAACTACGAAAAGAAAGAACTCGACAGAACAAACAGAACTCGAAAGTCAAGTCGAACAAAGTTAAACAGCAACTTGTTAACAATGCAAACGCACTTCAAGCTCAGTCATCTTCGTCCGAATCAATGACCACGCGTCGTTTTGGAAGAAATAGAGGTGGAGATTTCTGACCGACAACAATTTTGCATTTGTTGAAGACAGCTCCTGAGAAAAGATGGGTTCCGTTTCCTGACTTTGACAAACAAATGACATAAAAGATTGTTAAGTTCCTCGGCGGGAATTTCTTCAATGGCCCTTGTTTCTTTAACAGACTCGCACCATCGTTTCCATACATCGAGGTCAGTTTTTTCTTTTTTGTTGCATTCACGTTTCGATTTTCTTCAATAAATAAAGAAATTTCACTGTCGTCTAGGTCATTGCTCGTCTCTAGGAACTCGTTTTCGTTAAAAACCTCAAAATTTGGTTAGCGTTCATTGTTTTCTTCGGGAAAAAACGAGCGTTTCGGCCATTTTTTTCGTCGTTCACCTTGTAAGCCTAATCCCTGACGTGACATTTCTAGAAAACCTGTCAAACCGGTCTTCTGACCCAAGTTGTTCAAACGTTGGATAGTGCTATCCACGGGATAAATCACTATCCAGTGGATAAGTGTTAGGGAAAGCAATTGCGTTATCCACTGGGTAGAGATTTTTCCGGTGGATAGCCCTATCCAACTTTTGAACAACTGGGGCCTGGTGTTTACATATGACATGGGAGAAATATCGTGGGATATTTGTACTCGTTTTGGGTGTTATTTGTACTCTACTGAATGCAGTTGAATAATAAATGGCCATATTTGGATGGATATTCATACATGGATATCAGGATGCAACAAGGTCGGGGGCTCTTCTTGTAAGCCCCGTAGGGATTGTTTAGAGCTACTGCACGTAATCATATCTGTTAGCTGCAATATTGTAACTGCTGATAATATCTTCGGGAAATTAATAAAAAAAATACATTCTACAGCACTTTCTATTTCCCGTTCTCCTCAACTTTCACTTAGCTCACCACAACACCATGATTTAGTGGAAATCAGAAATGTGTTTCTATTTCTTAATAATATTATAGGCTAATCATATGGAAAAAGAGCGGTTTAATGTCACTTGAGTGTGGTAAATTCAAACCCAAAGTTATTACTCTGGCCAATCACAGCAGAAACTACCAACGTAATGAACCAATCAGAACTCGAAGCAATTGCATGTAATAGTCAACAGGCGCAGGAAACATGTGCGAGCAAGTCACAATTGGTTTTGGATACACAATTATGTTTTGAATTTAATTACGTTAATTACTTTGTGTCACCAATTATCATGCATGCTAAAGTTTCTTGACACATTAATAAAGTTGTTATTATTATTATGTTTTACATCGGTTGAGAAAGTGGCTCGACTTTTTTCAACCAATAGCAAAACCAAAACAAACGCGCATTGTTTTTGACACTCAATTGAAAGCCACTCGATTGGCATAATTAATTAATACTAGCTTTGCATCTGTATTTCAAAAGAGTGACAGTACGAGCAAATTGTCCAATGGATCTACGCCTCTTCCCATTTGACAAACAGATGTGCGATTTGAATATCGAGAGCTGTAAGTATACGGAAATTTGACGCTTTGTTTTTTTTACTGTTCTCCAAGGATGGAACATTCTCCAGGGTTACCACTTGTTGATTAGAATCAACATTCAAACATTAAATCCTGGCTTAGAGTATGAGGATTTATTTTGGGTGATTTTTCACTTAAAGGCTAAATGTCTTTTCTATCATGTCCGCGATAGGGTCGTTTCCACATATCTGATTATTTAAGACCCTCAATCACATGGGAAATTTCCTATGTACTAATGACAGAGCATTTTCGTCTCATGGTGACGCGAGTCATTTGAGCGAGAATTGGTCAGCACGCAGATTTTTGGTACTGGTCAAAGGGATCGGGGTCTCTAGGAACAAGAATAATGAGGGATCAAGTTTAAGTCAGTTGGGTGTCGATGTGTTGGTGTACTTGGCGTGAAGGACTGTGATTGGTTAAAAACTCATGCAAGTCGTTCGATCAACATTCAGTGAAAACATGTTCTTACCAATGGACAGCCAAAGGAAGACATCTGTTTAGTAAATTACCAACGGTCTCCTTCGTTTTTCGCCCATCGCACAGATATGTCTTGCATTCTGATTGGCGCACTCTGTTATTATGCCGTAAGTTCTAATTGAATGGATGCAAAACGGTATAATAACGTGGTGACGAAATTAGAATTTCATCTTCGCAATGGGCGACAAGCGAAGGAAAACGCTGGCTATTAAAGATATGGCTGTTTTGGGTTCGAATGTGGGTTGGGTTTTACGAAAATACATGGAAGCCTAAGACCACTCTATTCCACAAAGTACGCTGCAAAAATTCATTTTCTAACGACGTTTTTCACATCTTAGATGGATATAATGCCGAAAACATGCAGTATAAATGGGAAAATCGAACAGACAAAGGGGTAGCAGTGAACGAGAAACTCGACGATATGCCGCAATACAACCTGACAGGAGCCACAACAAATAGTTACTTCACTGTATATTATTCAGGTAGGTCTAACGTTATTGCACGAAGGCTATCATTGTTTATGAAAGGTTTTTCGTTCAAAGAGTCTACTTGACGTCAATTGCGTTTAAATTAAATGTGTTTTTGCAACCATGATACTTTCTTGTCAAAGCAAATCAGATGGTCACAGGCAAGCATTACGTTTTTCGATTTGCCTTTTTCCATAACCTGTAAACAGAGCATTTCTTACGTGAAGGGACAGACAACGTAAAAAACAAAGAAAGAACGAACGAAAGAAAGAAAGACAGAAAGAAAGAAAGAAAGAAAGAAAGAAAACACAAGAATTATACCATTAACGGGCATCAAATTGTTAAAATCACAACGATTCTTCTCCCTTTTCAATAACTGTTGTTTTTACTTTTCATCTATTGTTTTTCCAGGAAACTGGTCGCGCCTGCAGTCCTCTTTCAGTTTCACCAGACGCGCGGGATATTTCCTGATTCATATTTATGCTCCCTGTGCGCTTATTGTCATTTTATCGTGGATATCGTTCTGCATTCCTCCGGACTCTACTGCTGCTCGTATTGCGCTCGGAATAACCTCGGTGCTGACAATCACAACGATATTAAACATGTTAAATACCACGATGCCAAAGGTAATAATTATAAGATACTGGCCTGTGCAGTTGGTGGAATTGTTTGGAGAGAAGAACACGGTTGGGGGCAAGTTGTTCTTTTTATTCACGGCGGCTTCCCCCCTCGTTTTCGAGACTACGCGATGTAACTTTGCCTTTGCACAAACACTATCACCTGGTTCGAAGGCCTATAAGCTATCTATGATGGTAAGGAGACAGAAGGAGATTGAGGTGTGACATTTTTATAAGCCCCTTCTTGCCACATTCGATTTATCTAGCTAAGGGGGCAACTTATTGAGGGATGCTGCTTTTTTGATTCCAGTGATTGTATTTATCAAGGCTAGATCTATTTTAAAACAAAAATTCATTAAAACTTCATAAAGAAAATTCAGAAGAAATCAAATATTTGCTGAAACACTGCAAATCCTATACACATTTTGTGTTCTTTGCTTTACCAGGTATCTTATGTCAAGGCAATAGACTGGTATCTCATTGGAAGCTTCTTGTTTGTGTTTGGGGTGCTGGTTGAATATACGTTCGTACTTTATGTGAAGAACGTTCACAATAAACGGTTAGAGAGAGTTTTGATAGAGCACGAGATAGAGGAAGCGGTAAGTGATAATCTTGACAAAACTTGCTCAGATCCAACCAGTATACATGTATACGCACCTATGCTGAACTTGCTTAATCCTGAATGCCTCTTTACAAAACTTGCATAGTTCCAAGCTCTACCAAAATAAAACCCGCACAGACCGATACTGTCCTCTAATTTACACGGATCTAAACTACGACAAATCTGGATCCCTGCCAAAATTATACGAACGTTGAGTCACAAATTTACGAATCCAGCGACTTTTTATTACTTACCTGTACGAAACCAGTGGATATCCAAAAGTGCAGTCGCTTTTTAACCAGGGTAAAATAAAAAAAAACATTAACCTCGCAGATTTTGTCACAGACAAAAAAAAACGGTCACAGATTAAAAACGGATCTGTTACAGTTTGACTTTCTTCATTTATTGATTTTCTTCGTAGGCGGAAGAGCATCTTAGTAAAGGCTCACGGAAGCCTGCCATGAACGGCAGTGTGCCACACAAAAGTCACTGTCATGACCACGATTATGATCATTACACTCTAG
Source organism: Siderastrea siderea (assembly GCA_964030785.1). Classification (NCBI taxonomy): domain Eukaryota; kingdom Metazoa; phylum Cnidaria; class Anthozoa; order Scleractinia; family Rhizangiidae; genus Siderastrea; species Siderastrea siderea. The sequence continues at coordinate 33,622,913 of OZ034971.1, forward strand.
AGGTAACTGCAAAATATTTTCTAAAATTTACTGAAGGTCTTAAAAAATAATTGCTAACGCCGGGTTGTATGAAACGTCTTCTTCAATGTGTGGCGCTCATGTCATATGACGTTGCTACGAACCCTAAGATGAACAAACCCATGAAAATTGAAAGATCAAAGTTCAATAACTTGTCGTATAATGGCATTACTTGCAACATTAAGCATTAATTTCAGTGATGACGTATGTTGACGTCATTAGTATTCCTAAAATTCAGATTCATTCCATGTCTTATGGGATTTTTAACTCCTGACAAAATTGAAATGGTTAACAAACAGTATTTCATTATATCTGTTTTAATCACCAGAGTTACAGTGCCTTTATCGACAAATCCAAGAAAACCACATCACATCTCTGCGAAAGATCAAAAGCGAAGCGAAATGATATTGAACAGAGACCGCTGACCTATCCCCGAACCCCTCAATGCAGCGTCAAGAGAACGTGCTTTCGTTTGATCGATCCGGACTGTGTGGACGACTACGCCAGAGTTCTATTCCCGCTCTGCTTCATTCTGTTTAATATTGCATATTGGTTGAATTTTAAGCTTTTGTGAGGCAACACGTCGCAACATTGCTTAAAAGGTGCTTTATTTTTTCTACTACAGTCCAGTAAATAGCTCAAGCAATATATAGTCAATTCGCTGAATAGCTACGAACGATACCTGTCGACACTTTATTTTAATTTTCAAGTGAAATGCCCAAAAGTAGAAAAAATGGCAAAATTATTTTTGCATTTATATGTGAACCGAGACGAGGTCGATTATATTGCTTTAGATAATAACCTTAAGTAGACGTACTCTGTTATTGCATAATCCTTAGTGAAGCTTTCTTGGTCATTTCTTAAAAAAAAGATATTTTATGTTTTTCCTTTCTTTAACATTGTGCCTGTTTCAATGGTGTGATTCATTTACGAAATTTCCATGTTATTCAGTGACTTTATATTTGGGATATAAATAGAGGATATTACACAGCGGCGTGAAGATGTGAATATTATTTTCGAGTGGTGGAAAACAATATTTTACGAACGAGCGCAGCGAGTGAGTAAAATATTGTTTTTTACCATGAGAAAATAAAACAAATAGCTTCAACCAGCCTTGTAGTTTTCTTTTTATTATATAGACAAGAGTATTTTTGTTCAAACAACAATGTTAAAGCTGGAAATGGCGTCATCGATACGCCACTCGAGTCCCGGATGTAGTTTCGTATGAAATTTACGAGTGATCTATTTTCCACTAAAACACTCTTGTGTATATAATAAGGCAGTTTTTATTGAGCAGTAACGATAAAAAGTGCAATTTACAGCTTGCTTTATTTATCTTTTGTACTTTTGTAGATTACGTGTGTACGGTGTTATTATCATGTCCATAAAGTCGCAATTTTTCAATAACATATTGATAACGATGGGACAAAACACATTGACCGTTTTAAAGATGTGTCCTTGTTACAGAAGTCGAATTCTTATGTATTTTTGCTTTCCGGAACAACAATGGCTATCCGAAATAAAGTTAGCCTGAGAAAACAGCCGACGTTTCGCGAGGTCGCAACTTGAGCCCTCACAAAACGACGCGACGGTCTGAGTAACGAGCGCAGAAATTTCACATTGATGACATGCACTACTCAGATCTGATTGGTTGTGCCGCGAAGGAATTTTCTTTCAACCAATCAGAAGCACTACCATGATCTGGGTAGTGCACGTCATCAGTATGAAATTTCTGCGCTCGTTACTCAGACGTCGTTTTGCGAGGGCTCAAGTGGCGACCTCGCGAAACGTCGGTCGTTTTCTCAGGTAAAATAAAGGTCGAGGTGTTGCGTTACGGAAGGCTCTACTACTGAATTTATTTAAGTGTTACTCATGCGGCAGCAACACAGCACGATTGTGTTATGAACTAAATTAATCAGGGAATCAAAAGGAGATCCGAAGGTGATAGGCAATCAGACTTTTCTTAACATTGTAGTCTCGATCCTTTTATTTAAATAAAAAGAAAGATAGCAGAAAGGTGAGTTTTACAGAAAAGTACCGATTATTAACTGAATTGACGTTTTAATGTGCTATGGGGTATTTTTGTCAACCATAAATTGCCATATTTTGCTAGGGAGAAATGTCAATTGACTTACCTTTCCAGTTCGAGTGTCGTGATTTCCCATAATCATTGATCCCAATCATAATCATAATCATAATCACAATCATAATCATAATCATAATCATAATCAATCATAATCATAATCATAATCATAATCATAATCATAATCATAATCATAATCATAATCATAATCATAATCATAATCATAATTGTATGTCCGTGAACTGTGATTCTGAAGCAAGGAAACATTCTTCATTCTTCTTATACTCTTGTCCTAACAATATAAATTATAGTACAACGCTAAATTTTGGCGTGCTCCCATTGGTCGAAAATGATCACTTGACGCGATAGTGTGTCTCTCCTCAGCGGGGGCCTATCAGCGCATAGTGCCCGTTTTTGGCAATTTTCGCTCAAAATTTGGCGTTGTTCAATAAAAGCAATAGAGTTCTTCTGTCTCAGGCCTTACGGTGATAGGTTCCCTCGTGAAATTTGATGTTCAAACTTCATATAAGCCCTCGAACGTAATATTTGCTGTGAACACCTATTTCCTCGGGCAACCTATCACACGATAGTATCTTCGACAGAAGAACTCTATTGTTTAATTAGACATTAATAATAGAGTAGAGGTTGCCTAGTATAACGATAGAGGATAGCGGAGCCACCCAGCCAAAAGCCGCCGATCGTTAAATTATGGACTGAATTTTAAATGAACTGAACTGGCTGGTGTTTTTAGTTAAGTATTTATCTATTTGCTATTAATTGCGCTTTTAATCCCCCTACCACATTCACGTCCTTCTTTGATCTTCTGTCATTGTTTGTTTACGCAGTCAATATTACATTTCTTTCCAATGTATACGTTTTAAGTCAAACTAATTAAACAGCTGGCCAAAAATAAACATTTATTTACTGTGTATTCTGCCCAGGCAGCTCGTTGAATTAAGAATGTACAACTTCTAAACGTGATATTTTGGAGATTTGATTATCTCATTATTGACTTAATTAAAGTAAGTAGCTGATTCATATTGTAAATAGACGTTTTTTAAAACAAATTGTAAAAGACCAAGCAGAGATAAATAGGTTTCTGTATAAAGAAAACCCCTTAATCAAAACAGGATAATATTTGTAAGTTAAATGATACAAAAATAAAGGAACGTAATGGTAAAGTACTAAACAGGCCAATTGATTTTAATGGTTTCTAAGTCTTATCTAAGAAATCTGGGGCTGTTTTTCTTATAACGAACACGTTTTCAAGAATTCCAAAGAAAAGAGTAATCGATGAAAATCTCTTTTATTTTCAGGCTTTTTTTTAACACTCCCTGTTTCTTTTTCTTTCAAAGGCTACTATCAAAAAGCTGTGCGTCTTAATTTAGCCCCCCCCCCTCTTAAGGCGTTTCCAGCACAACTTAAAAGAACCGACAGTATGATACTATATGTCAAAATTCGTGCACAACCAATTCCTTTTTACTCTTCCCTAGAAACATGTTGGTATGTGGTAAAGATATATTCATATTGTGCCCTCTAGTCTCCTATATGTGATATTTTTGACGACCCCAGAAAATGTTTTGCAACGTTTTCCCCAACCAGCTAATGCACTGAGAGCGGTAAAATAACCCTTTACCGTCAGCGTTTTTCCCTTAGAAAAACGCATTTTTTATCGCTAAAGCGGTTTTTGAAGTGCTATGGTGCCAAATGCCACTAAACTTTGCTACAAAAGCGTTTTCTTACATTTTAGCTCAATTTTGAGCCAGCTTCTGTTGAAAATTGTACATCATTTTGGCTTCACGCATGCGCATAAGCCAAAATTTGGACTTGTGTTTTTTTTTTTTTGCTGATTCATTTCTAATTTTTTCTCGCTTCTTTTGCTTTCCTTTTTCTCTCCCTTTCTTTTCTCTTTATCTTCTACCCTTTATCACCTTTCTATCCACTGGAAAAGTTTTGCCCTCAGTCCTTCTAAAAACCTGGAAATGGAACATTGATCAACTAGGTGACTTGGCCTATTTTACCACCAACTTTGCAGCCAAAATTGGACACGTTTTTCTGGTATAGCTCTGCCAGGATTTGGTCGATATTCAAAATGGACACACGTATGGATGGATCTGTCCTTGCTGTGCTAGCTGCTTATCAAAACAATCTGGTGACGTCAAAAATGATGACGTCACAAGTGGCTGAATGGTTCCCGTCTTCGACGTCGGGAAAATACAACTCTTGACGGAAAAGAGTTAACTAAACTATCGAAAATCGTTGATCATGACAAATCTTACTCGTTTGAGACTGATTTTGGTTGATTTATCAGGTTTAATGCAAAAAAGGACACATTTGAAACAAAATGTCCTTTTCTTTAACCCTTTACCGTCAGCGTTTTTCCCTTAGAAAAACGCATTTTTTACCGCTAAAACGGTTTTTGAAGTGCTATGGTGCCAAATGCCACTAAACTTTGCTACAAAAGCGTTTTCTTACATTTTAGCTCAATTTTGAGCCAGCTTCTGTTGAAAATTGTACATTATTTTGGTTTCACGCATGCGCATAAGCCAAAATTTGGACTTGTGTTTTTTTTTTTTTTTTTGCTGATTCATTTCTAATTTTTTCTCGCTTCTTTTGCTTTCCTTTTTCTCTCCCTTTCTTTTCTCTTTATCTTCTACCCTTTATCACCTTTCTATCCACTGGAAAAGTTTTGGCCTCAGTCCTTCTAAAAACCTGGAAATGCAACATTGATCAACTAGGTGACTTGGCCTATTTTACCACCAACTTTGCAGCCAAAATTGGACACGTTTTTCTGGTATAGCTCTGCCAGGATTTGGTCGATATTCAAAATGGACACACGTATGGATGGATCTGTCCTTGCTGTGCTAGCTGCTTATCAAAACAATCTGGTGACGTCAAAAATGATGACGTCACAAGTGGCTGAATGGTTCCCGTCTTCGACGTCGGGAAAATACAACTCTTGACGGAAAAGAGATAATCTGTAATAATAATCTGCCCCTTTTTAATTGAGTATCCGAAAGTACTGACTTCGTGATTGTTTGTTTGTTTGTTTGTTTGTTTGAGTGCCACTTTCTCAACCAATCAGAAGTAAAACAAAGACCAATTGTGACTTTCTGGCACGCGTCTCCTCGCACCTGACGCTAGCTATATGACTATGATTGGTTGAATGTGTTGTTGGCTTCTACTGTGATTGGTCAGAGTAATTACTTTTGTTTTTTAAGCCACTCAAAAATGAACAAATCAATGTCAGTTTTTATGCGTCTGTCCTCTTATTGATGATAAATTGCGTCATAAGATTGTCAAAGTGTTGTGGATCCACGACAATAGCATACAAATAGCAAAAAGCCAAAACTGATTTTCAAACGAAGGACAGAAATGCATATGCAAGAGTCAATGGAAGATGCGATCGCCACATAACCTGAATTTCATCGCTACAATTCGGAGAATCACAGTTTCGTAAATTAAAAGTTTAGTGAGAATAGGCCAGAAATACAAGGAAAAATTTGACTTGCGAAACTAACCTTTATTCCAGTGATAACTGTTCACAAAATAATCCGCTAAAACGCGGTTCAACTTAATTTCATCGACGAACTCAAACGCCGGCTCACCGCCGATTTTTAGGTCTGAATCCTCAACAAACGTCTTTATCTTTTCGCTCTAAGATTGCAATGGCTTCTTCAGTTTCACCTCATATATTTAGGATGATTTTGTCATTGAAGAATATTAAGTTTGTGGTACAATTCTCGCCACAACCGAGAATGCAGCGCTGAAAAGTTTGACAAAACTTTTGGTGATTGCGTCAGCTTTACGTGTTTCATCTGTCTGTACTCTTATTGATAATATAAATTAGACAATCAGCGCAAGAGAATTCGCTCAGTTATTGTAAAATTGCTCTTTTACGATTATGTCTTATTGATTGACAAATTCTTGAAGAATAGCATTTCACATATGCACTCTTCGTGACATTATATTTTCCTTCAACGAGTTACTTGGATTGTAATTATTTTATTCTTAATACTAATTCAATCAAAATATTTGATAGACGATAATCCAACCGAATGCAATTTAATCTTCGTTTCTTTTTTAGGGTTTAGGGAACGGTATAACCTGAAAAGTAGAAAAAAAAGTTTTATGTTAGAAGCAATTGACTGACATAAACACAAGGCTAAGAACCAGAAATAATAAAACGCAATTTTGGTCTAGTAAACAAAAGAAATTTGTAATCTAATGAAACCAGAAAATCATTCGAGACAATTAACTCATCGCCTTACATCGTGCAACATTATTTGATAAAGGGTGCTTGATCCGATTTACTAGATTGGACGCTAATATGTGACGTTTACAATTTTGACTCCCATTACACATTAGACACATTCTGAACGACATTTTGTAATACAGTATTTGTTTGAGGAACGTTGGTTCGTTTGGCTGCCTTATAAAACATTGCTTGACTGACTAATCGTTCCTAAGAAAGCCCAACCCAACAAAAGGAAAAAAAAAACACACACTGCATCATCGTCGGGCAACTCTACCAATTCTCCCGCTCAAATGGCAGTTGATAGCAGTGGTAGTGAAGGGATGATAATGTTATGAATAGAACTTATGGTTATCGGTTCAACAATTACCTTTTGCCTTACAGGCTGCACAGCAGTAGTCCAGCATGAAAGCAGGGCTCTTACAGCACTCGCCATTGTTTGCCCAAAAAGTACACCTATCGTGTCTGTTCGTGCAGGATATGTTTTTCAAATCTGAGATCATAAATGTTATTATTAATAGGATAAAATAACCTGTTATTTTTCTTTTTGAAAGTAAGTGTAATATTAAGCGAAACTTTAGTATTAACTCAGTTTATGGGGCTACATAAAAAAAAAAAACAAAACAAAAACAAAAGAAAAAAAAAACAGAGAAACTGACCTAAGTACAAATATTCTTTGGGGTGCTATGCAGATCACATACCAAATATCATGTGAATTCGATACATACGTAAAATATGATTGCACCATACACAACAGTTCGCGTTCATATATTTGGGATACTTGGTGCAGTCGCCTCTGAGCGCCTGGTAACCACACCCAGGCTTCTTGTCAGCACACGTCGAATCTGAGAAAGATACATGAGATCAATGTCAAGTGAACTTAATGAAATTTTAGAGCAAGTTTAGAATAGCCGGCTACCTACTTCTGCGGTATGTTTGAATGCTTTTCAAAACAAAAGGAGTCATTCTTGTCCAATGGAATGTATATAGGTGGCCTGATTTCTTTCAAGATTAGCCGAAATGTCAATTTAAAAGCTCGGGATTCATGACGGACGGACAAGAACGCAAGAAAATGTATTAACTTGCATGGACTTGTCATCTGCACTCAGACGACAAAATACTCAAACTCTGGGGCCACTCTGGGCGAGAATTCTTTTGTCTACTGCTAGCTGTTGCTGATGACTTTATGTAGCTCGTCAATTTCCCATCTTCAAAATGGTTGCTTTAACCTCCTTTACGTTTCAGGATTAGACGGTCAATGAAGGATATCATGGTGATAATTGACACTGAACAACTTTTAACTGTAAATTGCCCTCTTTTAAGAAGGTTTCAAACGACATTTTACATGGTGACAATAATGCGAAAACCATGTTTTATATGTGCTCCTGGCTCTTCGAAATGATATTAGTTATTACTTTACCTCTGTCTGTTATTTCTGAAAGTACTAGCACTTTGCAAGTAACAGCCCTTGGTTTGGATGTTATCAGTACGGAACTATTGTAGAATACGTGGCCACTTATTTGCATACGTGCATGTCTGAATGCTTGGCAGAGCGAGGTTTGTAAATAGGTGGTCGGGTATGCTTACTTTCAGCCAGTTTTTCTTGTCTACCTCATGTAAGTAATGCTCATCAGTTACAACTTAACGATTTTTTTACGAGGGGACACAGTGTATCAAATGATAAAGACCAACGAGGCACGTGGCACCGGATTTATTATAATCAATTAGCATATAGCAGAAGACAAACCTACGGATTGCTATATTAAAAAAAGAAAGAAAGAACGAAAGAGAAAAAAGCGAAAGAGAAAGAAAAGAAAATGAGAACAAGACAACGTAGATACACACAGTTTGGAAACAAAATCTTTTAATTATTGGCTCTGAAATGTAATACATGTCCTATGCTTCCTTGTCTGAAACGGATTGTACGATCTCACCATTGTGGCAGTGGGAAGGGAAATAAACAATAAAAGAACAGTTGACTTGCATGCAGCTCAGAAAAAATATTCCTGAAATCCTGAGGACGCAGGACCTAGACACGAAAGAAGCCCTATTCATAGTTACAAAGTCAGACGTGGTAAACTTGACAAGGCCTTTGGACAAGGCAAACTACCGTTAAGGCAATCATGGAGCTGCGGAAATACTCTAATACTGGATCAGGGCCTGCTGCACTACCTTTGGACCTGTTACCACAAAGTCACAAGCAAAGAATGGAGGACTCGAAGAAATCCTCAAAAAAGATCGAAGGGGTAGGCGCACTAGATGATCCTTTGCTGACCCCGCTGGGAGCAATACAGATACCAATTCCACTATTTGATAACGACCTACATGTCGTGCTAGGGGCAACTGCAAACGTGCACTGAAGTGAGGGAGCTGAGAGACCACTTTTAACTCTAGACATTTTCGGTGTCAATATATTAGCAATCAACGACACAGATCACAAGATTGGTAACTTGGACGGGGCAGGCATTGTAATGAGAAAAAGCCAAAAGCTGGACAGCAGTAACCAATTATACCAGCCAAGAGCTCCAGTCAACAGGAGTCATAATTGCCTGGGTAAAGGAGCTATTTTCAGGTTAAAAATTTTGAAAACGATGTCTCACCGCTTCCAGCGCCAACACTGCTACCGTTACTTCCAGCTTGACCGCCTTCATCACCAGTGCCACCGCTCCTATTATTGTCGCTGTCTCCTGCTCCATCGCAGAAATTACAACTCTTTTTACAGTGCCTCTTCATATAAGCTACGTCGCCTAGACGACAGTAACCATACCTAGCCATGATTGAGCAGTGGTAGTTATTGTCCTTACACTGACCTACAGAGTAAATTATATGTTTGTTAATTATACCAACCAACCAACTTGAATGATATTTTCTTAAATCCTTAAACATAACGTTACCAACGTGACGAAACAATCACCAGGAAGATTTAAAAAGTCGCTTCCTTAGAGAGTGCAAGGCAAATTGTTTATGAAGTTTAAAACATTTGAGAAGATACTCGACTAGAATCCCCTATATGGCTCCTTGCCAATCTTTAACAAGGAAATTGTAAACTACTGAATGACATGCAATTTGGATATAACTATATGGCGGGCCATCGCGGTCAAAAGTAGATATCATGATATCACTAATGATATCTCTTGATATCATGATATAACATGATATCATGATATCTTGGCAAAATGATATTATGTTATTTTCTTTTCCGGAAAGATATCATGACGTCAGGATATCTTAAGATATCCTGGTAGCACGATATCCAGAGAGATATCATGAAGTCATGATATCTTGCAAAATTAGTTGTCATCATTGTTACCAATAGTCACGGCATGTACTTATCAAGAGCTAGTGTTGGAAATATATACATCCAACAGTGTAGCAGCCAACGAGGATAGTAATGTTTGCTAAACTGGTTCCATGATCCTAGTAACTAGTGTAAAATGGGGGTGACAGGCCTGCACGACTCCCACGCTCGTGTTTCAGCCCGCCGTTCTCATGCCTTTGCTCTCACGAGTATATTTTTAAGGACCATCCTTTCTTATATGATATTTAGGAATGGCGGGTCGTCCTTAAAGATTTCGTTAAGTAATGGTTGTTTTTTAATCAAATGCCATTTGCTCATGACAATATCCTCTCTTGCTCATGATGATCTGTTTCAAATTGGGCACTGATGGTTGATATTACGTTACAAAAGGCAAGATTCGTTTATTTTCCCCGCATTTTTGTTGGAGGGCTAGCTTTCTGTCTTCAAAGTGAACTTCTGAAAATGTATTTTGTATAAAGCTTCCTGGGGTTGCTTTTTGGAGTTGCTTTTGGAAGTTTTTGATCATCCCTTCAAATAATGTCTTAGAAGAGTTTGTTCCCAGCCCCCCCTTTAATGAAATCTCCTTTGATACCTGGTGGGTGGCATGAGGAAAAATGTGTATACTGAAATGTTTCAGTGGCTTTGAAATGCGTGCGTACATCAAGTACTGCGTTTTTTTTTAATTCTCACGTTAGTATCCAAGAACGTCGTTTCTGTTTCAGATATTTCAGCCGTAAATTTGATTGTAGGGTGGTGTTTATTTGCTTGCTCAATGAACTTACTTATTTCATCTCTGCTAACGTTCCAGAGTGAAAAAATATCATCTATGAAACGTTTCTAAACGAGTGGTTTTATCATGCTTTGGTTAAGGATGTCTGTTTCAACTTTCGCCATGAAAATGTTGGCAAAGGCACCTGTCATTTTAGTACCCATGGCGGTTCCGTGTGTCTGTGGATAGTTTTTCCCAGTAAATTGGAAGGAATTTTCCTGTAGGATAATCCTTAGCGCTCCTTCAAGTAGTGGTGTGGAGATGGGAATTTTATTTAGATAAAAAGAGACGTGTGCGGGGAAAATAAACGAATCTTGCCTTTTGTAACACAATATCAACCATGAGTGCCCAATTTGAAACAGATCATCATGAGCAAATGGCATTTGATTAAAAAACAACCATTACTTAACGAAATCTTTAAGGACGACCCGCCATTCCTAAATATCATATAAGAAAGGACGGTCCTTAAAGATATACTCGTGAGAGCAAAGGCATGAGAACGGCGGGCTGAAACACGAGCGTGGGAGTCGTGCAGGCCTGTCACCCCCATTTTACACTAGTTACTAGGATCATGGAACCAGTTTAGCAAACATTACTATCCTCGTTGGCTGCTACACTGTTGGATATATATATTTCCAACACTAGCTCTTGATAAGTACATGCCGTGACTATTGGTAACAATGATGACAACTAATTTTGCAAGATATCATGACTTCATGATATCTCTCCGGATATCGTGCTACCAGGATATCTTAAGATATCCTGACGTCATGATATCTTTCCGGAAAAGAAAATAACATAATATCATTTTGCCAAGATATCATGATATCATGTTATATCATGATATCAAGAGATATCATTAGTGATATCATGATATCTACTTTTGACCGCGATGGCCCGCCATATAACTACACTAATCTGATTTTAGTGACGAACCGAGTGTACAACAATATTCAAATATTTGTTCCAAACTCTCAATACTATGCCAAAATTAAGGTTGAAAAAAGGGCAATGAAACACCCCTTGGGTTTTGGTTGAGTTACAATTTTCCGAAACGATTTTGCCTGTGATTTGCTCTACAAGATGAGGTAAACGTTATGGGTTGTGGCGCTGCTGGAGGCCTGTGTTGTCATTCCAAATGATATCCATCTTGGCCGCCATCTTGGATTTTACTCAAAGTTAGAAATTGTCAAAAACGGTGGAAATTGAAAATTTTTCATGTTAGACAAGTAGAATATGATATAATTTTCTTTTTGTTGGAAAAAGTAGAATATCTCGTAACCATAGAAATCAATCTTCACCTGACGTTGCCAAAATGTGTAGAAGGGATATGCGTATAGCCATGGAAACCGCAGCTGCTGTCAAAAATACATCTTGGTCAAGTTGAAGATAAAATCTTACGGGGAGCCTCCCTCTCCCTTGTACGTCCTAGGGTTTCTGTGCAAGAAATATGGGCTCATCTTGCCTGTTGTTTGCCATTTTCTTATGGTAGAATTTTTTCTTTTGCAACCTCATCATTAATTTAAAGACTGGCCCCTATCGCCTGCATAACTTTTCTTTTCAGACAAACGGCCGTGTTCATATTTGTATGCAGCATTTTTTCGCTCCACTTCGTCAGCCTTGTGGCGTTTGCGCCAAGTGCAAATTTATTAAACGGAACGTTTTGCCAAATTCATCTTTCTTAGCGGACTGATCGTGCATATCATGATCCAGTAGTCCAGAAACGTTTACTCGTAAAAGGACAAGTGGTGGGAGAAAGGGGGGGGGGGAGGGGAGATAACATAGATGAAGAAAAGGGAGACCAACAGCAGGAGTGCAAACAATATTTTTTAAAGTAAAACATAACGGCGTTAAAAGGAACAATTTTTAACTTCATGCAAAATGATACCCAGTTGACAAGTCATCGATTACGACCTTCCCGTTTTCAACACCTGCGCCCCGTCGCTAACTCTACCACCCTCATCATCGCTAATTTCATCGCTGTTTCGTGTGCCATCTCAGTAATGACAGCTTTTTTGACAGTTTCTCTTCATTTGGTTCAACGTCGTCTGCACGGCAGAAACCATTTTCCATTGTGGACTACAGTAATGCAAGACATTCAACGTAAAATAATTTATTTAGGGCGAGCCAGTTAGTCAGCAGGTAACAGTTGAACAAGTCCTGTTCAACGTTAACCTTCTGGTCAGACACTGTCACAAGGCCATCTACGCGCAAGATGTGAGCCAGACTAAGGACGAAACGCTGGAGTGGTGTACCACACCAGATACGAGAAAAGAAAAAAAAACACTTTGGAATGGTACTTCCCAACCTAATGCAGTGGTACTGGCCCTCGACGGAAGAGTGAGAAAAAACAAAAACAAAACAAAACAAACAAACAAACAAACAAACAAACAAAAACGTTACCACGGATATTGTGATTAATCGTGGGTTAACAAAATTTTTTGATGATACGAATTTGAAATAGCGTTTGGTAACATTTTTTGTCCCTTGCAGCGTCAATATTAGGGAGTTTAAGCAAATCGCTACGGCTGGTGCTAATACGACTGCCGGAAGTACATTTCTCTAAAAAATGAGACGCTGCGCATATCAGTCGGTTACGTCTAGCCGTAGAGTGCAATCTGACTACGTGAGTCGGGAGGTTTTTCACTTCTCTGACCTTTTTCTACGGACATCTCAGCATTTTAAGAGTTCCTACGGAAAATATATCCTTTGAAGTTAATTTCAGTTGAAAATTTTCTCAAGTTTGCCGCTTATACGCTTGTAAATCCGTATTGTGAATTTACGATTAGTTTTAGCAAAGTGTTGGAATGGCGAGGAGAAATATTCGTGTTAAGCGCGAGGTTAATTTTGCGGTAAAGTTTGCTTTGAGTGTTTAGTGAAGATGCTTTACAACTGGATACATATACGATACTATTTTGCTCCGGTGAGTACTGAAACATTTCTGTTCTTCACTCGATAGTCTTTGAGATATTTGTCTCTTTGAAATTATACATTTCATCGATTAAATTGTTGTCATTGTACAAAGTGTACGGCATACGCTTTCGTTCAGAAATATTCTGTTGGTCCTAGGAAAGCAAATAACAGCTATCTTTCTTTGAACGAAGCCATTTGGCTGTGAAAAGTTAAATAAAAGAGATTTTCAACTCCTTAGCCCAGCTTCTTTGTATTTCGCTTTGCCCAAACTTAAATTTGGCGGACTGTCGAGACGCACTCTCTCCAGACTTTTCACTAACGGAAGCCGTAATAGCGCCACCCGTAGCAATTTGCTTAAACTCCCTATTGGTGTCTTTGTGCGGAAGATTAGATCACAGCTGATGTACTGGAATCCAACTCAATCAGAACTTAGCCTGAATTACAGTTTTGCACACAAAACCCTGACTCGTACGCGGTTGGTAAACGTTTTATCGAGTAATGAAGTAGATGAAGACCTCTACGTACGAGATCAGAGGGCATTTTTTTAATGTGACAACTTACTGAGACACGTTCTTTGGTTGTGCGACAACTGGAAACCTTTTTTTGGACATGTGCAATGAAAACTTCCTTCGGTATTGATACATCTGTGGCTGCAGCCGCCGTTTCTTATGGAGCATTCATCAATGTCTGTGTGGACAACAAATACAATAGACGGGCTATACATGGTAGAAATCTGCTTTATTTGGAGTCAACTAATAGCAAATCTTATATGCATTAGTGACAGTTTATATTGTTCACTTGAAAATTAATAAGCTCTTACAGGTGTCTTTTTCAGCGATAGGAACGGAACTAGCGGGCGTTTCTGTGACCTTATTTCACTGCTAATAACAATAACATCAAATCAAATAGAAAATTCGCTTCCATGTGTTATCTTATCCTGGCAAGTCCTCTCATTTGTGTGCGGACAACGAACAACCTACTGCATTTACGCATGTAACGTGATGACTTCCGTTAGACTTCCTCAAAGTCCTTCGGTTCTCTTTGCCTATCGAATGGAGCGATGTCGCAGCTCTTACAAGGCCTTCTCTGATTTACTGAGAAAACAATACACCAAACAACAAAACAATGGACCCTAGCCCCGAAAACAATAGAGCTGCGTGATACCAAGGTCCAATGAGGTCCAAGGTCCAATGAAATTAGAGGTTGTTAAGAGCTGCGGGGCTACTCATCGAAAGGGTATCCTCCGCTTCCCCAATTTCTTCGCGTTTGATTTTTTCGCGTTTCGCGCTCGGGTCTTTTCACTTCCCGAGCGAGCTCAAGTTGTGGCAAGTCTCTTTTGTATTCATAACTGAACATGGAGTAGTTTGTTAGAGTTGTTTGGTCGAACAAATGCCTTCGGAGAATTAGAAATTAAAATATCTGAGATTTAATTGTATGATGTAAATAAAAAATAATAAGCTCCATCAAACCCTTGGTTTCTACTCGCTGTATGTGTTTACCTACCCCAACACATCCTCCCGTTGCTTAATTGAAAACCCACTGGACATGTGCAGTGGTAACTTCCTTGGGTATTAACACACCCGTGGCTGCAACCGCCATTTCCTTTATAGCATTCATTTATGTCTGTATGAGAAGGAGAAATCCATTAAACCCTACATGGGAGTTCGAAGTATTACTATCTACCAGTTTCAATTGGCGAACATTATTTTTTGGTAATGTAAGCTAATAAGACATTTTTTTAAAAAGTAAATATCTGACAGTACACAACTGTGTAGTTTGACTTTCGACACACACCTCATATGAAAACAACAACATGTTGCCCCGAGCTGGAATCGAACCCGTGTCTCCCCGGTTACTAGTCGGGCGTGATGACCATTACACCATCGGAGCAACCACGCTGGCAACGTGGCCACCTTACGAGGTGAGTAGGATCTAACGCTGCTATTAATATTCCATGGGAAGTTTTTCTTTTAGAGACATACGTGTGTTTCATGGCTCCTAAATTCCTACACGGGATTAGTACAATATCACAGGATAAGTTTTCGAAGCCAGGAAAAAGATGATAGTTGATTCCATAAAGAATAGCTAACTACAACGGCTGTCAGTTGGGTACATATACGTCTAAACAAATGTCCTAACGAAGTGCTCCTTGGTTTAACCATGTCCTGTGCAGATAATAATCCATATCTATTGACAACAGTCGATGTCCAACGATTACATTTAACGAGGTGGTTTTGGAAATCGATGATCAGCAGCGTACTTTATAATCGAAATTAAGATGAAGCGATTACCTGGATGAAATTTCGAATTCCAGCAGTTCTGACTTCGTTCCGTTATCAGGCCGGAGGCCAAATAATAATAATGTATGATCCCATAGTCTTTTGATACACATTTTACTCTTGACCCTCCATTGACCCGATGCGGTAAAGCAAAATTCGTTCTGAAGTTATTGGTTCTGATGTTAAAAACTCTGTGGAATTTAATCACGTTAAACTTATCGGATAGCTGGCGACTAAGAATAGTTTGTTGTTTGGGGTAGGTTGGTTACGTATCTTGTTCTGGCTTCACTCACTCTCTGTCTGTGATCATAAGTAACCACCTATTCAGCCCTGGCCCCCCATTTAGATCCTACCACGATGTAGCCTGTGTAAAGGCATCCACTCCCCCCCCCCGACTTTTCCTCAGGGGTGCAGGTGGCGTTACATAGGGTAACCATAGTGTTTATCCTTTAGGACCTACCTACACAATGGCCTTTGATATCTCTTTCCAATCCTCTTTCACACCCTGTATATTGGTTATTAAAACGACAACAGCGTTAAAGAGGGAATTTCCCTCTCAAATTCGGAGAAATCTCTTTTCTAGCAACTGGTTCGAATACCTGGAAGACGAGGTCGTTGTTGTCCCAAAATTGTTTACCAACAACGATAATTTTTAGTATCTACAGCTAATCTCACCCGGTTACACATACAGCACTGCAGCTCGAGTAAAAAGGTCTTGGTTGAAAATTCATTTGACGCTGGAAACTAAATTTCTCGGACAACTCTTATGTTTGGGACGTTGTGTCATCTTGTCATTTTCCTTCATTTGGGAAAGTAACTTATAATACTTACATTCTTTGACGGTTTTCCTAATCCAGTGAATAAATGGGTGTACCCTTGTGTAATATCCATACTCATCTTTCTGTGCGCATCCTTTGCCCCAACTGACAATGCCAACAGCAACCCATCGAGATCTGCTTCCTCTTCTTATTTTACGAACAAAAGCCCCTCCACTGTCGCCTTTACATGCGTCGCTTCGACCGCTCCCGTCTCCTGCACAAAACGTCATTTTTGTGTTGTAAGTGATTAGTGCCTTGTTGAGACAAAGATGGTCACTTTTAATGGTAAAAGCAACGTGACGAAGAACATCAGATCTCTCACTAGAGTGGACTAACTCTCCAAGTCTTAAGGTTCGCGTTACTCCCCATCCTGCCACGATGCCGTTAGTTCCTGGAATAGCGAGATCCCCCTCATTGTCCCTCGGTAGACATACTGGTCGTGCAAAAGTGTTAATATTTATTTTCTTGCTAAGAAATGCGAGTGCTATATCACCGTCGACAAAGGAGCTATGCGAGAATTCATGATGCACAAAAATTGTCTCTGGTACAACCTCCTGCTGCGAAGTTTCGTTTGTAGACAGGCTGTGATCTCCTGCTATAATTAGGTACCTAAAAATAATAAAAGCAAGTGTAAAGAAAAACGTAGAACATAAGCCCAACCTAACCGTAAACACAGAAAAAAATCTGTCTGCTCATAGGAATGTGCTTATGTTTATGTAGCTGTCTTTGTTAAGATTGTTCTTGAAAAACAAGGTGATTGTCAGGCTAGCACTTCAACAAATTTCAATATAACTTGCGTCCTTATTCTCGTCCCAAAAGCCGCCTGGATCTCTAAGCCGGCCGCACCTGGGTATGAGGAACAGATGTTCTGTCCTTCCTCTAGACGCAGGCTAGTACCCAATCTCCTGAGTACCAAAATCACATAAATATCAGCTAACCACGATTCTGAGTAAGGCATTAAGCGTAAAGGGTGGTGTTCTCTAGCGATAAAAATAAGAATAAACATAAGCGCAAGAACAATTGTGGTCCTTTTGACCACAAAGGATCCCACAACTTAGACTTTCAGCTAACACTACCAGTCTTCTTTAGGGCTAGGGCTTAATGAAAGGGGAAAAAAGACAAAACAACAACAACACCAACAACAAAAGCAACATTGAAATAAATAAACAAATTAAAAAGAAAAAACCATCCGAAAATAATAGTTTAGGATACGTCAAAGTCAATAGTTTTCTGGAACCATAAATAAGTGTGTTTGTCTGCGGGCAAGCATTGAACCATGAAAAAGAAATTGAGCCGGTGATTATGGTTAAAAAAAAATCACTCGATTTCTCTCTCTGGATGTTCCCTCTCATATTTATTGTAAAATATAGCGAATATAACTCAAATACAGAACTGGTAAATCTCAGTCACTTACTGGCTTGCATTCCCGTAGAATATGTCATTCTTATAGAAACAGTGTGCTGCGGTCAAAACCCAGCGACGAGATATAAGTGCACCGCCACAAAGAAATTCAGGAACTGGTGAGAGAAAATGTGTATAATTAGTTCACGCTCTAATTTAGGCTCTGTTCTTTGCTTCATAGGGTAAATTTAATTTGGAGCATACAGGTATAGCAAAAACTACGAGGACCTCTTTGTTTGCATCGCATTTGAGTTACGCATATGAGGTATACGGTAAATCAATGACGCGTTGTTTAGAATTCCAGCATGTACATACTTCGTTGGCTATTTTATCGGTGTCATCCCAAAGGAGGAAAATGTGTGCTCGAGTACTTGCGAAAGGCTTGCAATTTCCCATGTTGCTGAAATGTAAATTTGTCTTCAATGAATGCAATAAATCGATGAAACATTGATTAATCACTTACCCAGAACGCGTAGCCCAAACGCAAAGCAAATGAACAGGTTTGACTTGACTCTCTTCCAAAATGCTACCAATTCGAACTGCTATCTTACCGTCTTTGCTGATTCGTCTGTAGAGTCCAATCTGCCAGGGCCACATTCCTCTGTGAGAAGTATGTCCACCAACTATCCGAAACCGGGAATGCAATGAACTGTACCCACAGGTTCTTCGATCTGTTGAAATGAATGAATGAATGAATGAATGAATCAATGAATCAATGAATCAATCAATCAATTAATCAATCAATCAATCAATCAATCAATCAATAAATAAATAAATGAACGAATGAATGAACGAACGAACGAACGAACGAACGAATGAATGAATGAATGAATGAATGAATGAACGAACGAATGAATGAATGAGTGAATGAACTGAAGCACCAAGTCAGGGAGGAAAACAATTAATGGTCCAATAGATTTACATATTGATCAATCATAAAACAATTAAGTGAATTAGAAATACGGGGTTTTCATCTGGATGCCGTTAAAACTATATTTGCTACTTCAGACGCTACCTGAATGAGTATTGTGTCAGTTTCTGCATCTTTGTAACTCCACGCACATACTTCTGTGACTTCTTAGAATAGAACATCCGGGCGAGAACGTCAATCGACTATAACTACCAGAATTCTTTTCGTTTTTCCTTTGTTGTGAAAATTTTTTAATCCAAGTGAGGGCCAAATAACGGTGGATGCAATTTGCATAAAAAAACAACCAAAACTGAAAAATTCTGGTAGTCGTAGTCAAATGACGCCATCGTGCAAATGTCCTATTATCAGATTGTATAATTTCACTCATCTCTGGGTCGCACCCTTTTTTGCATTTTTAGTTCTTCTTTAAAAACATCCCCAGAACTTTCAACACGCTGTGTTTTTTCCTTGTCACGTGAAAGATCCGCAAAACTCAAGCAAATGTAAGAATTTACAATCGAAATTATACGCTTAAGAAATCAATCAGAAATAACTCAAATTTATTTACGGTTTGTCCAAAACAGTAAATCGTATTATCCTATAAACTTTCTACTTTAAGCAATCAAAGCTCTGCATTTTTATTAAATACCGAGTCAACTGCATTATTAAATACCTCCTTTTATAGGTTTTTTAATCTATGAAAGGAGGGATTCAATAAGTGAATTCCACCAATGAAAACAAAGGAAATTTCGTGCACTTTTTCTTTCAGCCAATTAGATGCTTTAAATTGTGTGACGCTCTCGAGAAGCGGCTGCGACCCCAAATCTTTCTTCGACTGAAAACGGCTTCAAATGTGCCCAGTTTTGCAAGAGAAAGTGCAGGATTTTTTGGCCTCAAAGGAACATTACAACAAAAAAGAGGAAATCTAAGAAGACAGGAGTAATTTTGTTCCGTTCATCGTTAAGGTGCTGATGAACGGCGAAGGCAGAAATTCGGGACACGCTCATACCTGAACAACTCGTTCTTTGAACCAATTCATTTTCGAGAACGTTCGCAAACGAAAACCTGTGAGATGGTTCCTAGTACGAGCTCGACTTTCTAATCGCCCTCTAGAAAGATTTCTAAAAGGGAATAGCCACTGGCATTCCAGCACAACGGGTCAAGCGTTCAAGGCACAACCAAAAAAGGTACCAACGTGACAGAAGTCAAACCTACGATCTTATGAATTCATGAACTGATTTGCTCTTATTTGTTATTTCACTGGTTGGTAACGAAAGTTGAGAATGATTTAGGTGTATCGTGAATCTCTGCGATAAATAAAGGTTTTATTACTTTTTTTAAGAAGAAATTTAAGGCACTTTAAAGGAGAAGGCCACTCCAGAAACGGTGTTTTCCAAAAATTGCTAATAAAAAGATAACACTAGGTTGAATTACTGTCCGTGATCTCCAAAGAAGGCCAAAACTTCAATATCGCGGGCCGCCATTTTGAATCATACTTAGCAGCCTGGCCACTTGTCCATGACGTCATTCCGTCCAACACGAGGGTCTTCTCGCAGTTTGTCCTGTGTATGTTTATGTCCGAGGAGATGGCTGCGCTTGAATAGCTGCGTCCTCATAGTAGTGAGGACAATGAAATGAACGAGCGGTTGGAGAGCACATTCTGGTTTTCTTCCAAAGATGTGAAGTAATGTTAACTCCAAAAGAGTGTATTTGTTGTGTTGGCATCCGGAATCGAAAAACAATGGCACTACGTAATCGTAATCGTATTAAATTTTTGAAAAGAAATCATTTTAACGCTGTAAATCCCTTTATAAATTAAATTAAAACAGTAGGCTCAAATCGAGCGTTAATTTGGCTTTGACCTGTTTTGCTTACTTTTATTTTACCGCCTGGCGATACAATATGCAGTGACTTCTTGCATCTCAGAACAAGAGGACTTTTCGATCGTTTGCTTAAATTACACACGTACAAATTTTCAGGACTTAAATTACACACGTACACCTTTTCAGGCTTTGGGATGTCGAAACTCTCGTCAAGGCGAAGCTGGTCAAGCCACTGCTTTGCCAATCTTGTTTTCTTCACAGGTAAATTGTCAAAAGTAATTCCTCTTATTCTATCTTTTTCGGACCTGTTACAACAATCCGGAACTGAGCACGCTGGCATTTTACCTTCACAAAATGAAGACGAAACATATGCAGCAGATTTGTCACAGTACCAAAAAGTTACAGGTTATACCAGTTGTGCCTAGATTTTCCATCAGTTTCACGTTGGACGGAATGATGTCACGGACAAGCGGCTAGGCTGCTAAGTACGATTCAAAATGGCGGCCCGCGATGTTGAATTTTGGCCTTCTTTGGAGAGAAATTTCAGTGGGTTCGGATGCACTTTGGAGGCTAAAACTACGGTCAGTAACTCAACTAAGTGTTTTCTTTTAATTGGCGATTTTCAAAAATACACCGGTTCTGGAGTGACCTCCTTTAAATAAAACCTTTTAAAGTACAGTTTGCCTTCTAAGCTTAAATGTGTTATAAATTTTGGTTAATATAGTAGAACAATGTTCTGTTTGATTTTTTGTTTGTAGGGAAATATGATTATCCCATGGTCTCCTATGGAATATTGGCACAAATTGCACTCGAAATATACCAAATAATGGGAGTTTCATGCGAAATATTCGCCAGTGTTCCAAAGAAAGCCATGGTAAATAGTGCTGAAAAATCTTGTGTGAGATGCGGATCTAATGTACATTTTGATCGGTAGATGAGATCAGCTTTTTATCCATCCGATCGGTGTAAAATGGAGAGGTATCCAGTACGGGATGAGGTGTGATAATCTGATTAGCACAACAACTCTAATACTTACGGGTACCCTCTACAGTATGACCTGAGAACATCCAGATAATAACAAATGACCACAACAGAATCTAGTTGGCAGAGAAGAAACATTACATATGGCAATCGACTAAGCGTATTTCAAATGAAATAAATAAATATATAAATAAATAAGTAAATAAATAAATAAGATAAATAAATAAATAAATAATTAGCCAAATAAGCCAAAATTAAGCTGAGGTTAATGCCTCTTAATTAGTGGAGATTCCAAAAAGCAAAAAGCTGGTTATAATTGTTATTGCAGTCAATAATTGTTGCGTTATTTAGAATACTTTGGTGAACGTGTGATTTAAAATTAGCTGCATCGGCTTTGTTGTTTAAACACTCGGGTAACTTATTCAAAGAAGACAAAAACTTAAATGCCTCGCAGCCGTGCAAGTGTTCAAACATAGTGGCATCAAAGCCGTTAAAGAACTCGTATTGTTTAAGCTTTAGGTTTAATCTCTTGCTTATACTTATATTTTAAGTTAGCGAGATGTTTTTCGGAGTGGTTATCGTATTATTTAAAACAAAACAAACAAACTAAAAACTGCCAAATCAAACAAATTCCATTTTCCTTGATTTCGTTGACGCCTGGTTCAATTTAGGTTTAGATTGTATTTCTTTCATTCCCAGATATTATTGCAGCCAACTTCCTTCCCAAGGCGGGGAGGGGGAAGGGGGGGGGGGGGGGTGTAGGGGTACTCGGGAGTTGTGAATGAGGCCACATTTTCACACATTTCAAAAATGGCCATTAGGCTAAGACTTAACCCCCAAATGGGTTTTAAGTCTTACGTAGACAGTTTATGCTCCCATCTTTCATTACTATTGTTTGATATAAAACTAACAAGTCTGAGGTACACACGTTTTTTATCAACCCTGAGAAGGTCCTGCCAAAATCTTTTGATCCATAAAGTCTAACCCCAAAAAGTCCCAAAGCGTTAATTTCAAACCCAAAAAAACGTCTTCGCACTCGCCTCCCCCCCCCCCCCCACTTCACTAATATACCTGAGTACTCACCCATCGGGCTTCCACCTAACAGCTAAAGGGGGCAATATACGTGAGTTTTAGGAAGTAGGATAAGACTTAAGAAAAAGATAAAAAAGGGAATAAGTTTTTGTACGCACCCCAGACAATCCACCACCACGCTGGAGCACTTGGGGTTGTTTGTGGACTGTTCTGGTGTCCATCTATTAATTATTAACTTTAAATTTTAGTTTTGACTCACCTTTAACTCTTAACAATTTTCAGTTTTCTTAAAATTCATCAATTTCCCTCCCCCTACGCATATTACCCCGTTAATCAGTGCTCTTCCATTCTCCATAACAGTACTCGCAGTGTCTCTGTAAAGTGCCCCGCAAAATGTTGAATAATTTTGAACAATGATCAGTGCCATTTGAAAGCGTTGTATGATAACTTTGATTTGAATTTTCACGATCAAGTTTAACTCGGAGAAGGAAATGCTTACCTCTTTCAGCCAAAAGCTTTTGATTTTACGTGGCAGCTAGGCAGATTGAAAATATATTGAAATAAAATGGCCGTTTTTCAGCTTCCCTAAAGGGCAATTTAAGGTCGCAGCTATGACGATTCGTTTCTCGACACTAGAAACATCACGTACGCATAAAAAATAAAGTAAGGCCGAATCGAAGCAAATAGCCACTGTCGTCTGTTATGTGCATTACTAAGATAAACATCAAGTAACTTCACAACTTACTTTGCAACCAGTTAAGGACATCTCTTACCCTTGATTACTATTTACTGCTTTGGGCTATCAATTGTATCTTTCTTTCGTTCTTTGCAACTTAGCTTGCAGCCGATTGTAAATTATTTTGTGAAGTATTGCATCCTTCAGAACTGAGACGATCATGTGTCAAGCCTTCACGGCTTCAGATAAAAGAGATGAACATATGCCAACGGAAAAATGACACCTCTTACGTTCCGACAGTCTCATCAGTAAACTAACTGCAACGCGGTCACATTCTGACAAGCTTGTGTTTAGAAAAAGTATAAGATTATCTTAACGACAGATCTTAATTTTTTCCAATTTTTTAGTAACTGATTCATTAATCATAGAATCCAAAACTCAGGAACCGAAACAACAGTGGAGTTGAAAAAAAATGAGACAAACATTGAATCAAAATGGTTCGGATTAGGAGCTAGTGATAGAAGCTTAAATAAAAGAGGCTTGCGCTAGAGGTCAATTTAAGCTGTCTGGCAAGCCTACAAACTGGTGACCTCTAAAATTTGTCAAAACAAAACGTGTAACGATAGAGAAGGCTAAAATAAATTAACAAAAAACAGGAAACCATGTACGATAACAGATGGCAAAGACTGGAAAAGACTTCAAACGGAATGCAGAATAAGATCGAGTGGATTTGTTAAAATCGGCAGGTATATGTAAGCAGGTATATATTAAGCTTCAGTCGATCTGATAAATAATGTACCAGGATTTCATTTTGCCATGAATAAACATTACGTTCATTAAATACGACAGGGGTAGGGAGGTAGACATTCAGGGGGAAGGAAAGCAGGGTTGAAATGGGGAAGGGGGAGGGGAGGGACGGTTTGCAAGCCCTCTCATTAAAAAATAGAAGGCTAAAATGCGTTCAGTTCTTACACACCAACATCTTGAACTTTGGAGCTTGTACTTAACCCTATTCACTGTTTGAATCAAGCCATGAGTTATGCAATGCAGCCACACAGCTCCCATTTTCGGACTCTGTAGCTTCAAGGGTGACGATTTTTAAATGACAGCTATTGATGATACTTAACCGTGAACTGTTTGCTATGTTGTACAAAGTGGTTTTGTCTAAAGATGACGTTTGTGGATGAAACCCTATCACCTATCAAATAACAGCTACTTTGATAGTGTGTATTGTGCCGTACAAGGTCACTATGGTTCAAATTTTGAAAAAAAATGTCTTTTTTGGTTATTTTACCCAAGCACTCTTTTCTTAAAAGAATAGTCTTCTCAGAGTGCTCGCTTACTCGTATCTAGGGGATGCCTATGAACCGTGAGGTTAGCATTGATTGAACGTTGCTGTTGGTTAAACATCTGGTTATGCTTAAGTTTTTTTTAGAGTGGTCCTTTAAATTTACAGATCCAACGGGAATTTGAAGATGCTGTCCTCTTTGGAGAGGGAAAACCAGGAAATCCGGATAAAAACCGTTGAAATGAGGGCGCATACTAGTAACATTCAGGAACATATTGGCCGTCACCAACCGTGCACTTCAACGCGCATTCCTGGTTTCGCGTACGTCGGTTCACGTAGTCGCCGCGCGGCCTCCAAACAATCAGGCTCGTTATAATGACGTCGATTTTACCAGATTGAAAGCTAATCTCTCAAATATCGGACATTTTGCTCGTGACAGGGTCATTTAACCACTCTTTATAAAATAGAGGGCAAAATTACTGACTGCTGATTGGTTGAGACAGAGGGCATTTTTTCTTAATTTTCTTTCCAACGAGGGCAAAATTACTGACTCCTGATTGGCCAAGCGCCAAAAATACTCGCATTTGATTGGCTGAGCGCGAGAGCGCGCCATTTGCATTTTGTAAGGGTCTTGAAACGAAAAGCAGATTTTGAATTGGATTTTGAGTTGTTCAACACAAGAATATCGTTTCAGAGTTTAAATTTAACCGAGTTGGCTGCAAAAATGGTATGGAAATCGGGTGATAGCTTGTGGACGCTGAGCAGCAGTTTAATAAACTGCTTGTGTGGAGAATTGTTTATTGTGAGGGCCGGCTGCGGATTGTGTTTTGACGTGCATGAAAAGTTTTCAGAAAATTTTGCCCTCTGTGTAATCGCATTGAGTCCTCGTAGAATTGAGGATAAATTTTCACTTGTATTTTCAAAGTTTTCACAAATTGCGCCGCCAAATTTTGCGCCGCCTGTAAATTCTTCAGGATTTCTTGTTCTCAATAAACTAGCCTATGTAAGTGCTGATAAGGTAAATTGTTCTGTACGGTGGTCAATTTACCCTCATCTCAGTTGATAAGTTGGTTCCCCTTCCCTACCGTGGCAGCACCACAAGTGTTTTAGAAACTTACCCCCTTAATGACTCGAGATAAGCGCTGCCCAGTTGTGGAACCAGCTGTATGGAGCCAGGAACAAGCTGAAAATTCTGCCCCATTACGCAAATTGTGTAATATTTCCTCTGTTTACCAATTATCTAATTTAGATTTTAAATCATTTGCGCTTCGGTGATCTTTTTATATTGTCGACCCTTACGAAAGGGATACACATTTGAAATACTTGTCCCGTGATTGAGTGTTTTAAAGTGCCACTGGGACCAGAATTTTGGTATTCCATATTTCTGCATTTTCGAAAATAGTCTGTGGTCGTTAGTCACCATGCCAAATTTCAACTCATTACGACGACTGGAAGTCGCTTTTTTCGGACGGTTTTTGTCTGGCTATGCTCACAGTGAAGGTACGTGAAAGATATCAGTCATATAATTATCTCTGCTTACATACCTAACTGTTCAGTAAATTGAACTGGATTGAACAGAGTGATCGGGTTAAATTGGGTTTCGAATTCAAACGCCAAAAATATGCATAGAGCTGTGTTTGATTAAATTCAATTTCTGAACAAAATTAAATTCAATTTCTAAGCACAATTTAACAGTGTTTATAACATAGAGGGCAAAATTACTAAATGCTGATTGGTTGAGACAGATGGCATTTTTCTTAATTTTCTTTCGGACGAGAGCAAAATTACTAATTCCTGATAGGCCAAGCGCCAAAATTACTCACATTTGATTGGCTGAGCGCGAGAGTGCGCCATTTGCATTTTGTAGGATTTTGAGTTGTTCAACACAAGGATCACTTCAAAGTGTGACTTTTAACCAAGATGGTTGGTAAAAATGGCATGGAATGCGGGTGTTTCCTTGAAGAGGAATTCCAAAAGGTGAGCCTATGTGTTACGGGAAACAGCAAATTGTTATTTGCTTTAAAACTACTGAAAACTTTGGGGCGACGTGGTGGATAATTTTTCCAGCGAGAGGAAGCTTCGCAACTCAGGTGAATAATATTTACTTAGTTAATTGAGTTTTAAGTGTGTTTTGTTGATGAACTAGAATTGTATTTAGCTCTTAAGATGTACATAATGGTCAGTCTTTCTTGTCCTTTGCGTTGAGCAACAGTTAAAATGCTTGTTTGGTGAATTCTTTACGAGCGGGTACTTTAATTCCGAGGGCCGGCTGACTGTGTTTCAACGTGCATGGGAAGTTTTCCGAAAATTTTGCCCTCTGTGTTATGAACAAGTAATCGCATTGATTCCTCGTAGAATTAAATACGCGTGAAAATTTATCCTTAATTCTACTCGGCCTCATGCGATTACATATACTAAAATCATTCAAATATACCAGATATTGAAACCATATCTGCCTTTAAGTGTGTGGAATTTGACCATGATCTGTTTTGTATTGTCACGTAAACACATAAAAGACTGAGTAACTAAAACAGCCTTTTTGGCCAAAGAAAATTTGGCAACCCTATTATTCACAAAGGAAAATAAAAATTGATCCAGGGGCGAAATTGTCCCACAACATTTTCAGGAGTGTTCTATCAAGACTTCCATTCGGGGGGATGATGAAAACCTTATACCCAATAAGGGTGCAAAATGCATTTTTCACGGTGATGTGAGGTTTATTCTGGATGGCTAAATGGTTAAAACTTTGTGCAGAATGAATCAAACAGTTCTACCATGTTTACGTGATACCGGTTCCATCCAGGTGACAAGCTGTGCTTGTTTTGCGGCATGACTTTGTCCTTGCCATCTCCGCAGTTAGGCTAGCGTATCTGTAAATATTACCTTGCTTTCACCAAGAGATTTAAAACCTCCAAAAAGCCATGGGCCTACTACTGGCAATTGAGATAATTTACATGAAATTTTGCTTTGTTTTCCTTATCAGGTGTTTATTCCATCAACCTGATGTCAGGGAAATATGGCAGTTTATTCTAAGGCTTTGGTTAAGAAATGTGTACTCTGAGCTACTGCATATTCCCAAACAAACATTATCAATACAAATAAAAAATTTGAAGATTAGTTTTGAAATAAGGTTATATATTTTTTGTCTTTTTCTGCTAAATATTTTGCTGTCATTGATTAGTTTGACTGTAACGCATACACCAGAAAGTCATAAGGAATTGAACAACTCCTTATGAGTTTCTGCATACACTTTATTTTCCCTCAGTTCTATTAAGTGGTTGATATGTGAGAATGGAATGAATTCTGGAGTACCCCTTAGAAGTAAAAGTAACTTGGAGCCACGCCTACAAAACAATACCTTGGTACCTTTAGGGCTTTACTTCAAAATATATGATAAACACACCTATAACTTTTATTTGGGAGCACCCCCCACCATCCCAGGAATGAAGATTCAGATCTATTTCATTGAATTCCCTTTATGCGGAAAACTATTTCGATTGACTGATTCGCCAAAGTCTGATCCCTTCTCGTCAGTTCACTTTCTGATAGGTTTCAGACTATTATGAAATGATTTAGGAAGAGGTTTTTCTTTGTTACCAGATTATGTTAGTCACGGATTGGTTTATTGAATAATTGATTGATTTTTTATTTTTAATTGGCTGATTGACTGATTCATCAACTGAACGGTTGAGTGGTTGATTGATCGACTGTTTGGTAGTTAAACAGATGAATGAATTGATTCACCTGAGGCAAGGTGAACAAAAATTGCGCCCAATATTTAAGTGCGCGACCTTTAACAGGGGTTTATTTAAAATTTACAAAACAGGTTCTAATTTAATGAGAGATGTATTACTAATAATTAACTAATAATTATAATATTGTTTTCCGATCTCACTTGTAATAATAATAATAATAGTAATAATAATAATAATAATATTATTATTATTATTATTATTATTATTATAAGAACCTTCCTAGCATGCTTTGCACCTGAAAAATTTTCAATGCTAATTAACTTAGTTAACTTGTGGTCAAAGAGGATGCTGTACCATGTGTTATTTACAATCGTGTGAAACTTACTCATATCAATGTTATGGGGATGGCATCATTAGTCACGTGACTATGACAAAAAAGATGTTTTAGTTCATTGCAAGAACGGGCCTCTACCAATTTAAAAGCAGATAACGTGCCCTGATGGTCATTGGAATGGGCAATTTGGAAATTGCCAGTTTACATCTGGCATTTGAAAGTTAAGGTGGCTCTGTACAGGAGCATTTCCTAGACGACTGGTGAGGAGTCTGTAGCTATGGCAGTTTAAGGTAGAGAGAAGAAAACTTTGGCCGTTTAATAGAACTTCACATGAAAGTAAGGTACATGATAACCTAATTGTTGTGAAGTCATCGGTCATGTGACCATAGTGCACGGAATATTTAAAACTGCATTGAGCTCAATATATCCTAATTTCTCCCGGTCATATTGCAGAAAAAAATTGTAAGTTATTCAAAAACGACCGTTATTATTTTTTCTTTTGATAAAAACGAAGTAAGAAATGAACCTTAAACTTTTGATAATTCCCTGTTTTGTGAGGTTTTGATATAAATGTATAAACGAATCAGCATATTTGGTTCCAGACTATGCTCCTTCCAACTACGTTAACAGTTCTTTTGAAAAAAAATCTTTTTCATATAGCTTAGGGATGTGAATTTGCAGGCACGCAGAGTACTGGGCACCAATGCCACGGATTGTTCAGGGAGACTGGTGCTTAACTGGTGCTCTTTTCAGGCCTGGTCGCACTTCTCGCGGCAAAAGCTGGAAAATGGCGTGAAGAGGTGTTTAGCCAGCAATTTGCTAGCTTTATTTCGTTCATTTTGTTCGTTCGTTTCTCGGAAAGTGGACAACACTTGATTTTTCGCTGCATTGCTCAGAAATTTGGGTGAACTGTCAAGTCAAACAGGCTACAAAGTCACAATGTCAGGTACGGTGCTTTTAAATTCTGAGTCACGACTTTTGTTGGGAAATAAGTGTACATGTACGCTTAGTTGAACTTATTATTTGTGTTCAGTAAACAGCTTTTTTAGAGCTTTTCCGATCGATCATTACCTTGATGTTTCATATTTAGAGTTAGTTCAGTGCTTAATTAATTGAAAGTTCATTCCGGTTGTAAACAGCCGAGAGATTTAGTTTTTGTACACTCGACTGCTATTCAATTGTGTTATTTGTTGGGCAAGTTTAAGGGTGGAAAAGCATTCCTTTTTGTTTTCAGTAAGCGTAATTACAGCGTGGCTGTTAAAATTAATATTTCAAACAGTTCCTGCCTAAAGCAAGAAATTCAGGCTATTCCCCAAAAGCTGAATTTGCCATATAAGCTTAAATGTATTTATGTAGCATCATTAACAGTGTTGTAAACATTTCCAAAACGATTATTCATTAGCTGGGCTTTTGCTGACTGCTTGCAAAATGTTTATATATGTCTGACGTGTTACGAATGTTTGTTATATCAAGTAATGTTCAAAAGCTCCACAGAGTCTTGCCTTTTAAACACAACTTTGAATTATAGTTTTGGCATGTTTTGATGACAAACAACAAATTACAATTTCTAATAAGGTAAGTCATAACTTTTATTTCAGCTTATGTTTTGATGACTTTTGGGAAAATACACTTAAGATAATAGAGTTGAAAGAAGGTGGATTTAATTTTGTAGATATCTCATTCTCTACTTTTACTGATTAAGTTAAATCATTCCATAATTTGTAGGGTTAAATATTAACTCCAGTGATTGGTTACTGTTCGGTTAGTATCCTCGAATTCTTAGAGGCCCAGGCCAAAATAAAGTGGCATTCAATTTCCTCTAGTCTAAAAAAAAATTAAACTATATTTACTTGAATAAATCCCTCCCGACCCGGGTGGGAAGTAAATCTTTTATCAAGGGATTTTGCCAATAGAACTGTGGGTAAGTCGGGAGTCATTTGTCAATAAAAACAAGATGGTGTCTTGATATATTGTGAATTGATCTAAATACTCCTGAATTGCTTTGAATTTCTCCAAGAGCTAAAAATTTACAACAGTTAATGAACTTAGAGTTGAGGAAGGGAAAGAAAAGAAAGGTACCCCAATGAAAGTACATTTGATTTTATTTTTATTGTACAATAACTACATTGTAACATTTTTTCATTGTAGTCGCCCATCTGGCGATCAGACCTCAACTTTTAGTGGCCCTCTTTAGTCTTAAATCGCCACTGACATTTGGGCAACTGCCAATTCTTAGCCATGAATTTGTTGTTAGTTCACTAATCCTTTTTCATCTGTTCTAAGCATACATGTATATATATGTTAGCACTGATCGGTGATGCAGCTTTGTCTTACAGTGAAGGTACGTGGAAGATACCAGTCACACAATTACCCCAACATAGGTATCTAACTGTTCAGTAAATTGAACTGAAATATAAACCAAAAATATGCAAACAGCTGTGTTTGATTCTCAAATATACCAGATATTAAATCCATTTGCCTTTAAGTGTGTGAGAACAAGCACAAATATTCACAAAGGAAAATAAAAATCGAACCAAGGATAAAATTGACCCACAACACTTACACTTGCAAGTTATAAAATCCATTTTTTGTGGTGATGTGGGGTTTATTCTGGCAGTTATACTATGTTTCCACAATACTGGTTGTCTGGTATGGGTTTCCACACCCAGGGCTGGAAATAATTTTTGGACATTCACTGGTCAAGTTGACCAGCCAGATACATTCTAGCTCGGTCATACCTCGTTTCTGACCGGACAAATATATATATACGTACTTTTTCTTTTATAAGGCGCACTAGGCAATTAGACGCATCCCAAACTTTGCAACTCAAGTTTTCAAACTAAAAAATATCACTAAAATATGTGGTCACAGGATGCATCCTGAACTGAAGAAAAACTTTTCTCAAGTTTATGTCAATCACAACTGAATTCGCTTACAATCAAGCCAGCCAAAAGTGAGATCGTAAACAACGGCATAAAAGTCATTTGCACAAACACGAGCGCACGAGTTTTCGGTAATTAATAAATGCGAAATTGTCACACTCGTAAAAAAAGCTGAAACTTTGTCACACTGCAATGACTTACATCTTCAGTTATTGCCGTTTTGATTCGTGTTGCCCAAGTACAGCAAGAAAACTAGAATAAATACGAGCAGAAAAGTGCCGAGAACAACTTGCTGTGCCGATACGTTTCACCGTTGCAGTGAGTAGTAAGGGCGAATGGCGAAAACTGACTCGCCCCGAATGTCACCTTCAAAAGAATTAGACACCTGAAAATCCAGGCGCTACCTTGGATGAAAGTGTCACTGGGTGGATGAAAAAGGTAGGTTTCCTTTCTCGACTAACAATCCAACAACGTTGTCAAAAAGAAAGATGATGTGTTCGAGGTTTAGTGCGTGACAGTATCATGTTACTGAGTACGTGCTTTCAAGCACGTACTATATGCAACTACGGCTTTGTTATGTTGTTTCTCAAACCGTTCTGTCGCTAAAGTTTCCTTTAAAATGTTCTTGCATTTAAGTGGAATGTTGATGTTGCAGAAACATCAACGACCAACGATATTTCTCTTTTGTTTTTGGCCTAATTTTAATGAAAAATCGAGGTCTTAAGAATTGTTGCCGGAAAATAATCGTCTATAAGACGCACCCCGAATTAGCTATAATTTTTAACAGAAATACTGGCTTTTGTCAAAAAAGAAAAGGAGCAAAAGAAAAAGAAAACGGTGCAGCTTGTAACCGAAAAATACGGCCATATACAGCATAGAAACTTTAGTTCATTTCAATATGATCGAATGTGACCGGTCAACATGACCGGCAAGACGAACATTTGACCGGTCAAATCCCCAACCAGGCCGGTCATTGTCCGTTGACTGGCCGTTATTTCCAGCCCTGACACCAGAATGAGAATTTGATCTGGTACCACTTCTCGGGTGAACTCACACACCAGATGTAATCACGTAAACAGGTACAGAGAAACGAGAGGGAACCGTACTGAACTTGTACCAGAATGAATGTCATACTAGTGTCATGTAAACGTAAACACCCCATTAGACTAAAGTTGAGCAGCTCTTAAGGAGTTGAACAACATGCTCGGAGGCCAAGGAGCAGTGATGCCCTGGTTTCATGAAAGCGGTGCAAACTCAGACCAGTATGGTTTTGTTTACATGAGACCATGAGCTTTTGGAAACATGGATTTTGAGTTCTCATCGAACATTGTTTCAAGCAAACAGCGATGAAATATGTCGACTATTCAATAAAACTATCACCTTACCGTCAGTTCTGCTGTCCCTTGTCTTTGATTTCTACTTTATCTTCTGCAAATATCCCTGTTTCTCCCCGATTCTTCGGTGAGTTCGATATGCTTACTTTTACCGCCCGCCATTTTGAAAAACAACTCATTCCCAGTTCTACGCAGCCAACTAGAAAAACCTCCTAAAGCCGCCCTAAAGCCCAATGGGTAGACTATCTTTTCCAGGTTATGTTTCCAAGCTCGCAAGAACAGTGCACGACGGACTTCCATATATGGAAGGTCGTCGTTCAACGGATTAAAAGTTACAATTCAAATTAGGTTCTGTTGGGGGACTGGGAAGAGCTCTTTGCTCTTACCAGGTGAAGGCGAATTTGAAAAACAATAGCGATTGTCTTTTTGACCCTACGATTGGCCAAAGGCACAAATCTCCTAGCAAAGGGCGCTTCCTAAGTGGCTTTTAGGGCGGCCTTAGGAGGTTTTCTAGTTGGCTGCGTAGAAGTGGGAATGAGTGGTTTTTCAAAATGGCGGGCGGTAAAAGTAAGCACATCGAACTCTTATTGAATCGTCGAAATATTTCTTCACTGTTTGCTTGAAACAACGTTGGATGAGAACTCAAAATCCATGTTTCCTATAGCTCATGATGAGACCGGTCTAAAAGCCAGACTGGCATGAAGTGTTTACATGGAACCAACCATCCCTTAGAATCCATTGTAGATGTGTCTATTATCCACCAGCTTGGAATGCTTCAACGCCACTTTTTAACTGTGCATGCTCAAAACAAATATCTCTGACCGGTTTCGTTTGAATTCAGTTCATGTTTACATGGTTCCCCAGTCTGATTTTAGACCGTTGTGAGTCATTTGTATCAGTTCAGCAATGGTGATCAGTCAAACCAACCTGAGATGATAATTATTTTATACTAGACTGGCTTCACATTTCATACCGCCTTCATGTAAACAGAAGCAAGCGTTAGTATGCAGTTGATCTAAAGTCGTTTCGTGGTACCATTCTCATAGACATTGAGCAGTCTCTAATTTTTCTCTGGCGCGTTCACATCAACTGTCCTGTACATTGCATTCATATGCAAAGTATATGAAGTGTCCTTGAGCAGTAACATGCTTGCTTTGGTGAAATAACAGACAGCCATAGTTGTAACCCTTAAAACGTTTTTGGGGGCTACAAGTAGAAAGGATATATTCTTCCCTGGATATCTTACTTGCTCTATTAGAGCTGAAAAACAGATCTTTACCGCTAATGAGCAATACATTTAGTGACAATATTGCAAATATTTCACGACTCCTTTGTCTCTTGATTCCCAGAGGAGATTGAGGACAAAGAAACCCAACTAAATAGAGAGGTTTATCTGTTAAGCCTTGGAGTCATGTTAGAATTTTGGTATATCAAACATGGGCTACTGGGAATTTGCTGAACTATGAACAAGATCTTTGACATGGGGATTCCATCCAGGTGACAATTTGTGCTTGTTTTGTGCCATGACTTATTCCTTGCAAGCTCCTCAGTTAGGCTAACCCGTAAGTATTATTTTGGTTTTACCAAAGAGATTTAAAACCTCCAAAAAGCCATGGGCTTACTATTGGCAATTGAGGTAATTAAATCTGCTTTGTTTTCCTTACAGGTTTTTATTCCATCAACCTGAAGTCAGGAAAATATGGCAGTTTATTATAGAGCTTTGGTTAAGAAATGTGCTCTCATAGCTATATTCCCAGACAAACATTATCAATTCAAATAAAAAAAATTGAAGAACAATTTTGAAATAAGGTTATATGCATTTGTATATTTTGTCTTTTTCTACTGTATTTTGATGTCATTGATTAGTTTGACTGTAACCACATACACTTTATGTCCCCTCAGTACTACTAAGTGGTTGATGTGTGAGAATGGAATGAATCCTAGAGTACCTCTTAGCAGTAAAAGTAACTTGCAGCCACGCCTACAAAACAATACCTTGGTAGCTTTCAAGGCTTTACTTCAAAATTTCTGATGAACACACCCATTACTTTTTTGGGAGTACCACTCCCCCCCCCTCTATCCCAGGAATGAAGAGTCAGACGTATTTGATTGAATTCTCTTTATAGGGAAAACTATTTTGATTGACTGATTCACCACCGTGTGATCCCTTCTTATCAGTTCATTACCTGTTAGGTTTCAGAATATTCTAAAATAATTTAGGAAGAGGTTATTCCTTTTGATTTTCTTTGGTACCAGATAGTAATCAGTAACAATCAATATGCTTATTGTTGACAGATTATCAAACCAAAAACAAATTGAAATCACAAGATCTACTGCCATCACGGTCTGGGGTAGTAACAGAATGAGTCATAATCTGTCCTTCAAATAAAGTCACTAGTCATTACTGGACCATTTGCTATTTGGCAAAACTGTAGTCACAGATTAATTGATTGACTGATTGATTTTTTAATTGGCTGATTGACTGATTTATCAAGTGAGTAGTTGATTGGTTGATTGATTGACTGATTGGTACTTAAAATAGATGAGTGAACTGATTCACCTGAAATTACATGTAAGAAATTACATGTATCATGCTGCACTGTTTGCATCCTCCTCTGGCAGTAAAATAATCCCCGGCATCAGTCAAATCATAAAATAATTTACAAGCTCTAATGTCATGACATAACTAGTAACAAATAGTTTATTTGTAATTAACAAGTTTCATTTTAGGTCAGACCACTTGTACGAAAGAAGGCGTATTAGAGAGCAGTCCTGACTTAGTAGAGCTTTTACAGTAATTATATTTCATATTTACTCCAAAAAGTGACTCCCTCTGAATCACTACCACTATTGGGCAGTCAAGAAATTTAATTAAACGCCCCGGGGAATTAATAGAAGTAAATAAGTTACACAATTATTCAACTATAGCATCATTTTACCATATGAGGAGAAAAACATGAGAGCGTATTGCACTGTAGTATCCTATTAAGTTTACATTACCTACAACAGGGGCTTATTTAAAATTTATGTAAAAGGGTTCTAATTTGATTAGATGTGTATAACTAATAATTAACTAATAATTATAATATTGTTTTCCTGTCTAACTTGTATTAATAATGATAGTAATAATAATAATAATAATAATAATAATAATAATAATAATAATAATAATAATAATAACTTTATTTACCCTGCAGAATGGATCAGCTGATACAGTAGTACCGACTGGTATAAGCCCATGTGTCTCCATCACAATCAGGAATAAATACCAAGTCCTCCAAGATATGCAAGACCCTGAGGACTCAATAGATGACAGCTGGGAAAAACTGAAGGGGTTGTGGACGAAAACAAGTGAAGAAGTCCTTGGTAGGAAGAAACAGCAAAACAAAGCGTGGATATCTAATCATACTATCATACTATCTATATCTAATCATACTATCATACTAAGATCACCAGGAAGCGATCAAAAAAGGAGAACCTGAACAGAGCACGCACAAGATTGCAAAAAAACGAGAGCGTATGCTGAGTACACAGAAGCAAATAGGGAAGTCAAGAGAAGCGTGAGAAAGGATAAGAGAAAGTACATTGATAACCTAGCGAAAGAGGCAGAGACTGTAGCCAGCCACCACAATATGAAGAAACTCTACGATACCACAAAGCAAATTTCGAGTAGGTTTAATGCAACTAACCATCAAATTAGGAATCTAAACGGCAACATACTTACAACAACTGAGGAGCAAAGTAAAAGATGGGTGGAGCACTTTCATCAGCTTCTTGACAGACCTCCGCCAATCAGCCCTCCAATACTGCCACTATCGAGCCAAGAGCTAGACTTATGCTGTGAGAAACCCACAGAGGCTAAAATTGAGAAGCGTTTAAATCCCTAGAGAACAACAAATCAGCAGGCCCAGATAACATCCCTGCAGAGTTATTGAAAGCTGATATTAACACCTCAGTGCATATGCTACATGGCCTCCTAAGAAAGATCTGGGAACAGGAATGTATACCTTCAGAATGGAAGGAGGGAATCCTGGTCAAAATACCTAAGAAAGGCGACCTAAGCTAGGGTTGTCCACATTATGCCGGCATAATTTTGAGCATAATAGTGAGGCAAAAGCGTCAAGCATTAGCTGGAATAATAGTGCAAAGTTTCTTCGACTCTTTGTGCTTTATATAAACTTTGCCAAAACCATGGGATTCCCACACAAGACACTGGCCCAGGTACCACATTTTAAGACCACGCCTTGTTACAAAGTAGCAAAAACATGGCTTCCCGCAGTTCCAGTTCTGCAAAATTGTCCACTGCCTCCTTAGATTGTTTTCATTTACATTTGTAATCAACATAAACCTGTCTTCTGTGGTCTTTTATTTATTTTTATGTTAATTATAATGGAGCATAATAGTGATGCTATTTGAACATAATAGTGACATTTGTTGAGCATAAAGAATTAGCATAATAGTGTGAAACATTGAGCATAGTGTGGACAACCCTAACCTAAGCTTGTGTAAGAACTATAGAGGAATCATGCTTCTGCCAACAGCTGGGAAAGTACTGAATCGTATTATTCTAGATCGTATGAGAGATGCCTTAGACGAGAGGTAGCGTGAGAATCAGGCAGGTTTCAGACCATCAAGGTCAACCTCAGATCAAATAGCCACTCTTCGTATAGTTGTGGAGCAATCGCTTGAATGGAGCTCACCAGTAGTACACATCGATTTCGTAGATTACGAAAAGGCATTCGACAGCCTGGATACAAATGTCTTGTGGGACCTGATGAACAGCTACGGAATTCCGAGAAAGATTATATCACTAGTGAGGAATACATACGACGGAATAAGTTGTCGTATTCTTCATGATGGGGTTCTTACAGACTAGTTAAGCATTAAAACGGGAGTCAGACAGGGTTGTCTTCTATCACCGTTCCTTTTCCTTCTTGCCATCGATTGGTAATAAAACAGACAACAACTGACTCGAGAAAAGGAATACAGTGGACCCTTCTGGACCAACTCGAAAACCTAGAATTTGCCGATGATTAGGCACTTTTGGCCCATACTCACTCTCAGATGCAAAAGAAAACCTCAAAACTCGAAGCTGTCTCATCTAAATTAGGACTTAGCATCAATACAGAAAAGACTAAGATCATGAGGACGGATAACAAATCGATTGAGCGAATCACTATCAATGACCACGACATAAAAGAGGTAACATCATTCACGTACGTAGGCAGTATCATCAACGTCACAGGACGAACGGGCGAGGACGTTCTGTCAAGAATAGGGAATGCACGTAGCGCATTCAATATCTTAGGGAACATCTGGAGATCCAGGGAAATACCAACAGCCACAAAAATGAGAATATTTAATTCTAACGTAAGGTCTGTATTGCTCGATTGTTGTGAAACCTGGAGAATGACGAGAAGACCTTGTCAAAGCTACAGACTTTCATAATAGACGTCTGCGCAGAATCCTCCGTATCTACTAGCCTTCT
Organism: Siderastrea siderea; assembly: GCA_964030785.1. NCBI lineage: Eukaryota > Metazoa > Cnidaria > Anthozoa > Scleractinia > Rhizangiidae > Siderastrea > Siderastrea siderea. The sequence continues at coordinate 33,661,190 of OZ034971.1, forward strand.
ACAATTATTAACTTCAACCTGTGGGAGGCCACAGGGCAAGCACCTGTGAAACAACAGATCATGAGCAGGAAATGGACATGGATAGGCCATACACTTAGATGACCAATGGACTGCATTGCCTGGCAAGCTCTCTGGTGGAACCCACAGGGAAGCAGACGGAACGGGAGACCACGTAACAGCTGGAGGAGGGACACATAACGCGCTATACAGTTGAAGAACTACACCTGGACGCAGATGAAGCGCCTGGCCAGGGATAGGGGGGATTGGAGGAGTTTTGGAACAATAAAATTGTGGAAGAGGAGGGAAAACAAATTTTGGAGGAGGAAATAGAAGGTGTGATGAGAAAACTAGGATACTGTTGAGTCAAAGATAACCTTCAAATGAATAAGATAGGTATGACTTTGCTTTGTACTAGTTGAGCCTTTGGAATAAAAACTTTGACTATGTGTAGATGGTTTGTCGGCGCCATCTTTAAAATGCACAGTTTATGAATCAGTGAACCGAAAATAGTTTCTTTTTGTTAAATAACAATACTTGTCTGCAGTAACAATGAAAGCGGCAAGAAATGGAAGCCTGCACAAGGAAGTCAAGGTTAAGTGATTTTGAATCACAAATGAGATGCGAATTGGAAACCTGTCAAACCGGTTATATGCTAATGTCAGAATCCACCAAATTGAGATCAAATTGCTACTCTTAGAATCATCATTGAACAGTCATTAGAATGGAACACTGGGCTATACCTGGTTTTTGTTGACTTTGAGAAGGCATTTGATTCGGTGGACAGGGAGGTGATATGGCAAATCTTGTGGCATTATGGTGTACCAGAAAAGATTGTTAATGTGATTCGATGCTTCTACAGTGGTTTTGAGTGCCAGGTGATTCATGATGGATTCCTGACGGAACCATTTCAAGTCAGAACTGGGGTGAGGCAAGAGTGCCTACTCTCACCTTTACTTTTCTTGGTGGTCCTCGATTGGGTTAGCAGGGAAGCCTATGGAGCTGGAAGAACTGGCATCCAGTGGTCCTTCACGCGCAAGCTAGAAGATCTTGATTTTGCCGACGATCTTTGTTCGATGAGCCAGAAGTTACAACATATGCAAGAGAAGGTGGAAGCACTTCAGCACGCAGCAGAGAGAGTAGGACTTAAGATCAATAACGAGAAGACTCAGGAAATGAGAATTCAAGCCAGAGACGATAGCCCCATTCATATTGGGGATGAAGTCATCCAAAGGACCGACCATTTCACCTATCTTGGTATTGTGGTGAGTGAGTCAGGGGGAACAGAGGAGGACATTGTTGCCCGTATTAGGAAAGCGCAACAAGCTTTTGCAACCCTTAGATCTGTATGGAAGTCAAGAGTTATTTCCCTGAATACTAAACTGAGGATATTTAACTCTAACATCAAGTCAGTATTACTATATGGATCGGAAACTTGGCGATGAACCAAAGCTTTGCTTTCCAAGGTACAGTCCTTTCTGAATAAGAGGCTCAGGCAAATAATCGGTATCTTCTGGCCAAATGTCATCACGAACGAAGAGTTGTGGGCACGTACAGGGCAAGAGGATGTAGAAAACACAATAAAGCGGAGGAAGTGGAAATGGATTGGTCATACTCTGAGGAAGGCACCAAACAACACCACACGTATGGCCATGGAGTGGAACCCCCAGGGAAGGAGAAGTAGAGGCAGACCGAGGCAGTCGTGGAGGCGCACGGTGTCTAAGGAACTGGAGAACATCGGGAGGACATGGCGCGAGGCCAAGTTACTAGCAAACAACAAAATTCGGTGGAAAGCTATGGTGGAAGCCCTATGCCTCTCGAGGGGCTAAGAGGATCAAGTCAAGTCAGAATCCACCACATTTTCTTCATGAGTACAAGACAATAGCCTATGACGTCATCGACGTAAATATACTCCGCCTCAAATTAATGAGATTCCATTTCAAAAAAGAGGATAATTCGGACCCTACTATACAATTTTTTCTTTTAGTATCATGGGTGCCAAATTACTTCTTAATTTTGGCGCGAAATTTCAGCGTTAATTTATAATTTCACGTGTGAAATTACAAAAATGCTATGGCAACGGGCCTATAGTTCGGTTAAAAGATGGCATCGAGGTTAAGGATGAAGATGTTTTGTGCAGAACTGCAGCAACAAAATTTGCTTCTGAAATTTACTTTCGTTAAAACAAGTTTGCTGTGCGTATTTGAATGCATTTGTGAAGCCTTGCTCGATGGAGCAAGATGGTGTTCGGTTCAATGAAATTGCCGGATAAAATGTGGGTAACCTTGGCCGAGTGATTTGTTTTGGTACTTTTCAAAAACTAATTCAGAGTCTGGTGTATTTTGCTGTCGGTTACAAATACACGAAATCGTCAAAGCATGGTAAAAACTTACCACAAGATTTTTTCATTATTTCACTCAGAAAATTGTGAATTTTAGCCAAACTGTATGCTTTAAACTTTGCAATGCTTGGAGTTCTCGATGTGATAAGCTCAAAACCCCACGGTTATTAGCGTAATTTGACACTCATGATATTAATAGGTAAACAAATGGTAGACTCATTAAATTACGAAATAATTTCACTTGCATTTTGTCAAAATTCTCATAATTTCCCGAGCCTTTAGGGGAGGGAAAGGGGTACGAGTATTTTAACAAAACGCGCGTGAATTATTTCCTAATTTCACTCGTCACCATTTGATTACAAATACTAATAAGATGAAAATAAAAATCACGCTAAGGACAATCAAGCCGACTAATTTATCATGCAGTAACTGTAATATTCATTTTGGTAACCCAGAATCATTAATGATGGCTGTTTACACAGGCAATTTTAAGTGCAACTTCACATCAGCCTGTGTATACTTTAGGCCCTTTTTAGCTCCTATTTTACGGTGATTTCATGGTGATGTGACAGCACCTTTAAATGTTGTGCAGTAGCGGGGAACAGAGCGCTTGTGACGTGGCTATTAAGAGTTTTTACGTCATCACCCAGAGCAAGCACCCTGCTTACTTCTCATCAATATCGCAGTCAAATCGCCATAAAATCATACTTAGATGACCCTTCTTTAGACAAGCTATTTAAACCCGCACTTAAAAACGTACAAAACTTAAATCGTCTGTGTGACCGACCGTTCAGAGAGTCGAGCAATTATATCAGATGAACCATTTCTTTATGGGCAAACAAATTCGCAGCAACATGGGGAATCAAGACGGCGGTTACGTTTGCCGCATTGCCATTCATTAATAATAGGCCGGTGGGTGCATTTAATCGTGGAACCGTCTGCGTATTTGCACCTCAAATCCCAACTGGCGTATATGCAACTTTCCAGAAGTCTCCAAGACTGACTGCTACATGATTTGAAACTCCGTAGTACTGAAAGAAAACAATACACAAAAGTAGAAATTTTGGTCATGGTTACATCTAAAGAACTATTGGCAATTCGTGTTATTTATTAACATCCGAACACGATGAAAACCCAAAAAGATAAATCAAATACTTCAAGTAAGTTATAGCGGAGCACCATACTTATACAGCATGCTGATAATTTTTCATGATCATGGCAAGCGGAATGGCTCGCGGGCGCGTGGGCCGTACGTACGTACGTCGCATTACATGACAGTCTTATATGAGGCAATTCTCTCCCAGCTTCTAGCCAACGGCGTGCGAGGAATCGCGTAAGTCTTTTTGGCGTGGCAAACTGGATGTTGGCGTATTCAGTTTTTCTTGACTTTTCACGTTAAAGAAAAAGTTCAGAAGATTACTCAGTTGTCTTTGTGGTGGAAGGCGAAAAGTTCAATTTGCGAAAATTGCCTTCGAGGTATTCATCTTTGTTTTCTTCTGCGGAAAGATCGTCCTGTTCTGAAACACAGCCGAGTAAGTGAAGTTTTTAAAGGGTTTAACGTACATCGGATTTTAAGCATTACGGTCAAAAAATTACAATTTGAAATGGGAATTTAATTTATGTCATTAGATCTGTGTCATTTACTTTTTATTTATGGTGACGTTGAAAAAAACTGTTAGAAAACGCGCTCAGATTTGAGACAGATGTAGTCTTGAATATTTTGTGCTTAGCCGATTTTACTTGAGTGGACCAACCCACGATGCAGAAACTGTGACGCGAATTTCATCTCAATAAGTATAAAGTGGTGGGTTTTCGGATAAACTTTTTCAAAACTGATTTCTCTGACCATTATTTTGTGTCAAAGTACAGTGAGGGACTGTTACATGTGTGATCTACTTTGCGCAAGCATCACTTTCAAACGAAACGTTGCTTTGAAATTTGACTGTGGGCTCCATCTCTTTGCAATTGGGCAATTGTCGATTTTATTGTCCTAGAAGTTTTCAATTGTAATGTTATCTTTTAAGCGAAGCAGTTGTCTTTAATTGAGCGACTTAACATGTTTACAATAACTTTCTTGAAATGTTTGAAAAACGTTTTCAAAATAGCCTTGAAATTTATACCTTGTAGTTCCCACTTCGAAAGGAATTGCTTGCCGATAACTTCACTCGATTTATGGGGAAAATTAATTAAACGCTTTACTAGGCAAAAAAGTGCTTATCTCATTGAAATTTCATGTTTGTGAAGGTTTCTAGCCCCTTCTTTTGGGTTTATTCATTCAAGGAATTTTCATGAATGAACAATCTGATGAGAAAAAAACTTATGTTTTGATATGTACGCCTTTTGAAGGTTAGTGCATAACTCTCGATATTTTTCTTTGAGCAATTCTTTTTTCGCATGTGGTGTATTTTATTTCAGTTGTGGAATATTTTATCTTGCTCATTTTGTTATGTTTTTTGGTTTCTTCATTTGAAGTGAATGACATTTCTGTCCTAATTTAGCGACTAAACTTAGAATCGCCGATTCATTCAGCGAGTTCAGTGTGGCACGTTTTCGTGTCCGTCTTGTTTTTAACCTCTAAGCCATTTCAGCGTGTCTTTAGCTACAGATCGGAATGCAAAAAATTTCTTAAGTAACTGTAAGCGAAGCATTTTTCGGTTTAAATCTATTTTGTCTAGAAAGAGACCCTAAAAGATTCCTAAAATTAGTTCTGGGTGCGTTCTTGAAAGCGCCTGAATAATACTTCGCGGGCGAAAAACTTGTGCCATTTTCTCTCTGTCAGTTCGCGCGTACTTGAAAGGTTCGGAAAACATCTTTTGGGTAATTTTTCGGTAAACTGTTTGATGTAGAGGCAATATTGTTTATTTTGGCTAAAATGTTTCATGGTTGACAGAACTAAACAGCCAGAGGGATAAAAAGCAAACTGCGGTGACGAACATGACAAGACAACGCATGTTGTAAAAACATTGATTTATGAACTTCACGTTTTTACAATGTTTTGACAACATGCGTTGTCTTGTCATGTTCGTCACCGCAGTTTGCTTTTAGTTCCTATTGAAGTTGAGATGGCCGAAGAATAAGAGCCAGAGGGATGCATAGGAATAAGTGAGAAATGCGTGTTTGCATTAAAAAGTCTGTCGAGTAGCTTCCGGGAGCATTGTAAGCGGGTTCTTTAGAGCGATTGTAGTTTTACAAGATAGTACTCTTATTGAACTTAAAAAGCTTAAAAAATGCTACATATAGAGCTGCCGGTGAAAGTCGTGCTGAAGTCTTCTCTTTGAAGAAAAATAATATGTCAACTCTCTATTTCTTCAGCGGTCCTCATGTTTTCCCTTGTCGTTTTTCACCGTTTTAGGCGAATAACCGCACAACTAAAATGTAATGTATTTTACGGGCCAATAAGTATGAAAAAGAGGTTTCAATTTCGTCTTTACAATCCACAAATGCACTCCAATATCTTCAAATTTAAGAGCGTTAGGAGGACCAGGATAAAAACGCAGAACAATTCACGAGTAAAAACATCAGTTTTATGATAGCACGACCTTTCTCTCTCTTTTGGAATGCTTTTAAAATGAAAGTCATTGACAAGTGTTTTTGTTTGTCTTTGAACATGGCGTCTTCGGACCCTCATATGGTCACTTCTGTTTCCTGTATGACGGCCAAGTCCTCTAATCTGTTTTTGCTCTCCGAGAACGCTTCTCCACCACACTGTGTTGAGAGGTTTCTTCCCACTTTTAGTGACCTTTATTGGACCACTACGTGGAGGGAACTCTTCCTCTTTGATCAGGACCGGTCGGTTATTGATCTGAACTGGAAGATCGCCCATGGCGTTTTGTATTCTGTTGACCGTCTTTTGTCTTTTGGTTATTCTTATGACCCTTCGTGTTTTTGTAGTCCGGTCTTGGGGACCACGTCTTACCTTTTCGTTGATTGCCTTCTGGCTCAGAGTGTTTTGTCCTGGTTACAGTCTGTTATGTTCTCTTTCTCTCCTTTGTGCCCTTCTATTCTTTGTCGACATGTTTTCTTTGGTTTTTCTCCCAATGAGCTTCGTTGTGTACCTCGTATCTTTGGTTATGTACTTTGTCTGTGCAAGTACTTCATCTGGCAGGCCCGGAACGACTTCCGCTTTCGTAATGTCCGTCCAGGTGCTACTGTGGTTATTGAAAGGGTTAAAGCTAGGGTCAAGTTTCACCTCTTCATTTTCTTCAAGCGTTTTCGGTCATCTCGGCGTCGTCGGTACTTTCATCGACAATGGAGTGCTCGTGGCATCGTCGGGTCTGTCAGTGATGATTGTCTTACTATCAACTTGTAGTTTTTGGGAGCACGTGAGCAATGGCCGCGACTGGCCACGTTTTTTGAGCGGGAAGAAATCTCTCCCTCTGTGAACCTGGTATCATCATGAAAGGTTATTTCTGAGACAAAGGTCAAGCATAAACAGTAAGAAGAACAAGAGAGGCGCAAAAGGTTCAACAGAAGAAGAATTAACTGTGTCAAAGCGACCGAATATGGAGACCGACAATGAACGGACCAAAGAAGAAGTAGAGGAGACCGACGCTACAGAACCAAACCTCTCCGATATTCGGGCTCTACTTCTAAGCATTCAAAAAACCACAAATAATATCCTTAAGGAAGACAATAAACTCTCAAACGAAGTTGGAGAACTCAAGTCTTCGCTTAAAAGATTGGAAAGTGAATTTCTCGCAACAAAGTCGACACTTAACAAGGTGCAAAACACCAACAAAGAACTTAGAGTCGAACTCGACCCTACGAAGCGAAAAATTTCTCAGCAAAGAGACCAAATTGATGAACTGCAGGAGGGCTTTGACGATTTGGAATAATACTCGTGAAAGAACTCGCTCGAAATTGTCGGTGTTCCAGACAGCATACGAGATAACGAAGCGGCAGTTTTGAAAATTGCCGAGGCGCTGAATGTTCAGGTGAAGGCCGAAGACATCGACATTTGCCATAGAGTGAAAAGAAAAATATCTAATAAATAAATATATATAATTATACGTTTTGTCAGTCACAAAGTAAAATCTGCACTTTACAAACAAAGAGTTAAACTGAAACATGTACACTTTGCAGAAATATTTACGGATGCCACGGCAGCAGATCGAGTCCAAGCCAACAAGATTTTTATTAATGAAAACTTAATGGCATTTCGCAGAGAGTTGGTGGGAAAAGCTAATGCACGGAAAGAGGAGCTATCGCTACGTGGAGTATGGACCATTGACGGCAAAGTGTTTGTAAAGTCATCCCCCGAAGGAACACCCGTTCGAATCTATTCCGAACATGACTTAAATAACCTCTAGACCTCTTGGCTGTACACAGTAGGACTTGACAATAGTCTCTTATTTCGTTCTGTGACTATACACGAGGGAGGGCTTTCGACTGGACTAGGGCGAAGGACCGTGAACAACCTCTTAAAAGTTTTTTTTTTCTATTTGTCAATTTTTTTTTGTGAGTGTGTGTTTGTGCGTGTGCTTTGCGTCATTTCTTTTTTGCCGATTATTACAAATATCATCATTTACTTTTTTGCGGGATTAATTAACTGTTCTCTTTTTGTACATTAATTATTATATTAGTTTAAGAATTTTGTGCAATGCAATGCAGTACCAAATGCAAAATTATTTCGTTAAATGTTAGAGGTATGAGAGACCGGAACAAAAGAAGGAGTATATTTACATATTTGAAAGGCCAGAAAGCTAATTTTTATTTTCTTCAAGAGACGTATTCAGATGCAAATGATGAACTATTGCAATTGTGGCAAAGTTAATGGGGAGGTAAAATTCTTTTCTCTCATGGGACGTACCACAGCAAAGGTGTTTGTATCTTATTTGATCCAGCCACAAAACTTAATGAAGAATGCAATTTTACTAACAAAACAGGAAGAATTATTCTGATTACCGTGTATTTAAATGGCGTGAAAATCTCGCTATGCAATATGTACGCACCCAACAACCAATCAGAGCAACTAGAGTTTATTCATGAATTAAACAATTGCATCATAGACAGGTCTGAAATGTCCCATCATCGGAGGTGATTGGAACTGTACGCTAACAAAAAAAAGACAAAAAAGGCGGAGCACTTTGGAAACCTACACCATTTAGAAATTTGCTATTGACAACTATGGAAACTTTTGATCTAACTGACATTTACAGAACCCGGCATCCGAATTCACAACATTTCTCGTATGAATCTAAATCTTTACAAGTTGGGTCGAGAATCGATTTTTTTCCTCGTCGCAAAATTTTTGGTAAAGTTTGTAAGCAATGTTGGAATTACCAGTTCGATCGCACCTGATCATAAAACGCTTCTTCTCTGTCTAGCTTTGCCTGAGACGACCCCAAGGGGTCTCAGATTTTCATTAGTGATGTTATGGAATACACTAAAATGGAAGAATTAGCAGGTGTCCTGGTATCTCTCGACTTTAAAAAAGCATTTGACACATCGGAATGGCAGTTCATAAAAAGCGTGTTAAAACTCTTTAACTTCGGTGAAAGTGTAAGGCAGTGGACGAGTGTCTTTTACACTAATGTAGAAAATGCCGTTCTAAATTGGTTTAAGCCAACAAGGGGAGTAAGACAAGGCTGTCCCCTATCGCCATATCTTTTTATTTTGAGTGCAGAAATATTATCCAGTAAAATCCGTCAGAGTAATATAAGCTAGTTAAAGGAATAAACATTTATGGGAACGAAGTTAAAGTGAACCAATTTGCAGATGATATCAATCTCTTTTACGAAGATATTACTTCTGTTGAGAAATCCCTCTGTTTAGTTAATGAATTCGGCTCTATTTCCGGTTTAAAACTTAATGTCAAGAAAACCAAACACTGTGGTTGGGTAAATGGCGCAACAACAGAACGACGCCGTTACAGCTGTCATGGCCACGCGATCCTGTCAAAATCCTTGGAATATACTTCTCTTACGACGGAAAGAACGACGATCACTATAATTTTAACTTATATAATTAAAGTTCAAAAACTTCAGACTCATATAGATATGTGGAGCTCAAGAAGACTCACTTTATATGGGAAAGTTTTGATTACAAAATGTTTAGGATTGTGGAAAATTTTATACTCAGCATCTAACATCAACGTGCCTAAAGGTATAGCCAAAGCTGTTAAAAGGAAACTCTTTAGTTTCCTTTGGAACAAAAGAAGAGATAAGATTAAAAGAGAAAGCTTATATCAAGATTACGAAAATGGTGGTATTCGCATGACCGATGTAGATTTAATGATAAGGCTATGCGTCTGGCATGGATTCCACGTCTTTTGAAGCATGGAAATTTGAACTGGAAATCATGAGTACCTGACTTTTACTTAAGAAAGCTAGGCGGTCTGAAGTTTTTACTACGATGTAATTATGATGTGACTTTCTTAAATTCAAAATTACCTTCTTTCCATAAATACATGCTATTCTTCCTCGATGAGCTTAAAACCCTTTATAATTATGACCTGGGCAAATGGTTTTATTTAACAACCGAGAAACACTAATAAATGGCAAACCTTTTTCCATCAAAGAATGGTTTTCTAAAGGGATTATCGCCATCAGTGACCTGTTAGATGAACAAGGCCAGTTACTTTCATATCAAGCCTCTAAAACGAAATACAAATGTAAAACCAACTTCTTAAATTACTATCAAGTTACAAGTGCTATCCCGGTCACCTTGCTTTCTAGGAGTAGGAACAAATATTTACAATCTTTTCCCAAGGATATCTCCTTGGAAAACCACTCAACTATCGAATTTAATAATTCAACTAAGTTAAATCTTGCCAAAGTAAAGGATTTTTACAGGTTATTGAATACGAAAGTTCACCATTGTTCACATACCGGACCAACTGAGTGGAGTAAATCCTGGCTAATAAACACAGAACAATGGAATATAATTTTTAGATCAGTTAAACAGGCTTCCAAAGAAAACAAGCCCAGGGAATTTCAATTTAAATTTCTGCACCGAGTTGTTGTGACTGAAAAAGAATTTTGTAAATTCGGTATCAAAGACGATAGTGAGTGTTTATACTGTGGAGAACAAGATTCAATAGAGCACACCTTTTCAGACTGTTATTTTACTAAAGACTTCTTGTCAAAAGTGGTGCAGTGGTTTAATAACTGTAATCAGTCTACCTTTATGCTGTCAGACCAAGAATATTTATTTGGGGTCTCTTCTAATCTTACCAGTAAGAAACTAATGAAAAAAATTAATTTCATCTTGCCCTATGCCCGTTATTTCATTTATACAAATAAGCTGCATAATAATTCTATTCTCATCAGAGATTTTGTAAGGAAAATTTCCACTAAGTACATATTAGAAAAGTTAGATTAAAATTTTACAGTATTGTTACTCCTTCTCCGGTCACTATTCTATCTTCAATGTAAAAAAAATCTCTTTTACTACCTGCAACTTAAGTGTTTATAAACTCTGCAACTGCAAATATGTAACTGTTCGGTTTATTGCATTGAATTGTATTGTATAGATGTGTGTGTTTATCAATAAAGAAATTAGAAAAAAAACACTTGTAGTTTTTCTCTTCTGGAACTGTACGGTCCTCGCTAGCCAGTGTAGGTGAACCCGTCCTTCGGGTCGGGATTAGACGGTCCCCTGGTGACCTCCTTTTGAGGTCTGCCATTCACCGTTGGCTTTGAGGACCTTTTCCACGGTCTTTGTTTGTTTGAGCCGCGCTTTGTTACGCGTCTTTTCATAGTGTGTGCCGTCTTGTGTTTGTGTGTGTTTGGTGTAAATGCCTGGCTGCGGTTTTTCTACCGGGGCGCTGTTTCATGTTTGTGCGTGTTTGTTGTGAATGCCTAGCTGGGGTGAGCTTCCCGTGGCGATGTTTTATGTTCTTGTGATTATCGTGAATGCCTGGCTGTGGGTGAGCTTCCCGGAGCGATGTTTCATGTTAGTTAGTTCTAGGGTGCGTTTCTTTGGGAAAATCCAAATCCGGATTCTTGTATCCAAAAACGGATTTTGCGTTTCTTTACCTAAATCCGAAAATGGATTAATCACGGATTAGTGATCTGAAGAATCCACGCTCCGAGTGGATACATCAGATCAAATCTAAATCCGGACTTTTAGGATTCATGATCCATGCGTTTCTTTGGGGGACGGATCCGAAAATAGTACATCTGTCAAGCGGTCTTCCATGCAAATTTACTGGTCTCGCCATATTTTCGCTCGGTCTTGCGTGACAAAACATTCGATCGTGAAAAAGAAAATTCAGGTGATTATTCCGTTCCGTATACTTGAAAAGTTTTCTCCAAAAGTACAGACAGAAGCATTGACACGTCAGGATAACTTCATTTGTGTACCATTTTGTAATTCAGGGACCAGATTTTGCTAACTGTGAACACAAATAGCGAGTTCACTTGAACTACTGCAGATACTGTCCCTGTTTATAAATTATTTGTATTCCATTCTAGTTGAATTCTTGGGCAGTACGAGAGAAATATCGTTCTGACATATATATTGCGTGCTTCCAGCCTGTCTTGTCATGAAAAATAATCCTTTTTCGGATTTTGCGTTTCTTTGGTGTCGAAGAATCCATATGATCTGGGATCACAAATCCGTTTTCGGATTTTCCCAAAGAAACGCACCCCTAGTGTTAGGTAGTTAGTCAGGGTACCTCTCGCGTTTTTAACTTGTGGTTAGTCCTGTCTGGTCCTGTATACGTTTGTCCGGTACTGTGTGTAGGGAGCAGGCTTCGATCCCCGGTTGCGTTTGACGTGCTGGTGCACCTCCCGTTTAAGGTGGACCCGTTTTGGGATGAGTCTGTCTGTCTGGCGGCCATTGCACTCACCCTACTGGGGGGCCGGCCATTCACCTTAAACATAAAAAAAGAAGTGTTTTTTAGATTTTCAGTACATATAAAGTCACTGTATAGAGGACAACGTTGATGTAAACTAACTGTTTAGTTTTAGATTTAGCCAATGTCTCACCTAACATGAAACCGACAGTTTCAGTCAGACGCTCGGGAGCAGTATTGTATTCTGATATTTTGCAGTGAAATAAAGTAATCACTGCTATGTAATAACTTCATGTTGTCCTTTTCACATGTGGTATTTTCTTTTAGGGGGAAGGGAAACTGATGAAAAACCTTTCCCTTTCCTGGCCTTTGTAATTATTTTGTCCTTCAGTGATTAGAAAAAGTAAACAAATTGTGCAACAACTTCGTGGAAGAAAAACAAAACAGCACCTAATAACCCCGCCGATGGTCTATAAAATCTTAAAAAAACCTACTTCCTCTCAATCTGGAAAATTCTCAGTAGCTGTTATAAACTGCAGCAACAGATGGACTGAAATCCGGGTCGACTAGACTGGCACTGAAGCAAACGAGTAGCCGATTTTGACATAAACGGCCAAGTGGCAATCTAGCCGAACGAAAACGAACAAATGGAAAACATCACGCGAAATTTCACTTTCGGTAAGGTCAGACAAATATACGGTTAACTAGAAACAGCATTTTTGCATTTGGAGTTGATGATTTATTCCCCATGGAATCTTGTCTTGAGGACTAGCGTACGCCATATTTAACGACTTCAGTGAGAGTATTTTCAGAGGTTAATAAGTACTAGCGAAAAAAGTGGAGCTCGGCTTTTAGGCTTGGCAAAATCTATATATTATTTTGTTGACGTAATGAATATATGAAAGACATATATGACCTGAGGTATTAACATGAAATGAGAGGAATGATCTTCGCTTTTGAGCCTGAAAAAAAGTTTCAAGGCTGCAACGGGATTTGAACCCACGACCCCCGCGATACCGGTGCGTTGCTCTACCAACCGAGCTATGAAGCCTTGAGATGTTGGGAGCAGCTCAATTTTGGGTTCTTACATCCCGCATGTGGAACGGATGACGTAATGAATATATGAAAGACATATATATGAACTGCGGTATTAACATGAAATGATTGGAATGATCTTTACAGTGCGTAGCAATTTAAGCAACTGCTTTTTAGCCTGAAAGAAAGTTTCATAACTACAACGGGATTCGTACCCATGACCTCCGCGATACCGGTGCGTTCTCCACCAACTGGATCCATTCCATATGCGGGATATAAGAATCCAAAATTGACCTACTCCGAACATCTCTAGGCTTCATAGCTCAGTTGGTAGAGCAACGCACCAGCATCGTGGAAGTCATGGGTTCAAATCCCGTTGTAGCCTTGAAACTTTTTTTTTCGGGCTAAAAAGCAATTACTTAAATTGCTACGCACTGCGAAGATCATTCCACTCATTTCTTGTTATATTTTGTTGTTGTAAATGAGCCACGTTTCAAGTTCATTCAAGCGAACAGCCAATAATCCGAGGAGATTTGACAACCCTTGACAGTTAAATGATAGAATATGGGAACATTGCAAAAACAAAGCAAGACGGCTCGTGAATAAGAAAAATGTGTGTACAGTTTGAAGCCCGAAAAAATATTAAAGCTGCGCTCTAGAATGACCTTTCGAGCTTGGAATCACAGAACAGACCCCTCAAATATTAGAGGACCCTTCGGCTCTTTCGGGCTTTTTAAGAAACACTTCTCGAAAGAGAACAAGCAAAAAAAAGCCCCAAAATATATTTGAGGCCGAAAAGTTTCGGGCTATTTTTGACAAACGAACACCAGCTTATTCCTAGGAAAGAATAAGCTTATCTAATGTATATTACGTTTAAGTAAGCCTGTCCCAGCTTGTGATGAGCAAAGAAAAAAATCCACGGGAAAGTAAAACGGAGGTAGCTCTCTATCCTTTTACCCACTGGAGTATTTTTCTCAGACAAATTCTTTTCTACGCTCTACGCAGTTTTAACGCAGGGAACAGGCTGCGTCAGGAAACCTACTCGATTTATTGTGATATGCGAACGGCAGAAGGTACGGAGGGCGTTTTCTCACTAGTCGTTTTGAAAATATGTTGATTATTTTTTCCTTGATAGCTTTCTCTATGGCCTCGCCGCCTCGCGTTTACCTTTTGTTTATTAAATCACTAGTCGTTTGATCTAGCACCTACTGATCTCTGCCAGAACGCCCTGAGGGAACTGAATGAACTTGTTAATTGCTACAATAACATCTTGACAACTATTCTCGACAAACATGATCCATTTCAAAGAAAAATCATTACCATGAGGCCACGTGTACCGTGGTATAGTGATGAGATTTCAGCTGCAAAAAGGATGACAACAAAAGCAGAAGGGAAATGGCGCCTCACAAATTCCATACATGACCTAAACCGATAGACATCCGGAAGAAACCTTGCAACTCTGAATTTGATGGAAAAGGCGCGCTTCGATGTTTATCACAACCTCATTCAAGAAAACAGTTCGGATCAAGGAAAGCTCTTTGGAGTCTCAAAACAGTTGCTAAATCAACGTTTTGACTTTCCATTTCCTCCTCATTCAAGAAAAACGATGTTAGCAAGTGAGATAAATTTAGCAAGTGAGGTAAATTTCTTCTTTGAGAAGATTAGTGATATTAGATCCAAATTCAAAAAATGTCTCATCCAGGATTGTCACGACTGCGCACCTATCGTGTATCCACATACTCCGTCATTTAATTGTTTCTAAACAATTACAGAAGACGGGGCTTACAATGTTATCATGAAGATGACTAAGAAATCTTGCGTTCTCGCTCGAATTCCTACAACTCTAGTTTTCAATTGTCTTGATGTCCTTCTACTAGTCATAAATACAAAGATCAATCTTTCACCTGAAAGTGGTCATTTTCCTTCAGCATGGGAAGAAGCAATGTTGCTGTTTTAGAATTACCGACCTGTAAGTAATCTTTCGTTCGTTTCAAAAGTAACTGAAAGAACTGTGTTTCTTCAGATTGACGATCATATAAAGAAAAATAAGCTTTATCCGCCTCCGCAATCTGCTTACAGAAGGAATCATAGCACGGAAACAGTGCTTCTAAAAGTTACTAACGACATCCTGATGAAAATGGAGTCTCAGCATGCTGTTCTAATTGTCTTATTAGACGTGAGCGCTGCTTTCGACACAGTCGACCACAACCTACTTCTGCTTCAGTCTTCATTTGGAATTACTGGCACACCATTAGTTTGGTTTACCTTGTATTTGACAAACTGAAGACAACGTATTTTCCTCTCTTTTACCCTCTCTGAGAGTCTTGCACTTAACTGGGGCGTTCCACAACGCTCTTGTTTCGGTCCCCTATTGTGCATCATCTACTCTTCTAAACTATTTAAGATGGAATCCATCAGGAAATTGAGTGATTTTAATTTCCAGTGGACAAAAACCTTGTACCAGAATAATTTAAAGCATATCGCATTCTTTTTACACTTTTTAAGAGCTATAGATGTAATTTGTTATCTGTAATAACCCCAAAGACAATTTCTTATGGGAGCCCGAGAAAATAAATTTCAAATTTCGCAAAATAAAATATTACGCATATGTCACAATATGTCACGAGATCGTCAGTTGCTAAAAAACCTTGGTTCCTGAATCCATGACAAGTTAACAATGAACACTCACATGTACATATCTCACCAGTCCTATATCAATCTTTATTATTCAACATTGTCCCTATGCCCATATATGGTCAGGAAGCTCTCAATATCTGTCATCCATACATGACAGATGTCCAGTGACATACGTAGATGACCATATTTGGAAGTGCACTGCAGGGCTTGTTAAGACGGCCATTTAGAAAAGCGAGAAAGTTTTAGCGGTGTTTTCCAAAAATTTAAAAACACCCTGAGAGAAATTTTCCAAGATTTAATGCTCAGAGAAAGTCGAGGAGTATTTGCTTCAGCTTACGAGGATATCCAGCGGTTGATTTGGAATTTTTAAAGTGAGAACTCAACCAAGAAAATGCTACCGCTAGCGAAGCAGAATCTTCAAACTCACTTGCTCACGGAAAATTGTAAAGTTAAGAAGATTTTAATTCACTAAGAGAGGACTTATTCTCGGTAAGATCGCAATAGTTTTTCTACTTTAAACTTGTCATTAACAAATATGAGTTTGGAAATGAGTCTACTTGAAGTGAACGGTAGTAAACTTTGATTTCTTGAAATTTTGCTTTTGTGTTTATCCTTTGTTGCTAGCTTTAGGCGTTTTTATCATACAATTATGCAACTGAAGTTTTTCTTGTTATGAAAATGGTAGACGATGAGAATTTGCTGAATAACGAAACAATTATCCTGCTCAATCTTGCGGAATAGCCCCTGATTTAGCCAACTCGGCCTACGGCCTCGACGGCTAAGTATCAGGTGATATTCCGCACGATTTCACAGGATAATTGTTAAATATCAGCTTCACTGGCTACCAGTCAAGTACCCCATCGAATTCAAAATGCTGCTTATTACTTGTAAAGCAATTCACGACATGGCACCAGACTACATCTGCAAACTGATCAGTCAAACAACATCCACTAGATATGCACTGAGATATAATCACAAAATTATGCTAGAGGCTCCACACGGCAATATGCTCACAACACTTGGAGCGAGGGCATTCTCTTCTGCTGCTCCAAATCTCTGGAACAACCTGCCTAGAGACATTAATGACCTCGATTCTATATCTAGGTTTAAACGTAATCTTAAGTCATACCTTTTTAGTCTCGCTTATAATTTGTAATCTTGTTATCTTAGTTTTTACTTTTCATAAATCATCGTAACTATGCTTGTAAATTTTGTATATATTTAAGTATAATTTTTAGCTATTTTAAAATCCTTTTCATCTTTGTAAAGCGCATTTGATCATGTTTAGGTAATGTGCGCTAAATAAAATGATTACTTATTTATTATTATTATTATTATTATTATTATCATCATTATTACTATTATTATTATTATTATTAACTGGTCAGCAGTTAGACAGAATTGTATCGGTTGATAAATTCATGAACTGAAGCGAAATGCGGGATAGCGCGAGCGGAGTGGCGTTAATAACCTCTTACTAACTGAACACGAGGGCTGTACTATAGCTAAGCAGATAACATCAATTTCTCAGCAGAATCGTTCACTAGGAGATACAAGCGTGAAACAGGGATATTCTGCTATGTTTATTTTGTCATTTCAGTCGATTTGCCACTTAAAATTCGAAAGTGTAAGAAATATTTCTCCATTTGAAAATTCGACCATCATTCGGGTCATTTTCTCAAAATGGCCGCCGATGTCTTCATAATTGCATTTTTTCGCGTCCCCTTTCTATGAAAAAAAGGGATGTTTAAGAACACTACAACAAAAAATTTTATTAAAAAATGAAAATTAAAAAAACAGAGGGCCACAAGTTTATTAGTATGTATATACTATTATGTGTTTTACCCTCTTTAAATAAAGGCTTTACTTACTTACTTACTTACTTACTTACTTACTTACTTACTTACTTACTTACTTACTTACTTACTAAAAAAAATTACATAGCTGATTAGGATTGGTAACCAGCAAAGGAAAGATTGCTGGCAAAAGAGTCTGAAGGCTGACTCGGGAGTGACAAGCAGTACCCTTACGGTCATTCATTATGTCCGTAAGTATCTTAGTATTGAAAACATACCGGTAGGTGGTTTGGAAGTGATCTAGTATAATATATTAGCTTGGATAAAATGATTGAAATAGCTACTTCAGTGTTTGCCAAGCTTTAATGACGTTTTTCTGCGATAAAAGCGCTTTTGGTGATTCTATGTTCAGGATCGGTTTAAAGTGTCGGTTTTAGATCGCAAAAATCATTTGCCTCTTTTCAAGCTCATTAAAAAAAACTGCAGCACAGATTCATTTCAGGTAGATAAAGAGGGAACAATTCATTACAAAGCATCTTTAAATTCTGAAATGGAAATAGAATTTGAAGCCGAATAGCGCTCGGCTAAACCACGTTGTACAGTGTTTGATTAAACTGCACCATTAGATTGAACTGCACCATTATTTCTGATACTTTTTCTTTTCAGCGACTCGTGAAATGCAACTTCAGACAGTTCGGAAGAAATTGTTTAAAACAGTGGAAAACCAAAGCAATGACTGAATTAAATAATTGTTAATTCCTGTTTATGGACTGAATCACTAAATTTGAGGAGCCGCTTAAAATAGTGTAGTGTCACCAGATTTTTAAATGCTTCTAGGGTAAACGAACGTTTGCCATTACCTGTTCCCCAGCTAGAAGCTCACCACCGTCAAGGACGAGATATACTGCTAACTTTCCGCAATGACGTTGGCTCCATTCTGACAGAAGTTGTAAAATGTGGTGACGCCGTTCACTTGGCTAAGGCTGCTTCAATTTTACACAGGGAAATGCTTGATCACAAACTGAAATCCGATGTCACATTTCACAATAAAGAAGCAATCCCGCCATCACTTCTTGAGTTCGTGTGCATCATTGAACATGGCGCAGATATTAAACATGTAGTATATGAACTGCTTCACCAAGTAAAAGGAAGGAGTAAAGGTACACAGACATTTGAAAGACAGAGAGATGTCTTTGGTGTATACATTGGCCTGACAGTGTTTGCGAAAACTGGGAAAAGATAGCTTATAGATATGCTCCATGAGAAAGGCATCAGATATTTCGTCTGACAGAGGTTTAGAAATCTCTGAGCACCTAGGAGAAGCAGTTGTCACCCAATACGTACAAGATGGGGTCGTTTGTCCACCAAGTCTAAAAAAGGGGTTGTTCACAACATCTGCTATCGACAACATTGACCACAACCCAACTGCCACCACAGCTATGGCACCAGCGTTTCAATATTCCAACACCCCAGCTCCGACAATGCTGGTGAGGAACGTGGACCACTTAAAGTGATCGGGGATGGAAAGGCCAAGAAAGTGCCGGAGCTTCCGGGAGCATTGATAATACTTCACCTAGCTAAGACTAAGATAATGTTAGTTGACACGCATCAGAAGCTCACAGAAGCTGAAAACCTAGTGATCGATATCGATAACACGCGCTTAGAAATTGTCAATAATTTCAAATATCTTGGGGTCCTCTTAGACCACACCCTATCCTGGAGGGATCATGTTGAGTATATTGGCAATAAGATCTCGTCTAGATTAGGTATGGTGAGCAAGGTTCTTCCGAATTAGCCGCTTGTCTAATGCTTTATAACACTATAGTTTTGCCGTTGTTTGACCGCTGCTCGTCTGTTTGGGACAGCTGTGGTGCAAGGTTTATATGGTCAAGTTGAACAGACGTGCCGCCTGTGTTATCGGAGGTCGATATTTTGGTGCTGACGAGTTAAAGTCAACGCTCAGCTGGCCCAGCCTACAAGCGCACAGGAAATACCTAAAGTGCGTTTTAGTCTACAAGTGCCTTTATAGCACGGCGCCATCGTACCTACTCTCAGAGTTTAAACATGTCCATGAAATCCATGGCTATAATACCAGAGGCCATGATCTGCTGCAGCCTTCCACTTGCAAAAACTGCTTACTATCAGGGGAGTTTCAGAATAAACGGTGCTTGCGCATAGAATGCTATTTGCTTCGAAACATCAGGCAAATAAAGGAGCTTAACGAATTTAAGATTAAGCTTAAGGTGGCTTACTACAGTTTTTCTGAGACACAATTGTGCGCGCTGAGAAACTCTCTCTGACGCCACTTTTTCTTTTGCGCGCGCAATACTTTACGTCATCATCGAGAAAAAGCTGAAAACATCTCTGAGATCTGGCTTGTAGAAATCGCTCGTGGCGTACTATTAGCATTCTTTATCATGAATGGACGAAGTCTTGAAGAAGTTAGTGAGCGCTACCGGTATAAAATATCTGTGAAACCTCGACAAAAACCTCGAGGAGTTGTTGTAAAAATTCTTATGTTTATCGCACGCGCCATATTGCGCTATTTCAGCGCGCGCTGAAGTTGCACACATGCTCAGTTTTGCTCACGAAGGAGGTCGCAAAACACTCGCAAATCGATTTTTTGATCCCACTCTACTCGAAAACTGACCGTATAACCCACAGTCAAAATTCAGAATCAATTCATAGTAGTAAGTTTCACCTGTAGACAAAATATTAGCAAAATCTATAAGAGAGATTTTTAGAAATTCTCAAAAAAGCGAAAATTCGAGATTTTCTTCATTAGCAAAAATTCTGCCTTACAGATTTTCATTTTCTTTTGCATAGTTATTTATTTATAGCGACTTTCCAAATCCTGAAAAATTGAGGTAGGGTCGTACGGCTAGATTTTGAGAAAAAAGCCCTAACAAAGTCTAGTTTCCAGTCCCCTCCTAGCACTCGGTCTGTCATAAATGATATTTTCTAAGCTTCTCGTATTTCTTTTCCAGGATAATGAGGGTTAATATCATTTCTTTTAACAGTTGTAGCAACAAATGACCCAAAAGAAAACTCCTGTTTGCTTTAAACTAAAGTTTTAAAAGTCTAACTTTCTCTTCTGAAAACTGTAGTAAGCCACCTTAAACGCCATGTTAAGGAATAATACCTACTATCATTGATATTTTATTTGTAGATACAACCCATACGTTTAGTTTAGTTTAGTTTAATGTTATGTGTAGTACATATATGTTGCTTGGAAATTTGTGTTATAGTCAGTACTCCACTCAAACTAGCTATGCTAACCTGGATGCTCCTTTCTAAATATTGATTTAAATAAAAAATAAATAAATAAAAACTCCTGCTTTCATTGCCAAGAAACCTGCGCCACCAATAACGCCAGTTCTCTCCCTGCCATCTCCGGAGTCATTCACCACGCAATTAAAGCAGGAATATGCACGGCTTGAAGTAGTGGGCCTTACTGAGGAAGTGAATAACACTTTCTCAATAACATGGTCAGCCTACCATACATCACAAAAGAGAAGTCGACCGTTCGAAGTAAGCATCATATCCTTGCTGCCCCTCCTTCAAGATGAGGCCCATTCCGTTGCCACCATCCAGCGCGCGCTTCAAAAGAACAGCGAAACAGTAAGTTTTCCAAATCCTTGACAGACCCCTGTGGTCGCTGCTGATCAACCTCTCTACCCCCTAGCTAAACCAATCCAATGGAAGTGGCCAGAGCCCGGAGAAGATAAGTTCATCAAGATGTTTGGTGACCGTCATATAGAAGTGGCTGCACTGATACCATAGGAACTTCATGACAGTGGGTGGACGAGCTCTCTTATTGAGGCAGGCATTGCCTCATCTGGAACTGCTGAGGCGTATCTGTCAGCTTCAAGCGTCAAGAGAACACAGCAAGCACATCAGGGTGCTGCTTGTCACTCCCGAGTCAGCCTTCAGAATCTTTTGCCAGCAGTCTTTCCTTTGCTGGTTACCAATCCTAATCAGCTGCGTAATTTTTTAATTTTCATTTCTTAACAAAATTGTTTGTTGTAATGTTATTAAACATCCCTTGTTTTCATAGAAAAGGGACACGAAAAAATCCAATTATGAAGACATCGGCGGCCAATATGAGAAAATGACCCGAATGATGGTCGAATTCTCAAATGGAAAAATATTTCTTACACTTTCGAATTTTAAGTGGCAAATCGACTAAAATGACAAAATAAACACAGCAGAATATCCCTGCCAAGTGGCCAGAGAGTTTCACAAGGGGGACTTCGTGGTTCACAAATCTTGCAGAACATTTTCAGCAATTTCCACTTTTTAAATGTGGGTGCAAGAAAGACTGTTCCCAGAGGTGCAAATGCATTCGTCCTGGACTGACCTGTACGGCTTTGTGTAGCTACCCACGCCAGGTCTAGCCTCATCACCTCATCACGGACATTAATTGCCTGACTTTAGAATATATGCCTCATTTTCTCAGAATAATAATATTGGACAAGGATTATAGCTACAGATTACTTTTGTAGCCACTTCTTATGCTAGCGGTCTCAAGGGTTTTTACACTAGTCTTTAACAATTTTTGTCATTTAACCTAGTTAAAAATTACGAGGACGTAATTTAGATGAAACTGCTAAACTTCCCTAAGCTGTCGCTAAGGATAGTTACCTTAAGAAGAGTTATTTAGAGTATCAAGGAATTCGTTGCAAAACTGTGGTGATATACAGAAATTAACAGAAAGATTTTCAAGGGGATAATAAACTAGTGAAAACGTAGCCTGAACAGAATATTTCTTCAAAGTATCGCGCTTGTTTCATTAAGTAAACGATGATACCGTTATATGGGCTTGGCTTTCGCTGCCCCTCCATGGTTGCCATGGTAACAAAATGTGCTAAAGCAGGTACAAATAAACTTTTCTAATGGTGCAGAGGAAATTAAATAAACATAATTTTGTCAAACGAGTTGTTTAAAAAAAGTATATTTTCGAGATCCTTCGCCACCTTTTAGACAATGGCGGCCATCTTTAAAAAAATGGCTGCCAACTTTGAAAATTTTTAAAAACGTTATACTTTCAAATTGCAAGTGGTAAATCGACTAGAATTGAAGAACAACCAAATATGAACATTCCTGCCAAGTTTCATGCTTGTATCACCAAGTGAACAGTTGGACCTGTTATCCGCTTAGCTAACTGGGGAATATTGGCCCGACGTCGTGGTAGTACGGACCGAGCGCAGCGAGGTCTGTGCAAAAACGACCGAGGGCCAGTATTCCCCAGCACGGTCTCGAGCAAGTGAAGTTAGTAAGTAGTTTATTATATGGCATCATTTTTCGTACGAAACAACGCTTCCGGTAGTTAAGTCAAGTCAATTTCCGGTGCGATGTCAAGGAAAGAAGCCAGCGATTTTAACTGGCTTTCAAATCAGTTTCATGATCGTTGCTGTCGATCGGCAAAAACTTGCGTGGCTCTTGAATGAAAACTGCTCTTCTTCTACTCCTCTACAATACAAGATAGTTTTATTTGCAGATATTTCTTCGTTATGGGCGAAGACAACTCGGGAAAAAGAAGAATAATGAAAAGGCCGCGATAAAATCTCACAAACGTGCTTCTCAAAATGGAAATCGTGGCAGCGTGTTAGTCTGTAATGTGAACAAAGGAACACTAGAACGTAAAAAGAAAGACACTGGAAATTATCTCTCCATCAAATTCTGCAAGTTGTTTGATTCAGTGGCTTTATGAAGAACTTTGTGGATGCTCAGAGCAAATTTTCATCGCACTTAACAAAGTTGTTTTTCGCGCGAGCTACAGCAAGAGCGGACTTGTGAACAAGCCACCACAAGAGCAAAAACCTTGCTGAGGAATCAAGGTACACTGTTAGTTTAATACATGTACATGTAGCTTTAATTTGTTCTTGTGGAAAGCGCTGACTGAAGCGATGGCCAATATTAAACCAGACAAGAACGTGATCGTCTCCTTTCGATTTACAGTTGTCGATGAAAGCCGTTTGCTAGTAGTTTTGCAGTTTTGATTTTTTTTCTTGTGAGAAACGTACTCTTTCGTTAATGCTGAATTTTAATAATTATTGCTTAAGTCTTGGCCGATTTACTCGGCTCTTTACAGCTTACAATCTATAGCCGTACAAAAAGAAAACTATAAACACACACAGTCACTGAAGAACGTTGGCCATGCTTTTTGATTCACTGCCGGCGAGGCTTTTTCTCATATCGAAAAGTCGGTAAAGTTAATTGAAGAGCGTTTTTTCTAAGCAGACGTGTTTACCTCGTTCATTTGTTTTGTACCCGCTCCAAACCTTTCCTTTTTTCATCTTCTTGCGTTTTCGCAGTTTGAAGTTTGTGGGAGCGGGAGCGCGAAAAAAAAAATATCGAGAAAGGGCCGTTTCCATGGTAATGGTCCGTACTGTAAAATCTCGACCGAAAACTAACCAATCAGGACACTCGACTCAGACTGGAGAATTGCTTGCCATATAATAATAGTTTTTAAATCTGTGCAAAACTCATAGTATTAAAACCACCTGACGGCCCCGCTGACGTAATTCTATAGAAAACGCATTGGCGAGTTGACGTGTGTAGGGCCGGACGGTTGACGTTAGCTGGTCCGGAGCAAGTCGTCCGGTCTTGCACCTCACTTGTTTATTTAGCGCGCGAGCTTTTTAACATTCATTTAGTACATATATCTTATTAGATGTTTTGGTGTGAAGTATCGCCGTACATTTTATACGAGTTGTCCTGTATTTTGACGAGCTGGCAGGGTGAGTGAAAATACAAACATGGAGTAAAACCATACAGCGATACTTCACACCGAAACATCTAATGAGAGATTTAGTATCCAACTTAAACTTTTTCAACCTTTTTCAGTAACTTGAAAGAAAACTACAAGTGTAACAGGATGAGCGCGCGCCCGGTGCTGTACAACAACCAACTGTACAATATCGTGGGATATTTGTACTCGTTTTGCGCGCTTTCTGTACAATTACTAGTACAGTTGGATAATAATAACAAGGTTTTTTCGACATTTTTTGACAATATTAAGCATAAAACTTGTGGTATGATGAAATACTTATTGACTGAGTTTAGTCAGGCCTGTCGGGAAAATATTTGCCTAATACTTGAACCAGATATTTTCCCATCCGGCCCTCCCACTCAATCGACAGGTGCATAACATTTTAATCAGTTAATCTATCAATCTACTTTTTGCGCAAGGTGAGACGTGAAAGAACCTCATTTTGCAACCCTATTTAGAGAAATCGTTGATACCTACATGTACTTGTATGCCTGGCTTTGCACTTTCTTGGATCTGAGCAACTCTGGTCGTATCCTTGGTGACAAGAGCAACTGTAAGAACCTGGACTATTTTTACATTTTTGTTCACATCCACCATTGTTGCTGGCGCATTCGTCAATATCTACACCAATTCAAGAGAAATAAAATGAATTTCCAATCAACCGTACCGAAAAAGATGGTACATTTACCCATAGTTCTTAGCGAACAAGAACCCTTAAAACGCTCGAAAAAACGCAAAGAAAAGTTTTAAAAACTTCAAACATACAGAATGCATACAGAATGTTGCTAGCACAGGGACAAATTTATGCAAAACATATGGCTTTTTATGTGCCTACTTGCTGTGTTAGGTTAGCAAAGTATTGTGATAAAATGTACAGCCGCCATCTTTTTCCGTACGGTGGATTGTGCTAACGCATTCGTCAATGTCTACATCCATTCAAGAGAAACAAAAAAAATTCCAATGTGGTGATACTTAATAGTTTTAAGGAAAACTGACCTTAATCACGTGATGAAAGCTTCTACCTGAGCAAGCAAAGGTGTGTTTGGAACAACTTGCGAATGCAAATTTTTAATATTTCTTTAATCCAAGTTTATGCGCACTAGCTGCCCTTGAGATAAGTTAAAGGAAATTGTACCTTACTTAATGCAAAACTGGTGGGTTACGTGATGTGGTTCATCTTTTGCCCACTACATGGACTATCCTCTTTTTTCCCACATTCTATGTAACAAAAGCACTCATTGAACTATAGTAACTGAACTCCACCAAAATGCGTTGGGTCCTTTTTTTGTAACCGCTTTTTTATAACCGACATTACTGGTTTTAATTAATGGCTGCTGGGCTCTTAAAATAATTGATACTTTTTGAGAAATACTTCACCAAAATGCAAAATAAGAAACCGCAGACTTTTTCAACGTTATGCCTTTCTTTTTTCCTCACATAATCGCCGCTTTAATTTGAAATGTATACAAATTAATCATATCGTCCTCCCCCTCCTCCTTCTCTTCTTCTTTTTCTTTGACTTGGCGACTTATTCACAGTGTTTGAGGGTAGCTCTGAGGCCACAATGTGATGTTACATGTCAATAGGACTAAATCTATATATTTTGAAATTGCTAACAATATAAAAATCTGAGCAAGCAAATGATCATAAAAGCCTGTGCTTGCAATGGTTGTTAGTATAAAACATACCCCGGCACGTCCTCTCGCCGTGTAATTGGAAACCTTTTGGACATGTGCAAAGATAACTTCCGTGGGTATTGACACACCTATGGCTGCAGCCACCGTTTCTATTGTAACATTCATCTATGTCTGTATTACAAGAGGAAATCTGTTAGATCTGGGAAGTCGAAGTCCGAGTAAATGTCAGTTTCAAATGGACGAACGTTATTTCTTATTAGGTAGTTAGGTTGGTAGTATTGGAACAGCTTTTCTCTAATGATATCCTTTACAGTGAAAATGTTTTTCTCTTGCATAACTCATAACTGGCATAACTGACTTAACTGGCGTGACATAACTGAAAGCGACATTTAACGGTTCCTTCAATGTTCAACACTCATGGCTGGGAAAGCTAATGTAATCCGTCGCTTTAAATTATTTTCACATTCAAACCAAAGTTTTTCAGATAATCAGATAGATTTGTTCGATTTTAAAGGAATAGCATTACCTCTCCAACATTGTATTGACAAAAAGATTTTACTTGGTCTTGTGTTACCAGTGAAAACCACAAGAGTTTTGTGCGGTAGTGACATTACTTTGCTTTTTTGTCAGTAGCTGCTGTCTGCATTTATTGTTGGGGTAAAGTTAGCTATGTTGGGTGATTATCAAGCAGATGTTAGTGACGTATCTCTGTGCAGCTTTTGACTTTAACCCTATTTAGCCTGGGGGGGGGGGGACACATCGTGCTCGCGCTAACTTTAACTAATTATAACTTTTAAACGGCTAGACGAATAATCACCAAATCTCTTGACTTTTCCTAAAATTTATCAGAGAAAATTTTTCTGTGTCAATAACGTGTCTATGATGATTGACGTTTCCATAACAACCGTCTACTCGGGAGTGTATTTTGACCATTTTCTGTCTTTTTCAGTCTTTTTTCAATTTTTCCCCTTCGTCTGTAAGGAGAAGATAATCCCTTACTTTTTTGTGCTTGTTTTGATTAAGTGTGCTTCTTAGAACAAATTCATATATTTTTCGATGTTGTCATTGTCAACTGTATGACTGCCGGCTCGGGATTCAAGATGGCGGCCTCAAAATTCAAAATGGCTGGTTTGTGACGTCATTTGTGCCCTCCCTCCCCCCACATGCTCAGAAACTAAAAATAAGGTCAACCGCACGTCTACTCTCGTCACTTTTCTATATTCGTCCCTGAGTCCCCTACCATAAATGCTTAACTTATAGACCTACCTACACAATCGCCTGTGATTTCTCCTCGCAGTCCTTTTCCACAAGCTGTTTGTTATTTAAAAAGAAGTCAGCAGCATTATAGAGTGATCTCTTTAAAAACTCCCTCTGGGAAAATATCCATGCTAGCGAGTGACACCTCTGTTTAAACCTCTTACATTTCAACAACAAATAGGAGAGTCTAAGGGGAATGTTAACGAACAATCTGAGGAGATGTTAACTAGCAATCTGACTAGAATCAAGGTGGTGACTTCAGGTCAAGTTGTTGTAACACCCTGTGCCAACAACATTCTTTTATAGTATATTGCCAGTACTATCTTATCAACTTCAACAACGTTTTATCCATACGCCCTTTGGGAATGTTGGCCAAGGAATTGTTTTGGGAGTGTTTTGATGGCGTTAAACTGCCATTTTGTATTCACACGTTTATTCCCAGCTCCATCCTTTCCTGGCGATGAAATCATGACCATGTTAGGGGGTGCATGCTTTTGTCTCGCAAGATGTAAACCAACTTCGGTGGAAATCAAACGTGTAGAATTTTTTTTTTTTAATTGTTCATTTCTTTTTTTGCTATATACAGTACCTTGGAATGTTGGTATTGGCTATACGATGTAATCTAGATGGCCCAAACGTTAATTCTAATTACTTTTTTCAAGCGTTTTGTTTGTGGTGTCATGGCAATATCGATTTCCTTAAAAGTAGTCATGCTGAGCTTTAGTCCAAAGCCAATAATTAGCGGAAATTTCAGGTCGATCCCATTAAGATAAGACTGCTTAAAACCTGTTGAAGAAAGTTAGTTACAGTCCCAAAAAACTGTATCGAGTCATTTTTATGTCCTACATAATATTCGAGAATATAAACATTGCGTACTTAAAATACCTATGTAATACTTACATTCTTTTATTGTTTTCTTAATCCAGTGGATAAATGGATACACCCTTGTATAGTACCCATACTCATCTTTCTGTGCATATCCTTTGCCCCAGCTGACAATGCCAACAGCAACCCACTGCGATTTCCTATCTCTTCTTATATGACGAACAAAACCCCCTCCGCTGTCTCCTTTACATGCGTCCCTTCCTCCCTTTCCGTCTCCTGCACAAAAGGTCATCGTTGTGTTGTAAGCGAGTATCGATTTGTTTAAACAAAGATGGTCACTTTGAATGGTAAAAGCAGCGTGACGAAGAACATTGGATCTATCGCTAGGGTCTACTGTCCCTCCAAGTCTCATGGCTCGCGTTGCCCCCCATCCTGCCACAATGCCATTAGTTCCAGGAACGGCCAAATCCCCTTCATCCTCTTCAGGTAGACACACCGGTCGTACAAAGGTGTTAAGCTTTATTTTCTTCCCAAGAATTACGAGAGCTATATCGCCATCGACAAAGAAGCTATGCGAGAATTCATGATGCGCAAAAATCGTCTTTGGTACGACCTCCTGTTGCGAGGTTTCGTTTGTAGATAGGTTGTGATCCCCAACTTTAATTAGGTACCTGAAAGATAAGAAGTATTAGTACAAAAAAGACTGCATAGACATGTCTACGCATTTCCCTATTTACATCTTATTCAGAATCGTAGCCAGTCGTGATATACAGTATGTGATTTTGGCACTGGGTACCAGCCAGTGTCTAAATGAAGGAAGGTAGGAAGGACGTAGACGACACACGAGGAGAAGAAAAATGATCCTTTCACTTACATGCTTGCATTCCCGTAGAATGTACCACTGTTAAAGAAGCAGTGCGCAGCCGTCAAAACCCAGCGACGAGATATAAGTGCACCGCCACAAAAAAATTCTGGAGCTAGATGAAGAAAATGAGTATAGTCAGTAATAACGTAGCCACCATTCTTTTTTACTTCGTTTGTTCTTCGTTTGTTCTTTTTTTTTTTAATTCAACTAATTGCTTCTGTTTGGGCCTTGTATGTATGTCTTCTTAAATGTTTTTCCTAAATACAATTCTTTTCTTAAAGTAAAGAGCAACACCTTCATCCAGTACGGATCGAGCATGGCGAGGTCTGTACAATAACAAACGATGTCTGATATTCTCCCAGTACGGTCCCGAGAAAGCTTGGCTAACGAAATTTATTGCACGACTATTTGAGGAAAAATGAAAGTAAGGGCCTGGCTAAACTAGGGGACGAAGGTATTTTGAACCCCATCATATTGAAGGCTTGGCTAAACTGGGAAACATTGTTGCGGAAACGTTGCTGCTGACGTAAATGTTTCCCAGTTTAGCCGGGCGAGAAACATTTTGCGGAAGCAAATTTTGCGTCTTGGAAGCAAGGAAATGTTTCTGAATCAAGTCAAAAACAGTTTTGCTTCACGGACGCAAATTTTGGTTCTGAAACTTATGTTTCCCAGTTTAGCAAGGAAACATGTGTGGAACGAATGTTTCCGAAGCAAAGTTTCCTAGTTTATAGTTTAGCCAGACCCTTACTTTCATTTTTTTCCTCAAATAGTCGTGCAATATATTCCAAGCGATGTGCCGACCGAATTCGCAGCAGAACACAACAAAGACGAAATCCTCGAAGGCAAGTTTCGTAACGTGAACTTTTCACCTTCCACCAAAAAGAAACTGAGCATTATTTGAACTTTTTCTTTCCATTTACAGATATTCAATATTTTTTCTCAAGTTTCAAACTTCACTTCTGTCGAATTAAATCGTTTAACTAAACAGGCTAAGCTTTAAAAAAAAAATTCTTTTTCAAAGAGAGCCAATTTAGGACAACGTCGTACAATTCCTTATGAATTTGGGATCCTTTGTCCAAAGAAACACGTTGGATCATGAATACGACGATCCATTTTCGGCTCTCTTTGAACGTTGGTGGATCTTACATTGTTTTACTTTCTACAATAACAAAAGCGGTTATAGCTTCACGATGAAAGATGTATAGGTGGTCGGCGAGTGAAGATTTATTTCAAAACGTCCAAAATTTGACCAATCCTTATCATCATGTACGAAGACTTCTTTGTTATCTTCCTCTTAAATCCCTAGCTTTAAATGCTTTTAACGACCACCAGTGCAAGAATCGTGCATAGCCATCGTGCATGCAGCATGGATTAGAGCCATTACGAAAATCTTCCAGGGCTTAAAGCTCGATCGAGAAGAAGAAACTAGGAAGGAGAGAAACTACGTAATATCATGGCTGCCGTCTGTATGAAAGGTAAATTCTTTCTTTATTGTGTCTCAAGTGCTTAATTTTAGTTTATCCGACTGATCTCACAAAGTTTCTCAGAAGTAGGAAAACCACTGAAAAAGTAGAGACTAAACGTTCCTATACTCCCCTTAAAATTGAGAAACTAATCTGTCGTGATAATTTCTTAATTAATTTTGCAGTCATTTTGCTGAAGGTAGACAACGTAGTTCTCTTGGGTAATCATGAAACCGTAAAACTCTGAATTGGTCTCACGCCGATTTGCACATTTTCTAGTTGTCGTGCTGAGTATTCATCTAAAATTGCCGCTACCAAAACACTTTACTTTGTCACTCTGCAGGAGAGGAACTTTTGTTTTTTTTCTTCAGCCGCGCTGTTGAATCCTTCGGATTGAGAAGTTGCTCGGCATGGCCGGGACTATTCGAGACATTACCCGGTGCAACAATTAAAAAATATTGGAGCGGCAATAGTGCAATCTGATTGGTTGATTTTAGTTATTGACCTTCTGAAAAGAACAGAAGCTTAACATCCTTTTGTGTATGGCAAACAACTAGGGACATAAAGCGGTCCTCATCTCGGTTGCTTAACCTGAGCTAACTGCATCGCCCATAATGCCGCGTCACATCTGGGACTTAAGGGTGTACCCAGCGCGAAAATTCAAATTCAATAAGGATAGCAGACGGTCAGGCAATAGAGAAAATGGCCTACCAATGCCCAACAGCGCGTGCATTTTGCGAGATTACGAGCTAAGTGGCTTTATTTCGTACCAGTTAGCATATGGCTTTTACTGAAGATTCTCAGCTTCAGACGTGTTACCAGTTTGAGCTTAATTCTGTAAACTGTTATCTTACCGTCTTTTCCGATTCGTCTGTAGAGTCCAACCTGCCAAGGCCACATTCCTCTTTGAGAGTTATTTCCACCGACTATCCGAAACCGGGAATGCACTGAGCGGTAACCACATGTGCCTCCGTCCACTGAAATAATATGTAATCGAGTGAGGCTTAGGTTGTAAAATAAATGAAATAAATTAACCAGCCAGTGAAAAAGGACTAGATAAAATACTTTTTGTTTGTTTGTTTGTTTGAAATAGAGTTGAGCGATAAAAAAGAGCTTGTTGCGACATAATGACTATTAATACAGGGGTGAACGAAAATGCCCGCCTTTCTGGGAAAATAAATTTTTCTTTACCTTGTTTTCAGTTGCACGAAAACTGAACAACTTCCCGTGGTTCAATATTGGGCTCCACGGGGAAGAAATGACAAAACTTAGCTCCCACTATTTCCTTGGCAAATTCCGTCGCTTTTCTATTTAAACCAGAATCCAACCATACAGCAACAACAGAAACAAAAGGGCTGAAATCTTCTGCAGTAAGTGTTAGAATTAAGCTGTTTAAAGTACATCTTCGCTCAGCCGATGAAAAAAATTAAGCCCTTTGTTATTCCCGAATACAGCACATAAATTTTACTGAGTTTCGGCTTTCTTATTCATTACCCATTATAGTTTGAAGCAAACAAACAAACAAACATGTAACTACTACAACACTAAAGTACAAGAAAGACTCAAGTACAATACATTTTCCTTCTGTGTCTACTGAGGCGAAAGAGTGTTTTTTCTTAGAGTGGTAAAGGTTTCATTAAATTACTATTGATAAGGATACTGATAAGGGTGACTTATCAGATGGAAAGAATTTGAAACTATGCACAACGCCCGACGGAATCATCAAGAGTTTGGCCGAGAGAATGTCACGATCCATGATCTGCCATTGTCAGTAGCCGACAACAACGGAGAGCAATTCATTGCAGATGAGTTTGAGTAGTGTAGAACAAAGAAAAAGAACTCTCTTTTGGTCCCAAGCGGATGGCGAAGTGAAAGACGGAACATGTCTCTTTTGAAAAGGATGAAGATAGGTCAAGCTGAGAGCGAAGAAAGGAAGAAAAAAGTTCGCTGCAGCTTTAGTGGCCCGCAGATTGATCCCTCATACCAACACTTGCGTAAGCAACGAAACAAGCTATCAACACCACTTGCAAAAAAGTCGTTTGATGTTGATACAAAGAATAGAAACAGTGATGTCGTCGAGTCCCGTTAAAGTATTCAGCTTGAGAGAAATGCCACTCACTTAAAGGAAAACGAAGAATCATCAACTCGTCGTGCCAGACGAAGCCACTTCTCTGCCCGTTGAAGCCATCCCAACTCCTAATGTCAGAGTGTAATAAAAACCAGCAGCCTTAACGTATCAGGACCGGCCCGTGTAAAGAACTTACCAGAAAAAAAAATAAGAATAATAATGGCTTTGCTCTGAGTTAACTTTCATTGGAACTGTCTAACTATAGCTTCAGGACATTAGTGGCTTAATGGCTTGAAGTATTATTAAAATGTGTACTATTGGATTTTAGAACGTAACGCTGAAAGAGTTGATGTTCTCTTAGTTTCTGTTGATACCAAGATAATTCGTAAGTTTACTTAGTCGCTCAGAAACGGATGTTACTAAAACGCGGAATGGGGAATGGGGAATGGGGAATAGTGGTCAGCGGTAATACCTAAAAATTAAGTTGGAGTCTGCGCAGTACGGCAAAGAGACGAGGACTGCACGTGGTAAGCGAAAGATGGAAGGAAAGAATGTTTATCGGTCAGTTTTTCCTGAGATTTTGGAATAATTGAGTTTCTGTTTATTAAAATTAACCAAAACTATTGAATTGCAGGTAATGAGAGTGACAATAATGTCTAGGATCACGAGATCATCATTACCGACGGGTTGGTGTAAAAAGACTCGTATCACTTTGAGTACAGTCGCTTCGAGTGTAACTTACATGTTCTCTGTATTTTGATGTTTTAGCGAAGAACCAGTGACAGAGGATGATTCTATGTTTGAACTGGCGAGAGAATCTTTGTTTAAGGTACGAAAACGTAGAATACGGCTTGAAAATTTAAACCGACCGCTGCTCAACTGTTAGAGCACTTACCATCGAAATTTGAATTGATTTTTAATGGAGTTCATATTTGAGTTACAATCTAGATTCATTTATGGTTTGCAGAAAGAACTGAGTGAAGTGACTGCAATATTAAGCTGTTCTTCAATTAAAAAGAAAATACCCCAGAGAAGAAGCATGGAGAATAGCTCAATATTCTAATCACTTCACTCAGTTCTTTCTCAATCCATAAATGAATCTACATTGTAACTCAAATATGAATTTCATTAAATTAAAATCAATTCAAAATTCGATGGTAAGTGCTAAAAATAATTCAGCGCGGTCAGTTTAAATTTTCAAGGCCTATTCTACGTTTTCATACCTTAAACAAAGATTCATTCTCGCCATTTGCAAACATAGAATCATTTTCTCTCACTGGTTCGTCGCTAAAACGTCAAAATACACAGAACATTTACTCTTGGTTTTGATGTAATCGGCCTAACACTCGAAGTGACTGTACTCAAAGTGATACGAATCCTTTTACACCAACGTGTCGATAACGATATAAACCTCGTGATCCTTAACATTATCGTCGCTCACATTACCTGCAAAACAACAGTTTTGGTTAATTTTGATAAACAGAAACTCGATAATTCCAAAACTCGGGAAAAACTGACAGATAAATATTCTTTCCTTTCATCTTTCGCTTACCACGTCCAGTCGTCGTCTCTTTGCCGTACTGCGCAACTGCTCCAACTTATTTTTTTAGATACTACCGCTGACCATTATTTCTCTTTCCACATTCCCCATTCCCCATTCCTCGTTTTAGTAACATCCCTTAGAAACCCCTACAGGGTTTTGTGCTACGTAAATGTGCCCCGGCTAAGTGCTACAGTAGCTTTGTGGAAAAAATCAGAGGTATGTAGTAGCATGAAATTATCTAGTCGCACAAGGTCTTAAAGGATTGGTTATTAAAGCATGCCGAATAGATCTGGAGTTGTTTCATTGCTTTTGGTGATCCGTTTTAATCCGTTTAAACACGGCCTGGAAATACGCCGAGTGTCATGTTGTGTCGTCGCAATGATTAACTTCACTTTTTGTTTTTCGACAGAATGCTACTCTTGTTTTGACCGTAAAGTAATCATTTTGCCCGTTATCGCTAAACTCAAGACGCAACTTTCTTTTTGCATTTTTAATTTTTCTTCAACTACGGCCCAGGAAACGCCTATTTAAACGCCATGCTGTGTTGTTGTTGTTGATTTGTTGCGTGGTAGCTCCGCACACCTAATACGTAGATATAAGAGTATAAAAACTGAACTTATACATCTCGCTACCCGGGAGAAATAAACTACGCTAAGACAGAGAAATACTTAAAGTCCTTCCACTCCGACCAGAGCGATATATGTCCGAGATGGATCTGGAGGGCTTTTCAGTACAGGATGAAGTTTTAAAACATTCATCAGAGCAAAAAAGTTATTACTTACTGGCCTTTTCAGTGGTGTGACTTGAAAACATCCAGATAGTGGCAAATGGCAACAACAGAATCTGGTGAGAAGATAACAGCCTTATCAAAATAACAAAACAATATTTTAATTAAAGGCTTCGATTCTCTTTCTCTGAAAGAAAACCTGGACAAAAAATCAGCATGCTTATTTCATTTCTGAACAAAATATTGCAATTTTCAATGTGATTATTTTTTTTACACCTATCAGTTATAGCCCTTTTATTATCAAGATAGCTTGCAAGCCCAAAAAGGATAAAGTGGCACAGCCACCACCCGTCCCCCCTTCCCCCCCTCCCAAAAAGAAAAAAGAGTCGTATACAAGTAGTTTTGATCAAGGACAATATCAAACCTCCTACCCTTCCCTGGGATCATGGGGCAGAATAGGGCTTTCAATCAACGGTTTTATATGATAAACAATATGAAAAAATAACTTTCACGAAAGATCAAGTTTCATGGCGTCTATTCATTCTCGATTTAAAAAACAC
Organism: Siderastrea siderea; assembly: GCA_964030785.1. Lineage (NCBI taxonomy): Eukaryota > Metazoa > Cnidaria > Anthozoa > Scleractinia > Rhizangiidae > Siderastrea > Siderastrea siderea. The sequence goes on from OZ034971.1 coordinate 33,696,455, forward strand.
TTCTCTGAGCTACGTGGGCAGCACTGCATGTTTCTTAGTTTTTTTTTTAAGTCTAATGCTGAACCCGATCTACAGAAAGATCCCATTACAAATTGTTGATGGTAAGAAGAATTCATTAAAATGGTCCACTGTAAGGATTTTTTTGACCAACTCGAAAGTTCAAGGACGCAGAGACGACGCGCTCAGCCAAACATTCACAATTTTACATATGTAGCAGCTAGGCCGGCCGATGTCTCAGGAAGATGAAGTGAAAGTCGTTTTTCAGCTGAGGCAGTTCCTCAGCTGTGAGTGCTTATTTGAGGTTTTAGTTTATGCTGATTCGTTTCTCAACAACACAAACATTGCGTAAGTCAAGTAGAAAGTAATGAAGTCGACACAACGCCGCCAGTTGTCTTTGGTTCATTGAAAACAATAAACAACTTTACAACTTACCTTGCAACCAGTTAAGGACATCTTGGACTTTGGTGTTACCCGTAAATACGTATTTAATTAATACTGAATTGGACTTGTTGTCAACTCTTCCTTCCTTTCTTTTCGACTTCCGTATTAGCTGGTAACCGATTGTAAGCTTGTCGCGTAAGATCCTGAAAGGCTGAAAGCGGGTGATTTTAACTGGTAGCACTCTCGGACCCGGTGCGGTGTAATCGTGGCTATTTTTGTTTTCTTGGCAAACCACCATGTTTAATGGAGAACAACACGATTATGTGTCAAGCCGGGTTCACGGTTTAAAAATAACGACATAACGATCCGGTCACGTAATCGTAGAAAAAGTTTTCATATAAATCTTCATATTATGTGTTAACAAATGTAAAACGGCAAAAAAGGGCCATAATAGGAACACGATGACGTAGCCAAAGTGACATAATGATAAAACTCAAATATTATGTCGTAAATTCCAATTCGATCCGGACACAGTGGACGAAGAGCCACCATTCATTCATGTCGGTGTCCTTATGGCGTTACGGTGCAAGTGTCAAACGGGCTTCAGATTTGAAGGATGCCCTAAATCACGACGCTTCTCTAAATAAATTGCAGAAAAAATCTGCCTAGCTGTCACATGAGCAATAAAGGTCAAATTTTCACACGCTTGCGATCAAAATAGTAAGCTTATTTTTCTGTTGAACCTTGCAATGGTAATGAATGAAATTCAAGGCACCGGGATACGATTTTGCTAATGGCACTGGGGAAAAAATGGCGCATGTACTGGAAATGGAATTTTGACAAAATTAGAGTTGGGAAATGAGATTCTGAAAAAAAGAATTGCACTGGGAAATGGGATTTATATCCCCCTTCCCCATTCGAGACAGCTTGCGCCAGGGGCTATTTTCAGCTCTCTAGTCGTCATACAAACTGGTGACCTCCAAGTTGTCAAAACAAAACGATAGTTATGTGCAAAACAAATAAACAAACGACAAAAGGAAACAACTGGCAGCCTTTTACACCCTTACATCCCTTCTGAACATTTACGTTTAGAATTATTCATGCAGTACGGCTCTCATCTTAGAAGTAGGTGGACTGAAGAGCAACCATTTATTTTCGAATTTTTATTATTGATGTTTTTTTAAATTTTTTTTCATTTTCAACGAAAGATATTGAGCACGGTACGTTTCTGTAGTCTCTATGAACATTTGAAAGCTACTGAGTATTAATTTAAAAATTAAACTGCTGTTTGTTACGCTGTACTAGAGGGCTTTAACTTACGAATGATGTCTGCGGATGAAATTTTGAAGACAGACCATTTAAATTAAAACTACTCGGGTACGCCTAGTGCATATTAAAGAACCGTGAAAAAATTTACAGTGCAACGTTAATTGAATAAAACGTAGAGTTGTCGTTAATTATTGAAGAATTAGCACTGAGTTTCAACAAAGAAATTAAGACGATTTCCGCTCAACGTTCGAGCAGTAAGTGCAAAAATTAAGTTACCATAAAAATACTTCCAGCACTGTCAAATTTTGAGAACAGATAAGAAGAACTTATCGTTACTTTTGCTCCCAAGCTGACCCCGCGAGAGAAAATTGGATTTGAAGTTATCCATATTTCAATTAAAAAGACGCTTCATGTCAGTTCAAAACAAAATGGTGCCCGTTTTTAGCATACTTTTACGAGATTTGAAATTAATTTTCTTGAGAATGCTTGAGAATTTCATCGCGGGGTCACTTGGGCAAGTGAACTAGAGTGAGATGTTTCAAATAGCATTTAAAATGTTACCGTGCTATGAGTAGTTTTTGGTAAATATTTTTTGCACTTATTGCTCGAACGTTGAGCGGAATCCGTCTTAAGCAATTGTAAGAACATATACCTCAGGGTTTTCAAAATATTTCAACAAAGGTCTAGAAACTTGATAGACGATTATTGGAGGAAACATTACTTAAACAACTAGGTAAACCTGCATAAGTGACATTCTTCTAAAGAAAAGATTAAAACCAAAATGCAAACAGGGGAAAAGACAAACTTTGCTTTGTCTTTATGGTTCCAATAAAATGTCAGTAGGAAAAAAACAAACTAACAAACAAACAAACAAACAAAAAAACAGTTTGCGAGATTTTTTTTCTCCTAAGACAGTGGATGCAAGTTTGTTTTCCTAAACAAGCACTTAAATCAGTAAAAACACGAATTCTCGGACTTATTTTATATATATATATATTTTTTTTCATATGAACCTGTAAAGATAGCGCAGAAGGCAGTGCCAAGAAAAAAAAACGCTTAAGCAAACTAGCAACTGTAATATAATATATAGATTTAGCCAAGCCTAAAAGCGGAGCCGCCAAGGAATAAACTGGTGTTCGCTTCTCAAAAAGCCCGAAAGTGTTCCGAATTGTCCTTCAATATTTTGGGGATCTGTTCTGTAAAACCAAGCTCGAAAGGTCACTCTAGAGGCTGAGCACAGCTTGATAATTTTTTTTTCGGGCGTCAAACTAAACACATTTTACTCACAAGCCGTCCTGCTTGGTGTTTCCAATGTTTCCATATCCTGTCATTAACTGTCAAGGCTTGTCAAATCTCTTTGGATTATTGGCTGTTCGCTTGAATGAACTTGAAACGGCGCTCATTTACAAAAACAAAATAGAAATTATATGACTGTTTAAATGGGTTATCTTCATCGCGTTCGGATGTTAACAAATAACATGAACTGCGCATGCCACTATTAGTCTGGTCAAAAATTGATACTGACATTTCACCGGCATTTTACTGGGATTACCCAAAAGAAAGGGTTGAGGAGCTTCGAAGCACTTGTAATAAACTTACTGAAGAAATGTCGCGTAGGTTTTAGCAGCCGCGAAAAAATTCGAGCACTTTGAGGAACACACATTACTTACTGGATAGAATAGCTTTAAACTCAAAACTGCTTCGCTTATAGTTACTTAAGTAACCCTTATATTTCGTTCTTTAACTTGAGACCATCGAGATTGAAAACAAACAAACACCAAACGTGCTTAACTCTATGGCATAAGTTTTGCGGCTGCAAATTGTCGGAAATTCAAGCGCTTTTAGAAATGCACAGAGCTGCTTTTGGAAGCTTTTCGGGTATAATAGGTTTAAACCGACAACTGCCTCGCTTATAGTTTTTCAAATAACTGTTATATTTCGTTCTCTAACTAGAGACCATCAAGATTCAAAACAAACACCAAACACGCTTTAAATTATGCCAGCATAAGTTTTGCGGATGCGAAGTAAGCCTATATAAAGTTAGGCGCTTTGAGGAACGCACAAAACTGTTTTCGGAAGCTTTTGGGATAAAAAAGCTTTAAACCGACAACTGCTTCGCTTAAGAGATTATTTCTATTGAAAACTTCTAGGACAACAAAATCGACAGTTGCACAAAGAGATGGACCGGGCGGCCAAAATTGAAAGCAAAGCTTGTGCAGTTGTCCTGCGACTGTGTTTAGACCTACCGTTATGAATAAACAAACACAAAAATAATGGACAGAGAAATTATTTTTGAAAAAAGTTTATTCCAAAACCCGTAAGTTTACACTGAATGAAATTCGCGTTACACTTCCAAAATCGTGGGTCGGTCCACGCGAGTGAAATCGGCTGAGCATGGCAAAATATTCAAGAATCTGTCACAAATCTGAGTGCGTTTTCTAATAATTTTTTAAAGTCAAAAGTAAATGACACATTTCTAATGACATAAATCAAATTTCCATTTCAAAACATAATTTCTTTCACCGTAATACTCAAAATCATATTCCTTAGACCCTTTAAAAACTTCACTTACTCGTTTGTGTTTCAGAACAGGGCAAACTCTCCGCTGTGAAGAAAACAAAGCGATGAATTCCTTTGAAGGCAGCTTTCGTAACTTGAACTTTTCGTCTTCTACCAGTATTCTTTTGAACTTTTTCTTTCCATTTATAGATTTTAGATGTTTTTTTTGTCAAGTATAAAACTTCAGTACTCTCGAGCAATCGTTTTGCTAGAGAAGCTGAAGCTTTTAAAGAAACCTCTTTTTCAAAAGCGACGATGGTCATGCGATTTCCCGCCAAGAAAAACGCCGGTTGCCCAAAAGCATCCCGCGATTTTCCGCCAAGAAAAGATGGCATTCTCTAACCCCCGCTGGGTTGTCTTGGGACTCCCCTCCCCCTCCCGCAGAGTCTGTGCGGACGGACGGACGTACGGACGTACGGACGGACGGTCACGTGACTATTACGTCGTAACCAAAATTTCTCGGATCGATAGGTTACCAAATTTCCTTAGCAATGGAGCTCCGCTGGCGGGCTTTGCCCGCAGGCTCCGCTCTAACATAATAGCGAGGACATTTCCCTGCCTTACACTGATTAAACAAGTTTAGTTTAACCGACTCAAGCTCAAGGAAGTAGACCATGATAGACTTATGTACGAGCCGTGCCTGAAACGATATACCATATTTTTATTTAAGCAATATACCACACATTTTTATGGCTTATGGCTCATTAAACCACGCGGGATGTTGGAAGAACACGAGAAGAGATTATAAGTCACAAGCCTAAGGCGAGTGATTCACAAGCTTTTCGAGTGTTATTCCAACATCCCAAGTGGTTTAATGAACCAATAAACCATAAAAATCTGTGTTATATTGCTTTTATATAATAACTAAATTTTCCATGTGGTTTACTGGTATAATTAACAATTATTCTACGAGGGCGCGCTGGATATTTAACAATTATCCTGCGAAATCGCGCGGAATATCACCTGATACTTAGCCGACGAGGCCGTAGGCCGAGTTGGCTAAATCAGGGGATATTCCGCAAGATTGAGCAGGATAATTGTTTTATTATTCAACAAATTCCCATCGACTACCATTTTCAGAACGACAAAAACTACGGCTCTATGATGAAAACGCTAAAAGCTTAAGCAACACATAAGCTTAATAAAAATCAAAACAGAACTTCAAGAAATGGAAGTTTACTACCGTTCACTTAAAAAGACTTATTTACAAACTCATGTTTGGAAACGACAAGACAAAGTAAAAAAATATTGCTCCCTTACCGAGAATAAGTTCTCTTCTGTGAATTAAAATCTTTTCAACTTTAGTCTTTACAACTTTCCTTGAGCAGGTGTGCTGCTTCGTTCGCAATAGCATTTTCTTTGTTGAGTTCTCACTATGAAAATTCCAAGTCAACCTCTGGATATCTTTGTGAGCTGAAGCAAATACTTGTTGACCTTTTGAGAGCATTTAATCGTGGAAAGTTTCTTCCAGGGAGTTAAAATTTCCGGAGAACACTGCTAAAACTGCCTCGCTTTTCAAAATGGCCGCCAAACAAGCAATGAAAGAAAATCTGCAGTGCACTTCCAAATATGGTCATTTACGTATATCGCAGGATATCTGTCATGTACGGATGACAGATATTGAGGGCTTCCTTACCATATATGGGCATAGTAACAATTTGTTGAATAATAAGAAATGATAGATAACCAACGAGGCACGTAGCGCCGAGTTGGTTATAATCATTTCATTTGGTTATAATCATTTCATATCCAGCAAGCCCGAGTAGAATAATTGTTTTATTAAAAACTTAACTACTATTTTTGTTAAAAAAATCAAGAAAGAAAGAGAAAAATGAGAAATGGGATAAAAAGGGAGCAAGAATCGATCACATGACTGAACGAAAAAGGCGCCAAAACCTTGCGAAGTGTTGCAGCGTTTCATTGCAAAGCTGAATGAATCAATGAAAACTGCTCGAAAGTGAGGGAAGTGGCACAAGTTTGGGAAAAAAACCTTCTAATTATTGGCTCTGAAATATGGTACATGTTTGATTTTTCCCGAAACATCATGTGCGTGTTTGATCGAAATGAAGACAGAACCAATTTGAATGGATGGAATGGTAAAAACAACATTCAAACAACTGGAAAAGCGATTCAACTCCGTTTACATGGCATCCGAATTCTATCTGAGCATTTGGACCTGATGGAACACAGAGCTACAACGAGTGCAGGTAAACCAGTGTCAATTTTGCGTGTTAAAGCCGAAAAACATTTTCACCCTTCCTTCGGCCTTCTTGGTAGTTTGCAGCTGTAGTTTGTTTAGTACTTGTTTAGACTGCTTCATGATTTTCGCACCGAATCGTCATGAATGTGTGACAGTTGTTATTAAATGCTTCTGCCCCATTTCACTGTGTTTTATTTTGTCTTGTCTTAATATTTTGAAGTGGAAAGGCTTCCTGATAAAACCTACCGTTTGTTCAATTTTAATGATCGACGTGACGATCGATGAAAGAAATTAAGCTTAATTGTAAACACAACGCTCAATGCTTAAATTTCTAATTTCTTTTTCTGCACAGTTTCTTTAAACAATTTTGACTTGTGTTAGACGACGCTGTTAGTGACGCTGTTGGAATTTCTGCTTAATTCAAATTCGCTGCCAAGTGATTTTTCTTCTCTATTTTTCTCGCTGGGATGCTGGCGAGGAAAAAACTTCCAGCTCACTTTGTTCATTTTGTTGTTGAGTGTTCATTGTCCATATTTGGTCACAGCAGGTATATGAGCTGATAGCCTGGCTCCGTTCAGCCAATCAGAATGGTAGAAATCCAATATACCTAGTCCAGCTTTTAATAATAATCAATAGGTATCGACCAATCGCAGCGCGTGCATTATCTTCAGTTATTGTAGAACGATCATATTTTGCTTTAAAAACAGCAATTAATTAAGGCATGCCAGGATAGCTTAGCCGAGTGGTCAAACTTGTAGACTACAAGCAGTGTCTCTTTCCGCTCAGGGATAGTTGAGGGAAAAGAACATGAGAGCGGGCGCGAAAATTGCTAGCGACTTCAAAAACCATTATTATGATCAAAATGTGGTCCAATCTTCACTTTGCTTAACAGACAATTTTTTGTTTTTATAACTAATAACAGTTTTGCAGGGTCAGTAGAAATACAGAGAAAAAGCGTTGGAAATTAAACAACGCCATTGTTTAGGGGAAATTATTGTTTCAGTTTTGATTGCATTCTAAAGTATACAAGTCGGGTAGATATTGCCGAATAATTTCCGAACGATTTTATTTAGCTTTTTTGACGAGTGCTGACCTGTTCTAAGCTCTTAAGTAGTTGGGATGGCACGAAAATTAGACAGGGAAAGCAAAAATAAGACGCACGGGATCTGGGTGAAAGGGGGTGGCACCCACGCGTTTTTCGTGCTCGTTTTCTCAATTCGCGCTTCCCCACTATCTCGGAACCTGGAACAAGCTACACAGGTTTATGCTTCGTGGCATTTTAATAACTCTGCAAATGTTATGATTTTGCATGACTGTTCTCTTTCACGTTAACTTTCAAGGATTCTCCATCCAAATGTTGTCCGAGAAAAGGACAAAATTCTCATGCTTGCGTGCACCATTCAAGAGTCATTGTTAAGTAATAGTGACGCCATTAAGATTTTATACCACTGCAGTTTTTGTTTGTTTGACTACGAGGCTCACGGGCTGTCAATGGAAATAAAGTTTTATTTTCTCGAACTACACACTCTGCGAATAACCATCGTTTGACATTTCTTGTATTTTTACTGAGCTGCCGAAAGAACATAATCTATCGAACCAAAGGCCTTTTATTGAGCGCAGGATTGAAAATTCGCGACGGTCGTGCAAATTTGGTCAGCAAAAATAATTTATTGTAGGATAGTTGATAAGTCACTGCCAAAAATATAATAAAAAATAGAAAACTATTAGGCTTTCTTTTCACAAAGAATATATTTTTGCCAATGTCCCGTGCAATAAACCAAGAAAACTCGTTATCGGTCGTCGGTACTGCCAACGCTATATTTGCGTTACGGTAGCAATACTTTTACACTTCCTTCTCCTCGTTTAATTTCCTCGAACATTAACTATTTACGAGCAAAGTGAAGGGGAAGGAAAAAAAGCATTACTCACACTATGAAAAAAATTATTTTCCCTCCCCACGGAGACCAGTATTTTATATGAAAAAGGGTCTCTGCACGTGATATCCCCTACGTAGCTTGGCACAAAAAAGAATCTCATTTAGTTTGTGAGCCATTATTTTTTTCCAACTGGGAACCTACAAATAAAGAAAAAATATTAAGATTTATTAATCTGTCTGAAGATAACTGAATGGATGACCGAGCAAGCTGTCTGCTTTTGACTTGCGGCCTGTTGATCGAACCGCTGCCAGTTCAGCCGACCAAGGGCAAAATGCAAAATATGTGAGAGTGTCATCGAATTTTAAAAGCAAGAAAATACTAAAAATTCATCTATTCCACGAGAAAGTTTCATTACTGGTAAGTGTTTCTTAATGTATGTTTGAACACATAACTTTGAGAGATGCTACGTCATCAGTTGACTCTATAGGTGTTTTAAGAGTCAAGGGATTCGAATACTTGCCAATTCGAAAAGCAAAATGAACCTGAATTTTCTGCAGAGTGGATGGTTTTATCATCATAGGAAGAATTCGTCTGATAAGGGAAATAGGTGATGTTTAATCTAAACGCTTTGTAAAAAATTTATTTAGCATGGAACAAAGTGACGTGACTTCGAGATGTTATTGCGTAATGACATCAGGTATCTCAAGGTGCTTTCAAAGAGAAAGCTAGCGGATTAAAATGAGTACCAAATCAAAAATCAAAATAAATTCTGAATTTTTGCAACACGAATCAAATAAACATCAAATAAACAATTTGTCTGAATAGGGAAGTAGTTGATGTTAAATGTGAAAACAAAACATGACGAATTCAGTTTGCGTGGAATGAAGGGGATGGAGTGCCAGTTGCTTTGCCTTTTAATTTTTTGACATGACGATTTCGGCAGGCAGTTAAAAGCAAAAGTAAAATAAATGTAAGGCTCTAGAGGCTATTTCAGTTGTTTTTCGTTGAAAACACACTTGTTTTGACCCTTTCATCTTTTAGGGCAAACCTTGAATCACTTTATGTGACTGTAACTTCCAAGTCTGTCGACCCCTAAGTGTGATCATTCAAATCGTGACAGTACCTCATCAATTTATTTCTTTCAATGTTGCTGTTTATTTTACTCTTTTCCGGCCAAGGCAAAATTTGTGAATTTTATCAAGTTTTGACGTTTCCCTCTTTTGGTATTAAAAGGGTTTAAACTGGATAAAACTCGAAAAATTCTGTCAAACTTAACGGCAGCAAAAGAGAAGAATAACACACGGGTAAAATTAGGCACGATTGAAGGGCGTTTTGAAAAAAAGTTTATCAGTTTTTATTCTAGGATTCATCATTAATAGTGAGTATTTCGTTTATTTTGTTTAAATAAAATGTAGCAACTAAGAATGAGGCAACAATTTTAACTTAATATTGTGCCCTAGCGTCTTTAAAATGAACCAGCGCATATATTTATTTCAGGAATGGCTTCTGAGCTTTTCGCAGGTGTTAATTTTAATTAAGAGTCGCTTGAAAATATATAAACTGTGTCTTCAAGCGCCTATGGTGACCTCTCTTTTTATTGTTCATTATATTATAACATGACCAGCCGGTATATAGATTTGAGTTATTCATAAACAGTTTTCCTGAGGTAACAAGTTGTTCGAACCATATTCTCTCGTTTCGTTTCCTTTCAATACATAAATCCTCCACTCCATTCTTTTCATTTTATCCTGGAAATCTTTGACAATTTTACTATTTTGCTTATCGTTACTAAAGACGTATTGTCCTTTCTTTTCTTTGATAATATGTCCTGGTAGTCCAATTTAAGAGGCTCTGACTGTAAATATCGAGAATCGTTGGACAAGCTCAAAAAATCGAAAATCCTAATAACTTGCCAGAAGAACACCTTTGGGGAGCTATCTTCGAAAATGTTACTTAAACCTTCTGGGATTCTATTGTTTTCGAGAAATTCGGAAAAAACGGTTTTGCTAATTAATTATGCAAAAATCAGGTGTAAAATTAAACAAATTGAATGCGCTTGTTTGTAAACAACTTGCAACGCCAGAAAACAATTTTAATTTTAAATGATAGCAATACTCTTCTACATTCTATCAATGGGAATTGCATGGAGTTTTGCTTTATTTATGTGGTTTGGTGGTTCTTTGAAACAAAGGCATTTTGCGCACTTTCGAAAAAGGCAAAAATTAGTAAACTTCAGAGGCTTAAGATAGGTCTTGGTATGTCTAATATCGAATTGAAATAAACACTGTGATAAAGTTTGGCCCTACTTCTATTATGATATGAAATAAAAAATCTGGGCAATTCAGGCTCGCGCTGACAAAAACAAAAATTCGCGAACCAGTGTTGCCAAAATTTGCATAATTTGGATAATAGGAAAAAAAAACTGTAATGGAAGGACGACTTGAAATATGACAAATCGTTTACCGTAACTATTTTCAGATGGTCTTTCTACTAGATGATGCATTCGCTGGTATCTTCATTTATCTTTCTGAAGAATTACGAACAAATTTGGAAAATTGTTGATGAAACTTGAGAGTGCAGTGGGTTATCATATTTTGTCAGATGTCTTTACACTGCAGCACCAGTGGCCTTTCTCTGTTATTTGCAGTTTCTTTGGGAAAATACTAATGTTCTCGAAAATCCAAACGGTTTCTTTTAATAATCATTAAAGTTGACCTACGCGTATAAATTGAGAGCTAAAATGGCTGTGTAAGGTAATTAGGAACACAAAGTACCATTCAAAATAATCAAGTCACGCAACCGATCACTGCACGTTCATGCAAACGTAAAAATATTCTTCAATGAAACTCTTTTCCTCCAAAACTGTGAAAGAGTTCTCAGCGATCTTGCAAAGTAAAACCAAACAAACTGTGTATTGATATCTCCAAGATATACAGCCGCATTAAAAACTCATAAATACCGAGCCCGTTCGTGGATTGCGCTTAATTTTAAACATTTATACAAGTGTAATAATAATGATACAAACAGCACATGTTTTGACAAATACGTATAAATCATAATGATAATGATGCACTTTTGCTTCCTGGCCAAAATAGTGTCATTTCAAAAAGTCGCCCAAAATTTTAGTAGCCGTTTGAAAATAGCGATCGAGTCACGTACACAACAACATACTGTGTCGCAGTTTTCTTCTCTCGAAGGGAAAGGTGTCATATGTATACGAAACTAATTGTAGACTTGCCTGTCGGATTTTTCGTCCAAGTAGAATATCAACTGCACATGACAGTATGCCCCAAACACAGGAATGCGTACCGTATTCTCTGGAGAACTAGCCATGCATAAAACAGCGGCCAATGTAGGAGACCGCATTCAAAAACTGCCATAAGTAGGTTGACAAATTGACAAAAATATTCACGTGACACGGGTCACGCAACAGCTTGTGTAGAATTTTTAAAACTTCTTCTCCTTTTCTTTAGTTTTACGTAGAAATAGTACAAGCCCAAAACAATGCAAGAATAGATTGAAGAAATGTTTTAGTCCATTCTTTGTGTGTCATCAGTGAATAAAATCCTCTAAATTAAGCTCACCCAAACTACTACTTTTCATTTCATTCATTTCATTATGCAAATTTTGGCAACACTGGTTCGCGAATTTTTGTTTTTGTCAGCGCGAGCCTGAATTGCCCAGATTTTTTATTTCATATCATAATAGAAGTAGGGCCAAACCTTATCACAGTGTTTATTTAAATTCGATATTAGACATACCAAGACCCATTTTAAGCCTCTGTAGTTTACCAATTTTTGCCTTTTTCCGAAGTGCACAAAATGCTTTTGTTTCAAAGAACCACCAAACCACACAAATAAAGCAAAACTCCATGCAATTCCCATTAATAGAAAGTATAAGGGCATTGCTATCATTTAAAATTAAAATTGTTTTCTGGCGTTGCAAACGGTTTTAAAGCAAGCGTTTGCAATTTGTTTAATTTTAAGCCTGATTATTGCGTAATAAATTAAGCAAAACCGTTTTTCCGAATTTCCCGAAAACAATAGAATTCCAGAAGGTTTAAGTAATATTTTCGAAGATAGCTCCCCAAAAGTGTTCTTCTGGCAAGTTATCAGGATTTTCGATTTTCTGAGCTTGTCCGCCGATTCTCGATATTTGCAGTCGAGCCTCTTAAAAATTTTGAGAACCTGTATCAACAAATTATCATTTTAATTAAAACTCACAGAATGAATGCTAGCCTAGAAGCCGAATTGTTAAATAATGTGCCTGAACTCGACACAAAAAAAGGAAAAAAAAAGAATAAAAAATCCTTGATTCCTGCGACAAGAACCTTCTAGCACGACTGCAGATTTTTATCAACGACATTTGTTAAGAACACAACTATATAAAAGTTTTTTGAGTCAGGTCGAATCGTTTGTCAGATTACGTGTAACGTTTCAGGAATCGCCTGGGAAAAAAATGATTGGAACAATGCCAACACTCGCATTTCGTTGAACATTTTAAGGTCGCGGATAACAGCTTGTGTCATAACCATCGAGAGTACATACGAAGTGATACGACAGCTTACGAAGATACGCGAAATTTCCAAAACAAGGTTTCTTATGGAATTCGCTTTCTTATAGTTTAAGTCATGCGGAACAAACTTCTTGTGTATTTCAAAAATACTGATCAAAGCTGGCTTGCAACGTATTGTTCTCTGCTGCAGTGAGATAACATCCTGCGATTTGTGGAATTTCCACAAATAGATTCACATCTTTTAACAATGCACTCGTATTGAAGGCGAAGATGAGACCCGAGTCATCATCATTAATCTATTTATTATTTATTTATTTATTTATTAAAAAGCTTTAAAAAGCGTATGCGCAAAGTGCGACAAATTGTTAGACAATAAAAATTGCATCGTGTCCTAGTTTGTTGTGTCTGTCGAAGCCCGTCTTTTTTATTAATCTTGAATCAAGTTAAAACGATAACAGAAACACACCGAAGGGTTTCTTTTAAGAGAACAATAACAGCAAAGAAATAGCATTTGTTATCTCTAACGAGATAAACAGCCTTCATTTCACTTGCTTTGGAACATTGCCACCTAGGGCTTTACGCATACATCAATTTAACCATTAATCTTAATATTATTTTTGGAAGGAAGCAAAAACGTGAATGTTTTGAAAGAGGATTTCAGAAATGACAAATGAACGGATGCTACTTGCCCGATCGATTCATAAATAACAATTTATTCCTGCTTTCAGATTCAATTTGTGGTTCATATTTCCTTTGTAGTAATTACTTCTATTTTCGCATTTTATAAATTTCGGGGACAGTAAAATTTTCTTTCCATTTCCACGCATGGTGGCTTCACACCAGTACGCAGTATTCTATGAAAAATTCCAACGCATTGTTCCTTTCTGGAGTGTTAACAGTAGCTGCTAGATTTAATTTCCATAAATTCATAGATTTTAAAAGTCAGTTTATACCTTTATTTTAAGATTTCGGAAGCCAGGAAACCACCAATTTTGTGCCCAAGAATTCAGAGCGGTTACAGCATTTCCTGTACTGACATAGCTGGTAGGTAAGATTTGAGTATTGCACTGTAACACATCAGTAGCAATTTTCTTAAATAGCTTTACTAACAGAATATTGAAGGCTTCAACTTCTAACAACAACAATTTTGCATCTTCATAATTTTTAAACCTTTACCAGAACTTGAAATTACAAAATCGGCTTCTGATGTGACACAGAAAAAGCTTCAACCAACAAATGAGTGGTAAAAACAGAACGCCTTGTGTCAGAAATTCTGTGTTCAAGACTTCAGCACGTATGATTATAGAATTTAACGAGCTGACACAGGAGGAAGGTAAACTAGGTGCACCATCTAGTGTCACATGAGAACACAAATTTTTAAAAAGAGTCTGTTTAAGAAAATATTCAGAGCTTTTAAGTCAAACAAAATTTGCTCCTTTTATTAAAATACTCAGGCAACATCTTTTAATGAAACTCGAAATCCCAGAATCGCCTTCTGATGTGACACAAAATGGAAATTGAATAATCACTATGTACCTATCTTAAATCGAGTAACGTTGTGCTCTTCTCGGGAGGGAAACGTTTACACATTGTGTAAATCTTATGACAAGATTTTACAACTTTGAACTTAGATGACTTAGTTGCCGTAAAGCGAGTCCATCAAATTAAACATATATGTATTCCTGGTGCACTGTTACGTTCAAGCAGAATCTGCTCCCAAACGTCCAAGATATAAAACGTTTTCAGTAAAGAAAGGCCTCTGCCAGAACTTTGCCTAAAGTGTTTATTCATAAACTGTTTATTCATGGACAGGTGCATCCAGCAACTTAAATAATGAATTCGATCTGATCAATCATAGCGCCGCATTTTTTTGAACATTTCATTTAACAGCTTGTTACAGAGTAAAAAACATCTAACTACAAAGATGTTAGAATACAAGAGAGGAAACAGTGAATGTAAAACTATGGCAATTCAACTTTAAACTTCTTGGAAGTTTTATTGGAGTCGTGTACTCAAAGTGGAACTCCACATGCACTCTAACTATCAAAGCGCACGAAGCATCCAATCTATCTATGACTCGTCAGAGCGAATCCTGACACAGGGCTAACTCTGGAAACGTCGGCTCTTTGCGGTGGCGTCAATCTCTTTACGATGGCCAATTTACGTTATCAACTCAGTTGATAAATCCAAAATTTTGTGTGCTCTAATAGATTCCATTTGAATTAAAAGAATTCCTTCATTTAAGAGCGACTAAAAATGTGGCTCTAACAAGGGCATAAAATCCAGGAAAAAGTTTTAAGAGAGTTCAAAGTGTTAAGCGAAGAATGAGAAATGCATGTCAAATAAAACATTTACAGGTGTTTTTTTTAGGATAGAGACGTCTGAAAAAACTTAAAGATGACGAACCTCATCGCATCAGTTTTGTTTGGAATAATATACGCTCTTCATTCTCCAGTAACCTTTGGGGGGTAAGTATTTTCAAAATACAGGGTGTAAACCTATACTTAACAACTTAGGCCTTAGAAAGGCCAGCGAGCGGCCTTTAACTTGCTTAGTTCAATTCATTCTCTTAAAATGTTTTAAAAATATGCATACGTTACCCATTCAAGTCCATCAGGTCACTGATTCAGTTCATAACAAGCATTTGAAAAAGGTTTACTTTAAGCCGCGGGTGCATGCGCAAGTTTTTTTATCTTCCATGAATACGGTAAAATTCAGAAAATTGTGGCATCTTGTCGACAGAATTCGTTGAGAATCGCACGAGGAGAAAACCTCTCTTAAGGTAAAAACCTGCTAACGCTGAAGAAAAAATCGCATGCAGCGACAAATCTCTTGAAAAGTGTTGTCACAGGCAGGAATTTCTCTTTTCACAGGAACTCGCACGTAAAGAGTGAGGAAATGTCTCGTGTGCTCAACACGCTGCTTGATCACCAACGATACGATTCACGAATTCGTCCTAATTACGGCGGTAAGAATGATTTTTACGTACCCTTTTCCTAATGTCCCTTTTGGTTTCTAGTGGCAAGGGGGCGGGCGGGGAAGTCAACAACAAAATTAACTTAGTCTCTTAAAGGCATAACCCGTTTTACACTTCAATTGAATATGTCTAGCGAAACCAGATTTTTAATCTCGTGCATACAGTGAGTCAAATGTCACTAGCCCCACAAAACAACTGCTAAATACATGTAACACACTTTATCGACTTCTTATTAAAATGCTGCATGGAAAGAAGAAGATCGTTTTAGAGAAAATGTAATAGATATGGAGTCATATGACCTCATAAATGCTTTTAAGCATTATAAAAAAGATCTGCCATTTTGGATGTCATAAGGATACCTCAGATTGTTATAATTTCTAGAAAATGTTGTTAAAATGATTGGTTTAACAAAAGGAAAACTTTTTAGTGCTCCTACTTGACCAGCCGTCTTAGAAACTAGATCATATAGATTCAGCTTCTGAGGTTTTAATTGTTATAGGCGCTTTTCATACATTTTAGTTTGGACTTGTTCAAAAGAAGTGTTTGACGAGATTTTGATTTTAAAGATGACGAAGCGAATATTGTTATTTTTCATGACGTCATAGAAGCCTAAATTCTGCCATCTTGGTTGATATTGTTAACAATACTGCTCACTGAATAAGACAAAATGTAATGAGCCAAAGAGGTTTTCGTTTGCCTCTTGTCAAATGGCCGCAAATTCGTCGTACTGTCTTAGATTTTATTTATTTATTTATTTATTTACCTTGATTTTCCTATTTCCGGGTAATCGCGATGCTAAATTACAAACTATCTCTTGACTTTTTTTAGATGGACCACTTATAGTGACAGTAGGATTTTGGATTTTATCCATTGAAAAGCTCGACGTTGTGAACATGGTAACTACTGAAAAAAGCTATGAGTTATCTTTTTGCATGACTTTACACCTATTATATGACGTAGAGTTAGGTTTTTTTTTCGTTACGATAACCTATATCGCCAAACGTACTTACCAGTCTAATGCGACAGGATCCAGAGGGGACACTGTTCTTATACCTCTAGTTGTCTAATGCTACGTAAGCTAAATTAAGGGCTGGCCGGCTGAAGCACCTGTGGCCCAGGGGCAAATTTACTTAACGGAATCAGTTTACTTAAACTGTTTAAGTCAACTCTCGTTAATAAGTGTCCCCTTTTTTCAGTAATTCTCGTACTCAAGTTTGGCTGTGTTGACTGTATTTTAAGTCAAGGGAAAGCTTGAAAACTACATGGCACTGATTGTCTGTGGAGGCGGGGTGGCGTAGTGGTTGGCGCTTTGAACTTTCGATCGGACTTTTGATGCTCAGTGGTTCGATGTCTGGTCTCTTTATAGTGTCGTTGTTTCCTTAAACAAGAAACTTTATTCTACATTGACTCTCTCCACTGAACTCATGTGTACAAATGGATACAGGCGACAAACACCCTGCCAAGGTCGAGGGGTGTGGCGGTGGGGACTTCTAGTTGCCTCATACAACAGCAATCGGAGTTAAGGGCCGGTCGTGTGGGCCGTTTGCGGCTCGAGTGCAATTCAACTTTTTAAAATTTGCTTTTTTTAGACTTTCTTGCCACAAAGATTTGGAGGATTTGGTGTGATAACAAGCCAATATACCTTATTTGCCGATTTCGTTGTTCATTTTCCTCAGCTCTGCTAGAAAAAGAGGCCTTCTTTTAACAACTTATGTGGAGAGTAATGTTAAACTTTTCCACGTAGTAAGCTAACTCTAGTTCAGTGTCTGTTCATCATTTATTTCCATTCACTTATTTTTCAGGACTTCACAATCGACTTATTTCTTCGCCAGGAATGGACCGATAAGAGACTGGACCATGGTCTCAACCAAACTATCACGCTGAGCCGAAGAGTTTGGAAAAAGGTCTGGACACCAGACTCTTACTTTGTCAACGCTAAAATGGGCAAACTTCATCGAGTAACCGCGCCAAATATGATGTTGATGATTGCCCCAGGAGGGCTGGTAAAGTATAATGCAAGGTACTTCGTGTGTACGTATAAAGTAAGCTAATCGACCGCCAAAGAAAATTGTAATTTTACTGTCGGACGTAGAAGCAAAGTTATACCCCCATCGTGGTACAGGAGGAGGGTTATCCTTCTTGTTGTTGTCGTTGTGTTAGGATGACCTGGTGTGATGTCCTCTACAAGAACAGGTTATGCTAATGAGTTCAATGGTGCTGCCGGCCTCTAGCTCGTGGCTTCAACCAAGATGGCGACCTTTAAGTATTTTTCACCTTTAATTTTTACAGCAAAGTTATCAAAAACTGAAAAATTTCCATTTTGCTGTTTTTCGTCAGCATTTTTCATTTTTTTTCACCATATAAAAGCTTCGATATGTGTTAACTGACCAAGTTTACTAATTAGAACATGTCTCCCACATAAAAAACCGATCGATCCTTACCAAATTTGGGACTTCATCTTGTTTCTCTCATTTTCCTTCCTCGTCTAAGCCAAACATTCTAAAACAACCTTGATAAAGCGGACTTGCATGAAAACCACCAACAGATGATGTGTCTATATTCTATACTCATCTCACTAGTTGCAAATTTACCAAAAAATAAGAGCCTGTTTGAATCATATCAAATAAACATATCAGTAACTTGCATAAAAGCTAGGAATGTGAGACGTCAACAATATTACTCTTAGCGGCCTACCTTCTCTCTTAACAGGGCAACCATCAGGGCGGCTTGTCCTGTTGATTTAAGGAAGTTTCCCATGGACATTCAAGTCTGCCCGCTTATTCTGGAAAGTTGTAAGTTTGTTTGCTATCCGTATGCTGTCTTAGATAAGCTGGACTAATGTCCAGATTTTAGCATATGCTTGCCGGGGACAGTTTTCTGTGGCAACAAGCCTGATTTTTTTCAAGCTTCTCTGCGACTGGTTTTAAAGTTACTAAAATGACTGCAATGATTTTCGACTCATAAAGACTTTATCCGCAGTTCGCATGTGTGATTATTTTATAGCTCCCAATCGGCTTGGTAGCTCAGTCGGTAGGAGTGTTGCACTCGCTTTCGTAAGGTCATGGTTTCCAATCCCGTTCAATGATGCCAGAATTTTTTTCAACGGCTTCCTTCGCAAATTGCTTTATTTGCTGACATCACTGCATTTTCTTATCATTTCGTCTAAGATGCCTACGATAATCAACATATCAGGTACAAATGGGAAGTTTCCGGGGGAGAAGGCGAGAAGTTTTTACCGCCCAGTGCCCTCCTAACATCGATCTACACGCTGACAAAAATCAATCTGTCCTTGGAAATGACCCAGTACGTTGTAGGTGAGTTTGTGTGAATAATAACAGCTACCAGCTGGTTTGGTAACAAAGGTAACGATATTAATATGGCTCACTCGTGTTACTCGTGGGCAGTCGGTCACTAGTATGAGTCCCACTAACTCCATCCCGTTCTCATGCACTTTTGTGCTTTCCCGAAGAGCTGAAAAAACCCGTCAATTTTGCTTTAATTGTCATCTGTTTAGCTCAGTTAACAGCGCACCAGATTGTCGAAGCGTTACTATTGCAATGCCATAGTCATTACCACTGCCAATACTACTGCAATTGCCATTACCACTGGTATTGCAGAGGCAGATTCAGGGGTGAGGTAGTTGTCATGTATGCTGTCATCAAATTGTACCATAAGGCATGATGGGTAAAATATACCACGAGGTCTTTAGTCAAGATGGCGTACCAAATGTAAAATACATGTCATGGTGTCAGTAAGTAAAGGAAATACCGCCGCAAAGAAAGCCCCCGAGCTTCAGTAAAGATTCGCTTTACATATTGAAGGACGAAAGCGACGAAATGGATGGAAATTCGGCAGGCAGCACTCCAAAGATGGATTGGACGAGCAGAGATTTGCCGACCGCGTGGAAAGCATTCAGGCAACACTGCGAGTTCACGTTTGGAGGACCTCTTAAGCGGAAAAGTGAAGAAGAAAAATGCAATTACCTGATGATTTGGATTGGAGGCAAAGGTCGTGACATATACAATACGTGGGAACTCACTGCAGAAGAAGCGAAGAAACTCGACACGTATTATACAAAGTACGAGGCGTATGTGAAGCCCAAATCAAACAAAGTGTTTGCAAGGTACAAATTCCACCAGAAGGTTCAACAAGAGGATGAGTCATTTGAACAATTTCTCACTGATTTGAAGTTACTAGTTAAAGACTGTGGTTATGCAGACCCTGATGAAATGGTTCGAGATAGAGTGGTTATTGGGTGCCATGCTACCAAAACAAGAGAAAAGCTTATTCAGGAAGGTTCAGACCTTACTCTAGAAAAAGCAATTGACATTGCTAGAACTGACGAGATGTCTAAAGCACAATTGAAAACCATGACAACTGAGAATCCTAGCATTAACAGTGTAAATCAGAAGAAACAAAAACGCCATAAGAAAACAAAGTCTGGCACAGAGAAATTCACAAGCAAAGATTGTAGTAGATGTGGTTATCAACATGACAAAGGAAAATGCCCTGCACAAGGAAAAAGATGTGCCAAGTGTCAAAAGTTGAACCATTTTGCCAGTGCTTGTCAATCTAAGATCACAGTTCGGAAAGGATTACACTATGTAGAAGAAGCTGAAGATAGTGATGAAGAACTATTTGTTGGATGCATCACTTCAGTTAATGTAGTAGATATGGGAGAGTGGTGCGAAGACCTAAGAATTGAAAGCAAAACTGTCAAGTTTCAACTAGACACTGGTGCAAAAGTCAATGTCATTTCTGACAAAGTTATACAAGACCTTGACATTGAGTGCCACTATGAGAAGACCCTGGTTAAGCGTAAGTCGTATTCAGGTCATCAGATTCCAACTAAAGGAGTGGTAACATTGCCTTGTGAAGACAAAGGTAATTAAAGTGTTCCATGTGAAATTTCATGTGATTGAGATTGAAGCACCTTCAGTACTCAGTGCGCAAACCTGCAAAGAAATGGGTCTACTTGCTAGAATACATTCACTTCAGCAACATAACATTCCAGAGCGCCCCACTGACTTGGATCAAAGCATCCTTGTTGAATACTCAGATTTATTTCAAGGTCTTGGGTGTCTGCCCGGAGAACACACAATCAAGTTGGATCCAAGCGTTCCTCCTGTAGTTCATCCTCCAAGGAAAGTACCCGTGTCCCTCAAAGAAAAGATTAAAGATGAACTTGACCGTATGGAGAAAGCAGGTGTGATTGTCAGGCAGACGGAACCCACTGACTGGGTGAACAGTATGGTAGCTGTAGTGAAACCTAACAAGATCCGTATTTGCATAGACCCCAGAGATTTAAATGCAGCCATTAGAAGAGAGCACTTTCCAATGACAACAATAGAAGAAGTTGTTGCTATCATGCCTCAGGCCAAAGTGTTTTCGGTTCTAGATGCCACATCAGGGTACTGGCAGGTGAAGTTAGACGAGGAAAGCTCAAAGTTATGCACTTTAAACACACCGTTCGGAAGATATCGCTTCACGAGGTTGCCGTTTGGAATAAAGTCAGCTCCTGAAGTGTTCCAGAACTGCATGTCTGAGCTGTTTGCAGATGTGGATGGTGTGAAAGTGATAGTGGATGACCTCTTAATATGGGGAAAAGATGATGATGAGCATGACGCGAGACTAAAGCAAGTATTAGACCGAGCACGAGAAGTCAATCTCAAGTTCAACGCCAAGAAATGCCGAATCAGGCGAGAAGAAGTCCCGTATGTTGGTCATGTCCTAAGTAAAGATGGCTTAAAACCAGATCCTGAGAAGATAAGGGCAGTACAAGAAATGAAACCCCATCAGAACACTAAGGAACTTAAGACGTTCCTTGGATTCATTCAGTACCTTGGAAAGTTTATGCCCATCATGGCTACAGTAAGTGCACCACCTAGAGAATTACTAGAGAAGAACATTGCCTGGCACTGGGACCAAGAGCAAGAAGCAAGCTTTGAAAGACTCAAGCAGATTGGCCTCGTCAACACCGGTACTTGGATACTACGATCCAAGCAAACCATTAACCCTATCAGTTGATGCTAGTTCCAAAGGGTTGGGTGCAGTCCTGTTGCAAGATGGAAAACCCCTAGCTTATGCATCAAGAGCCCTCACTCTAACGCAAGAGCGATATGCCCAGATTGAAAAGGAAACCCTCGCAATTGTGTATGGAGCACAGAAGTTTCCTCAGTTTATCTATGGAAGACCAACGCATGTAGAGTCAGACCACAAGCCATTGCAGTACATTTTAAGTAAGCCTTTGCATCAAGCACCATTCAGACTGCAAAAGATGATGCTGACACTGCAACGGTATGACTTGAAGGTCAAATATCTTCCAGGTTCAGAACCTTCTGTAGCCGATGCATTGAGCAGATCATACCTGCAAGAGACTACAGAAACTCTCATTCCAGACCTTGAAGTGAATGAAGTTCACCTTACTGCGCACCTTCCCATTTCACCAGAGAAGTAAGCAGAGTTCCAGAAAGCCACTGCAGACGATCCAACCATGCAAGCCTTAAGATCCGTAGTCCTAAATGGATGGCCTGGAAACAAGGAAGAGTTACCCGGCAATGTCCGCGAATATTGGTGCTACAGAGATGAAATTTCATCAGTTGATGGTCTCCTATTTAAAGCACAGAGGCTCATTGTTCCCCAGAGTATGAGAAAGGAAATGCTAGACCGCATCCATGAATCACATCAAGGTATTGTGAAATGCAAACAGCGTGCTCGAGACATTCTATTTTGGCCCGGAATGTCCTCACAGATTGAAGATAAAGTGTCCAAGTTTTCAGTTTGTAACCAGTTCCAGAGAGCTCAACCCAGAGAGCCAATGATAATTCACGAGCCACCAGACAGACCATGGTCCAAAATTGGATGTGACCTGTTCGAGTTCAATGGTGTTCACTACTTGCTGAGTGTAGATTACTATTCCAAATGGATAGAAGTTGCCAAGCTAGACGACATAACCAGTAGCAATAATTATCTGTCACCTGAAGAGTCAATTTGCAAGGTACGGTATCCCTGATGAACTTATCAGCGACAACGGCCCCCAGTACGCATGTTCAGCATTCAATGATTTTAGCAGAAGTTATGGTTTTGTGCACACCACCTCAAGTCCTCTGTATCCGCAGTCAAATGGTGAAGTGGAAAGAGCTGTGCAAACCATTGAGAATCTCCTCAAGAAAGGACAAGATCCCTACAAGGCTTTACTGAACTACAGAAACACTCCCTTGGATGGAATAGGCCTGTCTCCTGCTCAAATCCTAATGGGCCGTAGACTTAAAACGTCTCTTCCAACTAGTGCTGAGCTTCTAAAACCACAGGGAACCCCAGAAATCAAACAGCACCTTCAGAAGATAAAAGAAAGACAGAAGTTCTATTATGACAAACATTGTAGTAAAGAGTTGCCGCCTCTGGACAAAGGTGATCAGGTGTCTCTGAAGCATGACAAGAAGTGGATCCAAGCTATAGTAGTTGAAAAGTACCTCACGCCCAGGTCATACATTGTTCAGGCGCCTGGAGGTCAGAAGTATAGGAGAAATCGTAGACACCTGAACAAGAGCCGAGTATCGCAAGCACTAAACAAAGCGACTGTGGAAACTTCACAAAATAGACAAGCCAGTTCTCCTGCATGTAACCGAACCAACCTCAGTGGCAGTTTCCATGAAACAGAAACACTGTCTGAACATGCACTAAAACCAGCGATGCGTACCCGCTCTGGTCGACTAGTGAAACAGCCCACCTACCTCAAGGACTATACACAGTGACTTGTTTAAAGACTATGAACACTGATTTGGTTCCAGAACTGTGAACAGTGCCTTGTTTAAAGACTATGAACACTGATTTGTTTCCAGAACTATGAACAGTGACTTGTTTTGTTTTCTTTCTTAATGTTGTTGTTTCCATTTGTTGAAAGCCTTAAGAACATACCACCTAGTCAAGTTTGTTGTTTTTTTTTAAAAAAAGGGAGATGTCATGTATGCTGTCGTCAAATTGTACCATAAGGCATGATGGGTAAAATATACCACGAGGTCTTTAGTCAAGATGGCGTACCAAATGTAAAATACATGTCAGTAGAGGGGGTTGCAAATCTCTTCCCCTTCGACCTTTTTCTTTTCAAAATTTTTGTCAAATTTCCCAAAGGAGTTCAGACCCCCTAGGTCCAGGGAAGTCTGCCTTCCCCCCGATTACAACCTCTACTGTCCAAAACTCTTAGCTCCGCCCCTGCATTGCCACCATACCCATTGCTTCTAATCGCTAACTGCTAACCAGCAAAATTAACAGTGGTAAAGAATGCGAATGGTAAAGAAATACAATGATTACAACACAATAAATACAATAATTACAAGGACAGCAACATAAATAATAAGTCCAAAAAAGGAATTTGTTAAGAGGGCTAATCTTTTTATCGAGTGAAGGTTGTTCCCAATCAATGCACAATGCTTCTTTTACTGTCAATCGGAAACGAGTCAAGGCAGAATAGAGGACTGAAAAGCAATCTTCTGAACGTAAAGTACTCGAAATTGTAGACGCTTGTAAGTATTGACAAATTTGAAAATTCTATCGGACAACAGATGTTCTCAGATACGTGTACCGAGGTATCAGTTTGTCGCATCGACACACACACGCAATTGCCAATACCATTACTGTAGTCACTGCTATTGTTATTATCATTAGCATTTTATTGCCATTACCATTGCTCTTACCATTGCCAATACCATTACCATTATCTTTGCCCTTCCCATTACCACGGCACTACATTGTCACTGTCATTAGCTATTGCTATTACCTTTAACTTTACCTTTACCATTGCTTCTGCCATTGCCATTGCCATTCCTAATACCCTTGCCACTGCCATTACATTATAATTGCCATTGCCATTACCATTACCATTGCCATTATTATTGCCAATGTTATTACCATTAGCATTACCATTGTCACTGCCAATACCTTTACCATTGCTGATGCCATTGCCATTGCCATTCCTAATACCCTTGTCTGTGCCATTACATTATAATTGCCATTGCCATTACCATTACCATTGCCATTATTATTGCCAATGTTATTGCCATTAGCTTTGCCATTGTCACTGCCAATACCTTTATCATTGCTGATGCCATTGCCATTACCTTTGCCAATAACATCGCCTTTGCCATTAACATTAACATTATCATTACCATTTCCATGGCCATTGCCATTACTATTAACATTAGCGTTGTAAATGCCATTACCATTAATCTTATCATGTAACTGTTCATTTCTCCCTCCTAGGGAATTTTTCCGGTGTTCGTGCAGAATTCACCTTCAAGCGTTCCTACAGTTATTTCTTAAGTCACATGTATGGCACTAGCTCTGTGATTGTAGTCATTTCATGGATGGGGTTCGTGTTACCACTGGATCAAACGGCAGCTCGCATTGCTCTCGGAATTACATCGGTACTAACCGAGGTAACCATACTGAATATGATGAACAACTCCATGCCAAAGGTATGTGTCTCCTAATAAACTTTTAATGAATTTCTATCCTTGGAAAAAAAAGCCGGGTATGATTTGTCTAAGCTCTATTTATTGCAAGCAGGCCTCCACCCCCTCTCAAAAAAGCAGTCATGGGCCTGCGGAAAAGTAATTCAATACTGTGAGATACTCTCTCAGTGTACCAGCTTTCCCCTAGTTAAAATCCTTACCCTATTTCAGACCAATCCTATTTTACACATGACCTCAAAATCTTCTTATTCTGCGGGCTAAAAGGATAACAATCCCTACGGCGTCAATAGAGGTCCTTGCTTGACTGTATTCTAAGCAAAATGGTCAACGTCTGCACCCTTTTTCAGGCCAACTGATGGTTTAAATCTATCCATACTTTCGATCTAACGAATGCAACGGACCTACAATGTGTTCCCTAGGCCTTCCGACTTAAATTTTATTACCTTTCAAGTAACACGTATCTACATAGCTTACACAGGAGGTTAAGCCCATGGGTGTACCATAACTTTGATTTCACACCGTTCAAGAATGAGATTATCAGTGAAACAGCCGTCGCACCACTGGTAATCAAGAAATGTAGACCCGTATGTTTTTGGGTTAATTCCGTTTGTTTTACCTCAAATATATGGGGTTCATTATTTTTTACACTACATCTACCTTGGGTGCCAGAGGCTTTTCTAGCGCACTCGAACACGCGCGAAGTTTAGTGTCTTATAACTACATCTTTTATTCGATGAATTGGCAGCGTGTTATTATTTCCATCACTGCAGGTAAGTTACGTCAAGTCCGGTGACAAGTACCTGATTGGTTGTTTCGCGTTTGTGTTTCTGACGCTCGTGGAATACTGTGCAGTGCTGCTGTTGAAAGCCAAACAGAGAAAGAAGAATACTAAAGAATATGAAAGGAAACAGATGGTACGGTACATTTTTTGCACATTCATAAGGCCCAAAGCTCCTAGGGAGTACTGTCATTCAAGCGAGTGAGCGAGAGGTACAAGTAAGGGCCTGAAAACGAGAGGACGGGATCCGTACGCTTATGTTCAGAGGTGACATGGGCAGTGTCGTCATTTGTTCACTGTATGAAGCTTGGTCAAGGTTCGCGTTTGCAGTGGCCGTGAGCTTTAAAGGCAGGTGGAAAGTTGTGAGTGCACTAAGAGAAGTCTTATGCATTGACAATTATTTTGAGTTGCTTTCCTCTCTGTTGGTTGCTTTCCTTTTCTCACTGGTTGGTGGACTGCAAACCGACTGACTGACTGACTGACTGACTGACTGACTGACTGACTGACTGACTGACTGACTGATTGATTGACTTATTAACTGACTGACTGATCAGATAGCTGACAGATCGACTGACTGGCTAACCGATTGATTGACTTACTGGCTGGCTTGCAAATTACATGGCTGCCTGACTTGAACACCAGCTAACTGACTGACTAACTGACTGACTGAATCAAATGACTAACGAACAGACTGATCAACGGACGGATCAATTCCCTGTTCTACTGACTGGTCGACTGAATGAATGGCTGACCATATAACTGGCTGATTAAGTGAATAAATGAACGAACGAACGGACGAACGGACGAAAGAACGAAAGAATGAACGAACAGACGGATGGACGGACGGACGCATGGATGGATGGATGGATGGATGGATGGATGGATGGATGGATGGATGGATGGATGGATGGATGATGGATGGATGGATGGATGGATGGATGGCTGGATGGATGGATAAGTAAATGACTAGCTCTTTGTCGGGCATCGTTGTTAGGGAGGAAACAGCTGGAGATAGAAAGCATTTTAGTTTCGGTACTGTACAATTCCATTGCCTAGTAAGTGTTTCCATTTGCTATTAACTGCGCGCGTTTACAAGATTTCTTATCACGTTTTTTTTCCTTTTTACTTCCTTTTTTTACCTTTCTGTACTTTCTTCTAACTATTCGAACATCATTGGAACGGTCATTAACCTGAAGAAGGGCTAACACCAAATGACCAAATGACTGAGTAAGCGACCAACTGACTGACTGACCGAAAGACCGATCAACCAGCTGACGGACTGACCGAATGGCTACTGAAGAATTGACTGTCTGACTGACAGACCGACCGACCAACCGACCGACCGGCCAACTCACAGGGGACCCAAACGCTGTATTAACTATATCATAATCATTTAATTCAATATTGTTATTTACCTGTGTTCCTTTGCCTTTATGAGCCGTTTTGGAAGGGATTTGAATCACAGCGGCTCAGGCGGTTTTAATACCTCGCCGGTTTCAAATGTTATCTTGTCTGACGCGACGTAAACAGGACGCGACAATTACGTCTCAAGTTTCTATTATTATAAACTATTAACTTTCCTCGAGATTGTCTCCCCACAAGAGTTAATAGTTAATAATAATGGAACTTGAGACGTAATTGTCGCGTCCTATGACGCACCAGACAAGATAACATTTGAAACCGGGGAGGTGAACGCTCTGATTCAATCCTTTCCAAAACGACTCATAAAGACACGGGAACACAGTTAAATAACAGTATTTTTTATTAAATGATTATGACATAGCTAATATAGCGTTTGGGTTCCCTGTGGTCAACTGGCGAAATTCAATTGTGTATTCAATTACCTTTTTTTTGCCTCTTTCTTTGCTAAAATTGCTTTCTGTTACTTTTCCTTCATTCTTTTCTCCCTCCCTTCCCTCTTTCCTTCCTTCCTTCCTAATGACTTTCTTCCTCCCTATCTTCCTTCCTTCCCTTCGTTCCTAACTCAGTCACTCACTTTGGAATCTTCTCCTTTTTTCAGAAAAGTGAAGAAACTCCTCTCCCCCAGAATAACAAGAGAAGCAGAATGTTTGTTTCCATGGTAGAGGCAAACAGTAATTGTCAGCCACCCCGAATGGCACATAACACATCCCCTGAGACTTGGGAAACAGAAAGCAATGTCAAACGGGTTTCCAGATTAACAGCGTTCGTAGAAAGTGCCAAGATAAAGATCCTTACAGACACATTTATTTTTAGTGTCGATGAGTATTCCTTTAAGGTTTTTCCTGTTGCCTTTGCCATGTATAATGCTTTCTACTGGTTGGATTATCTTTAAACCATTAGGGAGATGAGAAAACACGATGACACTGAATAGGACTTTGAGTTGCCGGGTTTTTTTTAGCTCGGCGAACAGGCTCCGCAGTGGGGACAATAATGCGAAAAAAAAACTTGGCGAGCGAGGTGAGCTCAGCAAGGACTGGGGAAGAGAAATCACTTCGCCAACCATTTTTTTCTTCCTTAGCTGGGCTACCTGTTCTGAAACAGCCAACGGCCACACAAGCTTAAGCCGGAGTAACCTTTTTCATTGTAAATTAAACCCACAAAACGACCATTTTAAATGAAAACACACACACAAGACGCAAAGATTTGTCGATCTCCATAAATCACAGTTCAGTGGAAAAAGTACACCAGCCATTTAAACTCCTTTTTTTATGATTCGGCTTATCAACATTTGCAATTTCTACTCTCCTTTTTGCCAATTTCTTCCTCACCTTTTTTTCGTCGGCATTACTTTTTTTTAACAAGCTAAGCGACTGACCTTTCCGTGGCCACGTTAAGTGGGACAAATGCTATATCTCAAATTCAAGAAGACGTAAAAGAGTATACTATTGCATTAATTGAGCCGTGTTTTCTTGCTGTGTTGTTTGGTATTCTGTACAATGTGGTTCTAACTGTTAAATCTGCGGATGAAATCCTCAACAAGTGAATGGTAGTTATTGAGCAGTTTTTATTTTTCGTCTTACTATCTATTGCGCTGTACAGGGTATCCATAATTATTTATGCTGCGAATAAAATCGCCAAGTCATTTGTCCGTTGAAACAAAGTGACTACTAAACAGTACTTTCCTGTGGTACTGTTTGTTGTGTAGTATTAACATTCCATCTCACTGAGCCCGAGTTTTTTAATTGATTGATCATTTATTTAGTTATTTGATTATTTTTTGTCAGTTTTCAACCTCGACGCTTTGGGGAGTAAAACTGCTTAACATTCTTGTGAGACTGAAGCGTCTGAAGCGAAAAATGAAAGTCTGCCTTACATCACAAAAACACACACTCACACAAAAGAAACCGGTCTGTATATTACTTACTCACTTTCCTTTGATAACTCAAAACAAAGACAGTAAATTAAAAATAAATAAACCATTCACCCTTAAACTAATGAGAACAAACCTTTGTTTTCACATACCTTCCATTCTTTTCCACAATTAAATTAATTTGTTTTCATCAATCACAATTTCGTGTTTCTAGTTGTTTCTAAAATCTTTTGTGACTTCGCCACAGGACCCTTAAGTATGGTTTATCTTTCAAAATCAGTGAATGGCATTTAGCGCCAAATAAACAATGGCTTTGTGGGGTTCCTTTCAATGTGCGTTAAATCAAGAAAGTGGTTTTTAATAAATATTGGCTTATTATTGTGTATTTTAATTCACATTTATAGCTATATAATTTCCAATTAGGTTCAACATCGACATTGCAACTTTTTTGCAACTAAGTAAGCATCATATCACAGATGAAGATATGCAATATCATGAAATATACTTTTTGCTGGCAAAGGCATCCTCAAAAGGCATGTTTTATAAAACAGAAGATGTTCCAAAAGTTTACAATGATGTTTTAGCAATCAATGATCGCGGCAGTAGGTCGAATACTTCAAAAGGCGTAACGAATTTACATAGCATAAAACTGTCGTCAATGAATTCTTTATTTTATTTGAAACACAAAGCTGTTTCACAAAATGCTGTTCTAGAATTTGGTATTCACGAAAAGTGTAGCTCTACCTTTTTTGGAAAACGTGAAGCTGAGATTCTCTGGAACAACAATCTAAGGTAAGTAAAGACGTTTTTTTAAAGATGGCGCGCGGCTATTTATTAGCGCGGAGGCTCCATTTTATAAATCGAAGTTTCCGCAAGTCATCAGGTCGTAGCTTCTATCTTCTGATCAACTGAGCAACAAAATCATTGCCGTCAAATAAGTACTGTTTCACTGATAAAATAAGATACGCAAGAGCATAGTTGACAGTTCATAGTCCATGATCTGTGTTCGCGTAACCGCACAAATATAGTTCCAAACAGCTACCTAAATGCAACTGCATGAAGATACAAGGGTCGGGGGGGAACGTAATATGATTTGAAACCGTGTTATATACTAGTCCGGCATACATACGTTGTGTCCGGTCTTTTTCTGCTTTTGTTTCTTTGCCAATAAACACCACAACAAAATAATCAGAAAAAGTCTAAATGTAATCAGTGTTCGTTCTTTATCCTCGACAACCCTTTGGCTACAGGTTATTTCTGACATGCAGGTCTTTTTGTCTTATAAAAACTAGCTTGCTGTAAAAGTACATACCAATATCCAGTGTGATCAAACAACAAGAGTGTTTTCGAGTGTAAAACAATCTGTAACAATGCATGCATCCGCGTCTAGTATGATTAGGCGAGATAGGTCTGTTGAACAACAAGAGAGATTACAAGGTGTTTCGCCTTTTATAGGGGATTGCGTTCCCTTATTAAATTATATAAATTATTAATGCCTCTTTGATCTTTAATTGGAAAGGAGAGGCTGCAGAATGGAAGGTGGAAAAACATTTCACTGAGCAGCGTTGAACATGTTTCGGTTTCTAAAAATTATCTTCAGTTGCAAAAAATATAATAAACATACAAGACGAACTTATATCAGATACAATCAAAGAGTAAACAGCAACGGAGATTTTTAATTTCTAATATAATGTGAATATACTGAACTTTGATATTGCAACTCCATTAGTGAATAAGTACCACTTCAGTTACCTGTGAGAATAGAAATACGAGTTTCTCCGTCAACAGATCGCAACGTACACTATTCTAAAAGTTCTTTTCCATCCACGAAATTTTGCCGAGGTTTGGTGAAAAATTCGTTTCGAGTCGGCTCGGTGCGTCCTAGTCAGTGACATTTTGCGAGAAGAAGACTGAAGTGAAATATTTGAAATTTAACAAATTGACGTCAGTTTTTTTATGCGTCTGTCCTCTTATTGATGATATATTTCGTCATAACATTGTCAAAGTGTTGTAGATCCACGAGCCGCAGGCACACATCCACATCTTTTCGCTCTACGGTTGCAATTGTTTCTTCAGTTTTAACCCATAAATTTTAGATGATTTCCTCATTGAAGACTACTAGATTTGTGGTATAATACTCGCCTCCCCAAGTGAAGCGCTGAAAAGTTTGACAAAACTTTTGCTGATTGCGTCAGCTTTACGTGTTTCATCCGTCTGTACTCTTATTGACAATAAAAGCTAGCCAATCAGCGCGCGAGAATTCCCTCAGTTATTGTAAAAATCATAATATCATCACAGTTGTTCGAACCCGTGACCAGCATCCTAGAGGTCACTAATTGGAATCCCGTTCAAGCCTGAAGTTTTTCAGGTTCTTCTTTTTAACTGCTTATGTTGATGCAGGAGGCTTCACTGCGATGGTTGTTCATCATTTCATTTTTCACCCGCAGTTCATATAAAAAGACTGTGACAAGGACCAGGCTTTTCTCAGCTGTATATTCTGATAATGCACGGTTTTTTAGCCAATGAGAACGCGTACCCCTTCCAGTCTACATTACAAAGTTTTAAGACAGCTTCATGCAGGAAAAGGAGGTCGGGATTCATATGTATGACAATCTGTTGAAGTGCGGATGAGAAGAGATTAAAGTTAAAAAAAAAAACAGACTATTATATGAAAGCTGATACTTTGAAACTAATTGTAGTAAGTATCCCACAAATGGGTAAAGATAATGTTAACAATATCGGTGAAAATGACGTTAATTTACTTTACTAGTGAATAGCATTTCAATGTCTCTAGCTGTAGATTTATACTCTAACAGTTAGACAGCTTTTAAAAATTGTATTCTGTAGAACCAGCAATTTTAACTAGCCACACTTTGCTTGCTGCTTACCTCAAAAAAAAAAAAAAAAAGAATGACAATGCGAAACCGCTAGTTAGCATATTTTGAAATCCAAAGACAATGAGACTTTTCCCACAGGCAAACTAAGTCGAACGCTCGGCAACTGAACAAAAATTTCCATTCGATTTGGTTTCTCCTGGGTGAACTCCGATGTGAAGAGATATTTTGCCAGAATTTCTCGTTGAGTTGCACGCAAGGAAACAATCTCCGTCTCTATCCGTCTTTAAAGCGCACAATGCCGGTTTTAGCTCGAAACTTCCTGTATGTGTTGAGTCAATCAAAATGCTGAAAAACAGGCAACTGAGGTCCAGTACTCGCTCGATTTCAAATCAAAAGAAGTACACAAAGCCGTCACCTCATGCCGTGCACTTGGTGATGACGGCGCATATGACATCTGTAATTGCCTCTGACACTTTGAATACAGTGGCGGGTCGCAAACAAATCAAAGATTTAAAAAAAAAAAGAAAGGTCATACTATAAGTATAAACTGCTGAGGCATAACCTAGAAAATTGTGTTATATAGGAAAAGAAAAAGCGAAAAGAAAAAAAACTCTTTGCTTATAAATGCGTGGGAAATAATGAAAATTTTAGTGATCGCCGATCAATTAAATTAACAGCTTGAAAAAGGCAATTTTTAACGGTATCCGGCTACAGCAAGAAAAAATCATTTTATCTTCAAATGCTTTGTACGCTCCCTTGCATTCCTATAAAAATGAAGTACAATTACAAAGGCCGGTATAACCTTGTAAAAATGCGACATATGTCGACAAGATCCACGAGGACTTGCAAAATTGGATGAATACCTCTTGAACCGACAAACCATGTGAGTGATTCTTATTGGCAGATTTCAATAACTAGAAACATTTGTAATGGCAGGGATCAAGCTGTGACCCTAAAGCCTAAATGTGAAATTATGGCATCGCCTTTTACACTCAGTGTGTCGTTTACTATAATAAAGTGCATAAGTACAGAATGAACGTCGGCGATCCCCAAAGAATTACAAGTGTTTACATCCACAAAATGTCTTCGGGGCTTTTTCTCATTGGCGATTTAAATTTTTGAACGGGTTGCGTTTCAGTATAGTGTCACAGAATGATCTTAGTAATTTTCTACTTCTATAGCAAATTAGTTTAACTAGAAATGTCGATGCCGCTTCTTATTTATCTGGGCTGATGTGGAATAGAAAATGTTTCAAATTAGTCGACTACGACCGTCATTTTGGACGCGACAGCTGGGCAAGCTTTTGAAAAAGTAGGTAGGAAAACATATCGTTTATTTTTTAACTTTTAAATAGTGTTATAAGACTAAAAAATATTCTGTAGAAATATATAGTTATTTTAATTAATCTTCTCGGGAAAATGTTTGACTCAAGTTTTAAGGTGAATCCCACACCAAAACGATCAAGATGGGTGGCCGACGTATTTAGTATTCGCTCAACAACTCACCGGCTTTAAAATTAAAAATTAGTCGTTGCAGGTCGAACAGATTAGAAACAAATACAACCTTTGACATTCCGTTTGTAAGTTCATCAATATTAGTTTTTCTATTCACCTCGTATTAGACAATTTATTCGCACTGAGTTTTAATTGATTTTTTTTATACAACGCAATATGCTTACTGTACCTAGCCATAGAAAAAAAACAAAAGCAAACTAACAAACAAACAAGCCAAAGGACCTTTTGTTATGAATAACTCATGTAGTATTAGTATACTAATATTATGGATTTTTTTATGAACAATATTCGTCGATAGCTTAGTGAATAGTAGGTATATATAGTAACTATAATGATCTCAACGCAGAGTTGTTCTGCAAAAAAAAATTAACGTAATCAGTGCAATTTTAAATCGAGCTTCTCTAGTGAAATTTTCCGCGGGAAAGCGTGTCTCAAAATGGAATAAAACGTTTTAAAAAGGACCAATTAGACGTAAGGTGGTGGACCGGGCCCTTACTGACATTCTGCATTCAGAATTGGTAAAATCAATAGACTCCGTCGATCATTCACGCATTCTCTACGTGTGTCGTCCTTGGGAAATGGACCTTTGTTTGAGCTTTACACAGAATGCTTAAAATAGTTGGCTTCCAGCAGCTGTCATTTTGTATCTAGTCAGTAAACAGCTGGTCTGCTTGCCCTCATTTTCAACAGGCGTTTGACTACGCCTGGTAGATATCAGTTTATGGAATATCCATCTTAGTGTGCTTACAAAATAAGCTGAAGGTAAGAGAGTGCATCTCCCGACCATTCTCTCTATCAATAATAATTAACTTTAAGTTATTTTTAGATCAGCCACAGACTTAAGGTATCAATTATTTAATTCGGAAGACGCCATAAACGAAAGTGCTGTGATTCAAACGTCAAGGACTAATAAAAGCATTATATTGGATTACACTGTCAGCAGTTGGCATATTTGCGCACTGTTGCATAAACTGGAGAAGGGAGTTAAAAACAGCTATGAAACCTCTCAAATTGATGGAATTCTAACTGCCACAAATGATACAAGGTGTTGAATTCCAAAAGACTACTGTACAATGTTTTTCAATTTCACTGGCTTTCAACAATAGTCCGCGTTCGACACACTGTGCATACATTGGTGATTTAACAATTAGTACCCGTTTCCTAAGCATGATCTAAAACATAGATATGTAAGGTTGACGAAAAAAGGGAAGAAAATCTTAAGTTTGCGACTGGGAAAATTCTCCCTCTAGAGTTCAAATCCACTGAGGCCCAGGGACGTTTGCTTTTCAGAAAATCCTGGATCCGCAGCTGACCTGAATTACAGCAGGCTCGGAATGTAATTATTGTACACTCACTTTTTAAAGTTGAGAAATTGGAGAACTTGCGAGATTATGACTGTTTTATTTTTTAGTAAACGTGGTATGTACTTTTCCTATATATACATTACCTTTCCAAATCCCGAAATTTAAGGTAGGGCCGTACGGTTAGATTTTGAGGGAAAAAAAAGCCTCGATATAGTCTAGTTCTCAGTCCCCCTCTCAAAACTCGATTTTAAGTTTCGATGTGTTGTAAGCTTTTCACATTTCTTTTCCAGGTTAAAATCATCTTTTACAACATTAAGCATAACTAACAATCAAAACATTTGGGCATTTTATGTAAGGCTGAAACAATGTCCTCTTTCCTTATTGAGAACTGTAGAAAGCCACCTTAAATCAATGTGAAGTTAGCGTCATTGCCGTAATACCTTCAGAAAGTGCAAAACGAATACTGCCGACAGTATTCAAATCTCGCGTTATATGAGGCCAATTAACTTATTAAGAGTAGGCAAAATTATTTAATTGTCCCATAAAACGACACATAGAAAATACGAGAGAAATGTAGAAATAATTCGCCTCCGGCTCTGATCAGGAATCACCAGCCCAAGCCCACGATAATCTACATCGTGGAGTATTTGTATTTGCGGAAGATATTTTGCGGGTTACAATTCTTGCGGGTTTTTGTTTGTTTGGTGTTGCGTATCGTGAAATCCGTAAATTGAAAATCGCATAAATTTTATCCCTAAAAACATAATGACATACAGCATCCATTATATTAACATTTATTTTCACTTACAAGAGATCTAAACACGACATTGTTTTACACCTGCTAAGGATTTTAAAAGTTCAGAAATGCTGTAATCT